>VRYO01000254.1:951610-1164570 GCA_009812075.1 Sialia sialis
AAAAACCCACCCTTCTGACCCCATCCCCACCTGGGCTGCCCTTACCTTCATCCGGAGACGTGGGGAGCCCGGACTGCTCTGCCTGCTGCTCCCTGTGGAGGGAATCCCGGTTCAACCCTGAAGAAACTCCGGGAGCATGGGCAGCATCCCACCCCCCAGGCTCCCCCAGCTCCCTCGATGGGGCTGCTCCGGACCTGGCTCCTTCCCGAGCATCCTCCACAGCCTGCTCCGTCCCTGCCGCCCCTCCGCTCCTGCTGCCGCCGCAGAGCCCCACAGAGGAGCCGCCGAAGCCGTTTCCAGCCAGCAATGAGTCACCAAGCAGCCACTGCTGTACTTTGCCTCAGCAATGACTTTTTTATTTTTTTTTATTTATTTTTTTTTTTTTTCCTCTCTCTGGCTGCCAAGCGGACCTCACGGCAAGCCGGCCTCTTCCAGCACCACAACAAACCCAGAGCCCAGGAACCATCTCACAGCACCCCCATGGGGATGGCAGGCCTCCCTAAAAGTGCACTGGGACAGGTTTATCCCTCCAAAATCCTGTCGTAGGTGCCAGGTCTGGCAGCTCTGTAGCATCCCTGCTCGCTTGTGCTGGAGGCCACCAGAGATGGCAGGTCACTGAGTGGGGACACAGGGGCTGCTGCAAAGAGCCCTCTGCAGTGGAGCCCAGCACCCAACTGGGAGAGGGTTTGAACCCCCAAACTTTTACCCCTGGCTCTGAAAAGAGCTGCAGCAGAGCTTTTCTCTCACCTCCTGGCGAGCCTGAAAGCAGTGGCTGCAGGAGAAGGGGCCACCATGCCAAAACGATGCACAGTGTCCATCTCCTGGCACTGCCATCACTGTCCCATCCTTGCCAGCACCTCTAGAAGTGCTGAGTTTTTTGTGCACATACCTGAGAGGTGAGGGGCTGGGTCTGGAGCTCGTCCTCTGCCGCTGCCGCCGCCGCCGCCCCTGCGCCGGTCCCTGCGCCTCCTCCTCCCCCCGTCCCAGCGAGGTCCCTTCCAGTGGCTTCATTTGTGAAGTGCAGAGGCTCCAGGACCAGCACACCTATCGTGAGAGACCCACATTAGCTGCGCGCAGATGGAGAACGCCTCTAAATGTTATATTTTTAAAGCGTTTTCTCACCCAGCAGGAGCTTCGAGCTCCTCTGCTTAGCGTGGAGGCATCTGTGGGAAAAGAGGTGGGGAGGCCCGCTGTGATTCAGGAGGAGGCTGGTGGGATTTGGGCGGGCATGGAGCAAGGAAAATGAGAAATTCAATGCAAGCCTCCTTTCTGGGCAGTGCTGAGGGTGGACTTTCCTGCTTGCCACCCCCATTTCCTTCCCCCAGGGCAATCCTCATTTTGGGCTTGTGATGTGGGTCAGCTTCATGAGGGGAGGTAAATTTGCAGCCACCAACCCGTGCGAGCAGCCAGTGCAGAGTGAGAGCATCCCCCTGTTCTCCAGGCTGCAGGCAGGACAACCCCCAAGCTCCCAGAGAGACAAATATAAAAGATTTCCAAATATAAGGGAGGTTGGATAGCTCATTGAAGCTGTTTCACAATATTTAAGGAATCAGAGAGGGATGGAGAAGTCCACAGAGTCCCTCTCTCAGCCCAGGGTGAAGTCGCTGTGCACAAGGGACTGTCCCACAGTGACTCCTGTGCCCATGGACATGCAGATATAGGAGAGAAGAATTTTTTGTCCAGGATAGGAAATGCAGGAGAGATCTAGAGGGTCAGAGAGCAGGGACTGCTTTAAGCCCCTCGTGCCTGTGCAGAGCCTTGGCCAAGCTCAGTCTAAGTCACCCCCAGCACCAAGCAGGGCCATTCCCCAGCTCCCAGCGCCTGCTCAGCTCTGATGAAGGTGTAAAAAGCAGCACTTGACACCTGCCAAAGCCAGCCCATTTCACACCTATGCAGTGGGAATTGTCGCTGACACCCCCACCCGGGGGCTCCGGCTTCCAGCCAGCAGGGATCGGGCAAACTCATCACGGCAGCGAGCATCGGAGTGCTCTGGAGGGCTGGTCCCTGCTGCAAAGTGCTCAATCCATCCCAGCCGCGCTGACCCTGCCGGCTGCTGCTCTCCCCACAGACACTGCCTCCTTATCTTTGTGTCACAGATGGAGAAGATACGAGACACGCAGCTGCTTTAGCATAAGGAAACCCCTGAGATGGCAGACCGGGCGCTTTCCCTCAACTCGGCGATCACCAAACGCTCCCCGGGACATCATTACCTGCCTGAACTCCTCTCAAGCAGCCGAAGGGAGATGCTGGGGCCGCCCAGCTCGGAGCCGGCGCTCAGCTCTGAGGAGCCCCCATCAGCGCCGGGAGGGGGTTCAGGGGCTCGGCGTGGCTCGCAGCCGGGGGCTCGGGGCTGCTGCCGGCGGCAGAGCCTCCCCGCAGGGCAGAGCAGCCGCATCTGCGGCAGACGGAGCTGCCGGCGGCCAGCCCGATGAGAGAAGCCCTTTAAAGGAGATGCATGAGAGCGGCTGGGAGCTCCCCGCGCCGGCCAGGGTGGGCAGCAGGTGGCCAGCAAACCTCTGCTTTTGGTGCGGGGCCAGATCCTGCACCCGCTCTGGGGAGGGGACAGAGCTGGGAAAGTCCAGGGCTGCTCCTGTGTGCGGAGCAGAGCCTCAGCATCTCCCTGGCAGGGCAGCCAGGAGAGATGGGGATCCCCCCGTGCTTTCATGGGGGGCCCAGCACCAGGCTAATGCGGCTGATGAGGAGCTCCTGTAGCATCTTATTCGGTGATGCAGGGAAGCCACTCTGCCCAGCAGCCCCATCCCTCTCAGCAGCCCCACTTATCCCCCATCCCCTGCCCCATCCCCTTTGCTCAAATCCATCCCATCCTCTAAAGCCGCTTTCTTCCCCTAATGAGCTTATAGCGACTTGGGCTACGTGTTCAGCACAACCAGCTGCTGTTCCCCCCCATGCCCAGGGAGCCCAGTGGACACCTGGGGGTCTGCAGACCTCTTCAGCCCTGAGAGGGCAAACAGGGAGAGCATCTCGCAGTGCCAGGGCAGGCTTGGCCCAGGCTCTGACCCATCTCCCAGAGCAAGAGCTCAGAGCGCAGCCCCAGGGGTTACAAAACAGGGGAGCGAAGGATGGACACCCTTGCAGAGAGCCCCAGATTCCTCCTCAGGAGCAGCAGCTGGCACCAGGCAGCACATCAGGCTCTGTGGCCTCTGCTGTGGCCCAGGGCTGCCCAAGGACACCATGGCACTGGTGCCAAGGACACCTGGTGCCTCAGTTCCCTCCCACACTCAGGGGAGGGCTCACAAAAGGCAATGCCCCTGCTCACAAACCACCCTGTTCAAAGAGTCTCTAAAAGCATTTACTAAAAGCACACGGGGATTTTTAGGCATTCTTATTTTTAAGCTAAATCGTGACTGCAGTCTATCACGGAGCCCCAAGCAAGGAAAAGCAGCCCAGTTCCCCTCACACAGACCTGTTCAGCAGGGAGGAACCAGACCCTGCTGGGAGATCTCCAGCCCAGGGGGGTGGGTGGCAGCATGTGGCTGTGGGCTCTGCCTTTGTCCCCTGTCCTTCCAGCGAGGTCCCTCACAGCAGCATCTTCCAGGGCACCTGAAGCTGAGCTAAACTCAGATCAGAGTGTGGTCATCTGGATTATTCACTTCTTGGAAGAAAGCTGCTCAGACTGACACTGACTGCTGCCACTGATGTGGTAAGAATGGTTTACAGGTCTGTGCAGGGGCCCAACCACAAGACAGAACCCCAGCCCTCCCTCAAATTCACCTTTCTGTGGCCCTGGCTTCCTGAGCTGACAGGGACCAGACTACACAACAGAGAACACAATTCTTATCTTATGATTAAAAGGTTTTTGGCAAAAAAAATTCCAACCAAACAATTAAAAACTCAACAACAACAAAACAGACAAGAAGGGAAATTGCTCTTTTTATTCAGCTTTAAGTCCCAAGTGAAAAAAATAAATATTGCTGAGCCTCCCCCAGAGCAGTTCAGCCTCACCTTCGGGTGTCACAGCCCCCAGGTTTCCAAGCAGAACTGCATCAGCATGCTGGGAATTACACATGAGATTAGCAGGCTGTCAGTGTTACGTCCAGGGACAAGTGGGGTGACCCCTGGCACTTCTGCAAGAGCAAATACAGCAACAACCAGGAGCTCCTGTTTGGAGAGGGGCAGCCCCTCTGGGGATGGATACAGGCATTTCCAAGAAAGCCACTGAGTTTCAGCCCTTTCCAACAAGGTGCTGCATGGCCCAAGGCTCCTACATGGCTCTGATGTCTGGCATTTAACATCCACAGACCCCACACCCCTGTTCACCCCAAAGAATTCTCTGCTGCCTGACCACAGCCCCATGAAGGGACCTGGGGAGTGAGGAATCATCTTGTCATGGAACTGGTTCCAAAATCCCTGTGGAGGGTGTGGAAGCAGCAGAGTGGCCAGACAACCCATGCAACTGCATGTAATTAATCTCCTTCAAAAAACCCCCAAGAACTACCAGGCCAAAAAGGGAATTTCCCTCTGTAATGTGATGTAAAACTCTACAAACAGAAGAGGAAGCAAGGTTCTGCTGAGCTATAAAATCTGACTGGTGTTTTATGCTGCATGCACCTCTCTGTGCAGCTCAAGATGCATTTTGAAGTTCTTGAAAGGGCTCAAAAGTCAAGTTTTCTGTGCAGGTGCTGCCAACCTCCATATAAACAAACAGCATGTGCAATGTCCCCAGGGCTTGCTCCCAGCTCTCCTTACATGACTGTTATCTGCATGAACACCTCAGAGGAACCCACAGCACATCAGCAGCAGCCAAGAGCAAAACCAGGGCTAAGAAGGTTCTTGCCACAAGCCAGTGGTCATCTCTGTGTGACCACAGCCAGACAGAGCACTGGGGACAGTGACACCAAGGTCACTTGGGAGAAACTCTGCAGGGAAACGACAAAGATCAGAGCCTGCTACCTAATAAAGCCAGAAGAGCAGGCTTAGACCTTGATGATCATGGCACAATTTCTATTTATGTCGTATTTTGGGCAGCCCTACAATAGCTTCGCTATACTCAGCCACTAACTCACTGGAATGCAAACACATCAACAATCTGGCTCCCTGGAGGTTTCTATCCTCCAGCTAATGCGGACTTTGAAGCCTCATCAGACCACTGTCACCTAAAATAGCTCAGGAGAGTCTTATATAAAGAAATCTGTGCTCTCAGCCTTAAGAGCGTCACCTAATGCTTCAGAGCTTCCTTCCTCTGGCTGGGACCTAAACATTACTGAGCAAACCTGAAGCAGTCATACGTCACACCTGCATCTTGCAATTCTCCTTCTCCCTTTGTAGGTGTTTATGGATTTTAAAATAGCTCCTCAAGTATGCAATGCTTCAAAACTTCCATTGAAACCCTAGCTCTACCTGCCTGAGTCTTCACTCTCTCCCAACCTTTTCTTCTCAGTTCTCAGGCCAGGAGGTGCCTAGGTGAAGTTTCCAGTGGAATCCAGGACAGAACTTTGAGCAGTCATGCCACACAAGCACTTTGTATTAGAGCAGTGAGTGGTGTTATCATCACCAGAAATGTGGCACACACAGCAGGGCCCCTCACAGGCCAAACAGGAAAGAAAGGTGGATTTAAAGCAGAACACTCACATTTTCCAGCTAAATTTGGCTGGAATTCAGCTAAATCCCTCTCTCCTGCACCCAGAGATCTGTAAATCCCAGCAGATCAGATACATAAAGCAGCAGCCCAGCCTGCACCACAAACAGCCTGGCTGTTGGGGAGGGATGTGGATGTGCATGGAGCTCATGCCTTGGAATGAGCTGAGGTAAAAATCAAGAGAGTGAACTAAGTCCAGAATGATGAACTTCATGGAGCCTGAAATCCACATCTGTCCCTGTTCAGTGATGTGTTTTGGGCAGTAAGAACTCAGGACCTGGAATGGGTTGTGACCTGCCTGGCCCCCACAGCCCTGCCAGGTCACCTTGGGTGGAGAACAGACACAGGAGCACCTGGAAACACATGAATTGTTCAATCAAGACCCCTCCGAGCCCCAGGGAGTGTGGGGGGCTGGGATGGCACTGCCCAGCAAGAGCCCCCATCACAGGAGGTGCTGCAGGAGGCCCTGGGCACTCTGTGGGGAACAGACCCCCTGGCAGGGGAACCCAGCGAGGGGTGGCTGTGGCTGCAGTGAGTGTCCTCCATGCAAGGAAGCTGTCACCTCATCATTCCTTCTGGTGGTCACCTAAGAAAAGAAAAAATCAAGAAGAAAGCCCCTGCCACACCACTGCACACCTCTGGCACAGCACCTTCTGGTTCCCCACCCCTGGGGCTGCTCAGGGTGCACAGCCTGCCATCCCCCTGACAGTGAGAGGAATGAGGGATTTGTCTTTACAAACCAGCTGTGGATCTGCTGGTAGATAAAATCAGCACTGGGAGATAAAAGAAACAATGGGAAGGATTCCACTGATTGATGAATGGGGAAAAAAAAGGTATTTGCCTTTACAAATAAACTGTAGATTTGTTGATAAATGAAATTGGATATTGAAAGATGAAAGACGCAATTATGAATTATGAGAATTATGAATTCCGTAAGAATTAAAAATTATAAGGGAGGGTTGTACATTAGAGGGGAATCTCAGGTATCAGGTGTTTGGGAAGTCTGTGCCTCTCAAGTACCTCAGCCCATGAGGAAATAGAGAGGGAAATGCAGATGGGAAATTGGGATAAAAAGGGGGCTGAGTCCTCCAAAAATTGGAGAGACCCCAGGGGATGCCCCATGGCCTCTTCCTTTATTTGAATAAAGCAAAAGGACTCCTCTGTCTCCTTTTTGGACATAAACCTCTGGTGTTTGTGCCTTAATTTTCCTGACAAGTGACCCCAGCTCACCTGGCCCCTTCCAGCACAGCCTGCAGCGATTTCTTCAGTGCTGCACTGCTCCGACCCAGGACAGCAGCCAGACTGCTCCGCTGAGCTGGGCTCACCTGGCATGGAGGCAGCACGAGCTCAGAGCTCTGCCCTGCCAGGAGCTCACCTGAGACCTCTGGGCTGGGTCCCAGGAGCTGCAGGAGCTGAGCCTGGCCTGGCTCACCTGGCTCTGATACACGGTGAGCACGGCTGTCACCAGCTTGGCAAAGCCCAGGGACGTGGCGAAGGCTGAGGCCTGCTGGCACAGGGTCAGCACCAGGAGATCCAAGAGCTCAGGGGGCAGCACCTCCTGGAAGAGACCCAGGAGCAGGCAGGAGAGGGGGTCTTTGTTCCAGCACGGCTGGAAACATCAAGGAAACCCGTGGGACAAGGTGGGGCCCTCACCTGCCGCCCCAGCACAGCCTGCAGCACGGGCAGGAGCTTCTCTGACAAAGGCGCCTCCAGGATTTGGCTGCAAGGCAGTGAAATGGAAAAGTGCTGCTCCACGGCCTTGCTGGTGCTCCCAAAGGCTGGAGCCAGCTGGACCCATCCAGGTGAGGCCAAAGCAGAGCTGTCCACCCTGTAACCCCTCACCTCAGCACCAGGTGCACAGAGTGGGGCTCCAGGCACTCCTCCACCAGCTCGCACATCAGCTTGGTCTGCTCAGCCCCTGCAAGGGCAAAGCAGCAGGGGAGAGTCTCCAGAGGCTGCCAAATCCATGGGGACGTGCCTGGCCCTTCCTGGTACCCCTTCACAGGACTATGTGCCAGCCAGGACAGGCAGAAACCAAGCAGTGCCCCCTTCTACTGCTCAGGATAATCCTGCTTGCTTTGCCCAGCTGCAGCAAGGGTTTAAACAGCACCAGTCTCTGGGAAAAGGGGATGCTATTGTGGCAGGGGTTCAATCTTCCTCACACCAGCACATGCACCCTGGGGCAGCTCTGGCCTGAACATCAGGAGCTGTCGGGAGCCCTCCAATCACAGAGGTATGGGAACTGTCCTTTGGGAAAAAAGAAGCCCAAAGCCAGCCTCGCCCAACCTTCCCACTCCATCTCAAGTACCTGTAAACCCACCTCCCATCCCAACCCCAAGTGTTCAGCTGCCCACAAAAACCCAGCCCCACACCTCCACGGTTCCTAACACCTGATCCATGTGACAAATCCCTCCCAGGAAAGAGCACCCTAGGGCCCCTCTGCAGCTCCCAGAAGCAGCCACACCTCCCAGCAGCCCAGCACACCTTCCCCTGCCTCCTGCAGCACCGCAGCCACCAGCACATGGCACAAGGGATGGGAATACTTGGAGCAAAACGAAGTGAGGGCAGCCATGAGGTGTCGGGAAGGCGGCTGGGTGAGGGACAGGACCTGGGGACAGAAAAGGCAGGAGGTGGGGACAGTGGAGAGGGAAACAGGGAGCAGGAAACCTCCCCTGCCCTGGCACGTACTCGCCTGAGGAAGAGCTGCTCAGCCAGGACGGCTGCACTGGTGTAGCTGAGGTCAGGAGTCAGAGCCAGCAGCCAGCGGCAGAAACGCACCAGGAAAGGCTCCGGGCACCTGGAGAGCTGGAGGAAGCAGCACAGCCCCTCGAGCTGGGGATGGCAGAGAGGATGGGACATTAGGGACAGCAGCAGGGCCCCTGCAGCAGCTGCAGCAGGGATGCTGGGGCTCACCTGGCTGGGGGAGCAGCTGTTCAGGATGCTCAGCTCGGGTGGGGGGCACAGCTCAGAGTGCTGGAGGGAAACACCATCCTGAGTAATGCACCAAATAAACCAAGCCACAAAACACAGCTTCTCCCTTCCCCCATGTCTGTCAGTGTTGAGCCCACAGGCAGCCCCTCACACCTGTGAGGTGCAGGCAGGTGTCTGCATCCCAAACCCAGAGGAAGTGCCAACGGGCTTTTTATCCCCATCCAATTGGCTCTGTGAAATCCACCTCCTTTTCCACCCCTTCTGAGGCCCTGGCACAAGCCCATTTAGAGCATCGGCTCCAGGAGAGAGAGAAGCAACCACTTACACTGGACTCCTGCAGCAGCAGCATTTTCAGTCCCTGTCCATGCATCTGAGGGAAATGAAATGAAGGAATGGGAATCAGGCTGTAAAGGCTCACTGGCTGGAAGGGGACAGCAAACCCTACACAATACCTGGACAAAGGACTGCACCTCTGCTGCCAGCTCTGTCTGGGAAATCCTCCTGAGCTCCTTCACTGAATCCTGCTGGGAGCTGTCTGCAGCAGCCTTGTCTGTGCTCTGAGCAGATGTGTCCCCTGAAGGCTCCTCAGGAACCTCCCCTTCCACCCCTGCCACATCTTCACATTCCTGAGGGCCCAGGGGCTCAGATGCCACCTCCTCCAGCAATAACCTCTTCTCCTCTCTCTCATTGTCCAACTCCAGGCTCTCCTCCAGCACCTTCTTGCGCTTCCCACCTTGAGGCACAGAGTCAGGGTCACCAGGCTGCTTGCCGAAGCACCAGTTTGATTTTCTTTGTCCCTCTGGGTTCTTCTGGGTAATTTTCTGGCACAGGCCTCTAAGCTGCTGCTGGCATGTGGAAGACAAGGCAGTGGGAAGTGGGGAGCCCTCCTCTGCCCTTGGTCCCTGCCGCAGCAGATCCCCCAGTGTCTGCACCCAGGGATCCACATGGGAATCTTGCTCCAAGGCCTGGAGCAGCTGGTGAAGGCAGTTCCCTGGCACTGCATCCTGCACCACGAGGAGCAGGGAGAAGAGGTTTCTCTGGCACAGAACAGGCAGCAGCAGCAGCCGTGGCTTGCTGGAAAAGGAGAGGTGACTGGTCAGAGCAAATCCCCCTGTCCTGACTCCAACTCACCCCATGGAGCAGAGTCCCACAGCACCAGCAAGCAAGAGGAAGCTTCTAATGCCTTCACCAGCCCTTGCAGACACAGGCTGGGACACCAGCGGGTCGCTGCTACGATCACAACTTCACGTACGGACTGCTGCACTGGGGGAAGAGGATGTGCTCTCCCAAACTGTGCACCTGACACCCCAAACTCCTGCAGAACACCGAGTTTTAGAAACATAGACAACTCACACAGCCAGGGCGTCCTTCGGCCCCTCCAGTGAGGGCTCCTCGGCGCACAGGGCTGCGGTGAGAGCCTGCCAGGGGAACGCCTGTCCCGGTCCCTCGCGGGGCTGGCCCCGCTGCAGCACCCGCAGCGCAGCCATCGCCCCGGCGGGGCTGGAGCACAGAGCGTGGAGCAGGAGGCGGCACGGCCGGGGGCACATCTGCAGCCAGGGCAGGCACCGGGGCTCCATCGCTGCGGCGGGGGCTGCACAGCCACCTGAGAGACACGGGGAGACCGGACCTGGTCACACACAGGGGGGACAGCCGGACATGGGGCACACACACATGGGGGATAACTGGACATGGGGCACACACAAGGTGGAGAGCTGCACACGGGTCCCACCCGGGACAGCCGGACACGGTCACACCGGCGAGAATCGGACAGGGGTCACACTCGGGTGGCACCGGACGATCACGACCTGCCCGGCCGTGCTCGGCGCCGACCTCAGCATCAACTTTGGGCGATGCCTCTACCCGCCCTCCCCAGCCGAGGATGCGGGAGCACCGGGAATCCCTCTGTGCCCTCCAACACCCCCCACCCTTCGCTGGCAGCCTCAGCTCAACCCCGCTGCCCTCCCGGGTGGAGCTTCCCCGGACACACTCATGGCTCTCACCGCACACACTCCAGAGCAGTCCCGGGCACACTCCCGAGTGTCACCGCACGCTCCCTCCCGGGCAGTCCCGGATCTCACAGCACACACACTCCCGGGCAGTCCCGGATCTCACAGCACACACACTCCCGGGCAGTCCCGGATCTCACCGCACACACACTCCCGGGCAGTCCCGGCTCTCACCGCACACACACTCCGGGCAGTCCCGGGCACACTCCCGGCTCTCACCGCGACCCCGCCGGGCTCCGCCCGCTGCCCCGGTCCCCAAGGCGCCGCTTCCGGCCCCGCCCCGGGGAAGCGCAGATCGACCGCGCGCGAACGAGCTGATTATGCAAAAATCCCTTAAATTCCAACCCAAACACCGTCTTCCCCGCCGAGGGTGGATTGCCCAGTCCCCAGACCACAGGCTCCCGGAAGCGTGGCGTTATACAACACGTTTTATTTCGTTATTCCCGGATTTGGCTAAAAAGAGTTTAAAACAGTGCCTCCCCTCTGCCCGGCCCGGCCCATGGATGTCGGATCCCCCCGCTGCCTCCCACCTCCCAGCCCAGCCCACACCCGTGGGTCTCCCACTGGAGCAGAGTGGGCACGGCAGAGCAGGAGGGCTGTGCCCTGAGTCTCCCCCAGTGCACCCATAAATGCCAGCCAGACTGCTTCCCCATCCATCCCACCTCATCCCACGGCTGGAGCCCCAAAACAATGGCAGGAGTCAAAAGCAGATGCTTTTGCCTCCCGGAGATGTGTCCCAGCCAGCAGCAGCACCCAGGCCCAGCGTGGCCCCCGCGGCTCAGTCAGAATCACTGAAGAGTGTGAGCATTATCTCGTGGATAACCATCCCGCGTTCATACTCCCTGTCGGGATATTCTTCCTCCAGCAAGGCCACAGTAAGAGCCCAATCCAGCGAGCTCAACTCCTCATCCTCCTCATCAGAGCTCTCCGAGGACAAAGGGATGAACATCTGCAGCAGAGAAGGGAGGATGAGCCACAGCCTCCCGGTGCCCAGCCCAGCCCCAGGATATGCCACCCCACTTACTGCGGGCATCCTTGGCCGCCGCCGTCTGTGCCACTGTGGCCGGCGGGCAGGCTGCTCGTGCAGGTAGATGCACTCTGATCTGAAAGGGCAGTGGCCACGGGCAAAGAATTTGCACCTGATTTTCCTGTGGGATTCGAAGCACAGTTGTGAATGTAGCTCTGAGAGCAGCACAGAGTCCACAGCCCCATCACCTGCAGCGGTGCCACACACTCACCCTGTCCGTGCCTTGAAGGTTCTGATGAGCTCTGCTTTCTCATCCACATCTGAGATCCAGTATTTGTGGGGGATGTAGTAACTGGAGGTGATCCGGCACTCTGGGCAGGCACTGGATGAGGGTGATGGGTGCAGTTGGGTGTCCCAAGAAGGGAGCAGGGAGCATGGGCTCAGCACCCACACTGGGTGCTTCTGCTGCCCTGGCACCCCCACACCCATCACCACTCTGAAGAGCCTGCTCCCTAAGGAAAGTCACACCAATCCCAAAGCCACATCACCACACCCAAGGAACAATTTCAAGGCACAGAAGGGGGAATGGTGACCACTCTGCCACGTCCCCATCCCCACTCACTTTACGACGGTGCTCTGGAAGTCCCGGCTGCGCCGCCACCTGCGGATGCACCCCACGCAGTACGCGTGGCTGCAGTTCGGGAGGATCCCAAAGAGCCGCTCCTCTGGCAGTGCCTTCTCGTACACCCTGTCCATGCAGATCCCACACACTACAGCCTCGCTCTGTGCTCTCAGTGCCGTGGTGGTGACCAGGGCTGCCACAGCACCTGGCTCTGCAGGGACCTGCAAGGAGAGCAGCACAGCATGGCAACCCCCTGGTTGTGTCACTGTCCCAGCTTCGGGGAGCACCACAGGGTGACAGAGTGCCTGGCCACAGGAGACCCCAAACCCACCTTTGCAGGGTGAGTTGTCTCCAAAACTGCCTCCCTGGAGTCAGCAGAGTCCGGATCCAGTGCTGGCTCTTGTGGTTGGGAGTCTGCAGGAGGAGAGTTCTTAGAGGGGAAAAGCTCAGAGAGCTGGGCTGGCCGCTCAGAGCATGCAGCTTCAGCAGTGACAGTCCCCACACTGGAGAGCTCCCCACAGCCCCAGTTTGACCCAGGCTTGGGTCATAGGCAGAAACATGCACAGCCTACTTCATCACAACCACCCCAGTGGTCCCCTGGGCAGCCTAGCACCTACCTGAGGCACCCTGAGCTTTTGTGGGAACAAATTCTCCACTGATGGCCTCGCAGGGGATGTTACCAAGTGCTGAGATGTTCTTTTTGTCTTTCTCTTCCACTTCTACCTTCACTTTGGGGAACTTGGAGGCCGCACATGTCATGCTGTGGGCAGGGTGGACTGAGGTGCACTGGGCTCCCCGCTGGTCTTGGTCCACAGCTGTGGGCTCAGTGCCAGGCTCCTGGCTGCAGGGACCATACTGGGTCCCTGCTGGTGCTGGTTCCTCCTGGATGTGCTGGTAGCTGAAGACAGAGGATCCCATCAGTCCAGCACAGCTCCTCTTGGCTGCCAGCCCATCCTCATGGCATCGCAGCCCTTCCTTACCTGCACTGCTCTCCATAACGGCAAAACCCACTCTGGAAGTACCTGCAGACCTGGCCTGATTTTCTGACATGTGAGAAGCGGCAGCTGTGGCCCCTCCGACAGAATCCACGGGAAAAATTCCTGTCAGCCAGAGGAGCCACGTGGCTGGGTCAGAGCCTGCTCCTCCAGCCCCAGTACCAGCTTTGCTGGGTGGGGACATATTTTGGAAGCCCCCCATGCTGAGCTCAGGAGCCCTTGCCAAGGGCAGAGCCACGGAGATCCAGGGTCCTCCCAGCCCCATCCAGCTCAATCTCCTGGATAATTGCAAAGCAAAGGAAGCCCAGGACAGGGCTGGGGGGTGGGGGAGCGGGGGTACCGAGGGCTGGGGCAAGGGAGAGGGGCAGGAGCGCTCGGCTGGGGCTGGCAGGAAAGGGAGCCTGGCTGCAGTGCTGCTGCAGACCCCCAGCTCCAGAGGGGGGATGGGGAAATGGGGAGGGTGGATCACATCCCTACCCCCACAGGCAGGTGCCCCATCTCCAGCCTTTCTCCCCCCAAAGCTGCTCCCAGCCACCCCATCCTCAAGCCTTTACCTGCACACGGCTCTCGCACAGCTCGTCTCGGTCCTTGACGGCCCAGATGCCATCATCGAGGTCGCCTCTACCTCTTCCCCCGCAGCAAAGAGGGCTGTGTCACCTCCCAGGGCTATTTATGGCCTCAGTGAGCCCCGGGCCCGGCCCTAGTAGCCAGCACGTGTTTTGGGCGGGGGACAAGCCCAGGCTAGCTGATAGCGCCCGGCCGTGAGCACGGTTTACACTAAGTCAAGGATTTTGCAGCTCCCGCTGCTCCTGCAGTGAGGAGCCTGGACTGGGGCATCACTCCAGCGTGCATCACTCAATTCTGTATATTCTAATTCTTTTATCATTACTGTTTCCCCTTCCCTTTCAGTCCTATTAAACTGTTTTTAACTCAGCCTGTGATTTCACTGCTTTCTCAGTTCTCTCCTCCATCACACCGGGAAGGGAGGGAGTGAAGGGCTGGCTGATGTTTCACTGCCTGTTGGGGTGACACACAGGGTCCCCAGCCATGTCCCCTGGGCCCCTCCCTACCCAGCATTAAAACGGCTCCTTGTGTCCCCAGCTGCATGGGAGAGGCAGGGAGCCGTGAACAGCTTTTCTCAGGGCACTCAAGCCGGGCACAGGGAGCCTGGGGCATCTCCAGCTCCTCCTTGCAAATTCTCAGGTGTTTTACCATAGCCAAGGGCTGCCCTGGAGCCCATTGTTCCCCTTCTCGGGGTGTTTTCAGCTCATTTCCAGCTCCATCCCCAGCATTTGGGGCAGGAAGCATCCACCTCTGGGGCTGGGATCCTGCTCAGGACTGGCTCTTTCTGCTGCTTTAGGTTTGCAGGCAAGAAAACTCAGCAGGTACGAGATCTGGGAATTAGAGCCCCAAGAATCTTGGCAAATCCCTGGAAATCACAGCAAATCCCATTGCCTCTGCTGGAAATCCTCCCATGGCCATCCCCTCACCCAGGTGCTGAGAGAAATCCCACAAAGTCAGGCTGGAGGCTAAAAGGTTCTTAAATATTTAGTTCAGATTTATTTAAAGTCAAGTCAGTTTGTGGACACTATTTATATTATTAAAAACACTTGGAGGTTTGTACTTCTAGCAAAAATATACATTTCAGTTTGAGGGTTGTTATACTGTCGAGGAAGGAAGAGCAAAAAGTTTCCCAGGTGATGGGCACGAGTCCTGCATTGGTGGGGACACCACCGGGGTTTTGGGAAGGACAAATCCCCCGGGCTCCAACCAGCACACGAATGTCTCCAGTGCCTTCCCCCAGAGGGCTTCAAAGTGCTTCAGAAACGGTAATTCCCAACACCCCTGAGAGGTAGGGAGGGGAGGGCTGGCCAGGGAAACTGAGGCACGGCAAAAGGAGTGGAGTGTGGCAGCGGGGGGGAGGTTTGGAACTAGCCAGCCCTGTGATGGGGAGGGAAAGCCCAGTGCTCTTCCCCTTTGGGTTTTAAAGGAATTATTGCACCAGGGAAATCTGCTACCCTGAAGAGGAGGAAAGTAAAATAAAACCGAGTAATTTGCTCCCACAACCCCTCCTAGGGAATATCAGTATTTTAATAAGGCTGCTCAGGACACGGGGGACTATGAGCTGCAGACAGGGAAGTGTCACTTCTTAAGTGAGACACCATTATCCTGAAAGGAAACTGAGCCCTTCCCAGGTCCATCCTCCCCTGCCCAAAGCCCAAGTGACACAACCCCCACACCAGGGGCCTGGCCTGGCCCAGGCAGCACGGTGGTGTTTCACTACAGCTGTGAGAAGTTGTGAGGCAAAATCACAGAATGATGCTGGCTTCAGGCAGACCCCTAAGCCTGGAGCTGCTCCCACTCTTAGGAACAGGGGCAGAGGAGGACTGGCCATGACACAGCCATGCTCACTGGGAAGCTCCTGCCCATTGTGAGCATCCCAACCACCGCCTTCCTGTTCATAAATCCTTGGCATTTACAGCTGCAAAGCTCTCTGCAACCAATGCGCTAACAGATCCTCACGCTCCTGCTTTGAGCAGACAGCATGTGACAATCCAGGTCCCTTTCAGAGGGGAAACTGAGGCAGCACACCAAACCGTGACCAGCTCAAGGCCCCTCACCCTCCACACACCATTTTGGTAACTCCTGTCTGCGCAGAACAGCCTGTGGAAGCCACGGATTCTGTGCCTCTGCTCTGAAGGTGAATGTTAAGGACTCCAATCCTTTCCCTCCTATGTCCCCATCCCAGCCTCTCAAGGGCCACATTCCCTATGGAACAAGGGTGCCAGGAGCAAAAGCTCCCACCCTGCACCTGGGAAGGCAGAGTTCACACAGTCCTGAGGGAGACAGGAACACACTGCAGATCATGGGGGGACTGCAGCTGTAGGACAGCCCTACCTGCATTCAAATACTCCAGCTTTTCTTTGGGAAAGAGAGAAACATCCTTTCATCACACTGTCCCAGGCTTCATGGCTCAGGACCACGTCCTTGGGTGTGCAAATGAACAAGAGAACACAGTCACACTGTAAGCGCTGCTGTCAGCCCTGCTGGCCCCTGCACCCCCCAGCCCTCCTAAGGACCAGAGCTCCCCACCCTGGGGACCTGAGGTGCCACAGTGACCTCACTGCCTGAGCCATGTAAACATGGTGGCCACTCTGCTCCAGGAGCAGCCAGAGCTGGGCCATAGGAACGGGAACAGCAGCTTTGCAGATTTGTTAGTGTGTGTTAATGGAAGCCCTGGCCGAGCAGGAGGCAGCTGCAAATCCTGACGGCATCTCGCCCTATGTACCGTATGTCAGGGTCACATAGAAAAGAGTTTCCAGTAGGAGAAATGGAAGACACTGGGAAGGGTTTTCTTTGTTTCTGTACAAAGAGTCTTGATGGGAATTCATGGCTTCATTCTCATAAATAACAGGTCCTTAGTACATGTCCTTGTAGATCTCCTGCAAAAGTGGGTGCAGAGATGTCTCTGTCTCTGTCTTCTTGATCTTCTGCACCAGCTGGGCGTGCTCTGTCACCAGCTGTCGCAGGTCAGCCATCTTCTGCAGCAGCTTGGGGAAGAGGTACTGGGCATCCGGGTGGTTGGACTGCAGGTGGAACTCCAGCGCTCGCAGGATGTTGTCTTGGATCTCCTCCACCTGCTTCACGTTCATCAGGCCAGGGCGGTCTGTGGAGAGGAAGCAGGGTAGCTGCAGGGTCATGGTGCAGCCCTCCAAAGTACACGCTGCTCCTGGGGAAAGGGAGCCAGGGACTGTAACCCACCCACCATGACTTCAACCTCAGCAGTTACAACGGGGAGAAGTGTGCCCTTGGACACCGTATCCCACAGCAGCACATGTGAAGCAGATGCCATTTCTACATGCCTTGCTGTTGGTCCAACCTTGCCAGGCATCACTGCCACAGAGAAGCTTTGGTTTTAGAAGTGTTCAGTTCTTCTCTCACTCCCCTGAGATATCCCTGGCTGACCTCAAGCTGCAGCTCAGCTCCCCTAGCCCCCTCTGAACCACCTCCAAGTAGCCAGGATTCTTCCTGACCCTGGCACAGCCAAGGGCACCCGCTCACCTCCGCACAGGATGATGGCAGCCACAAACAGGGACAGGTCACTGTCATCCAGCTCCAGCGCGTTGAACTTCACAGCAAACTCAAATTTGGGCTCCATGATCTCATTGAAGGGCTTGCGCAGGCTGCGCAGGAACTCGCGGGTCACAAAGCCGTTCCCGTTGGCCACCAGCAGCCCATCCTTGTTCATGATGGAGGCCAGCATGGCGAAGATGGCCTCGTGCACCCCGTACTTGAGCAGAGTCACTTGGTCGTTCAGGTAGAGGCCTATGAAGCTGGGGATGCTCTTGGCGAACTCGGTGAGCTCCCGCACAGTCTCCACCGTGGTGCACTGGCAGCGGTAGAAGACGTGCACCCCGATCTCCTTGTAGGGGGGGATGCCATTCACCAGCTGCTTCCACACCAGCCCCTTCTCTGCCTGCCACAAGGTGTCCATGTCATGGATCACAAAAGGCTGCTTGAACAAGAAGCAAATTAGGAGTCTGCTGTGGGGACTCAAGGCGCCAGTCTGCCCAGGACAATCATGTTTGTCTGCCTGTCTCTGTGCTGTGCCCTGCCTCTGGGGCTGACAGTGCCCAGGCAACCTGCACCCACCCACCACAGCACAAGTGTGCAGAGCAATAGGACTTTTCCCAGCAAGGGGCAAGACATGCAGAGCCCACCTGGCTGCAGGTGGGAAAGGTTCATGTGGAACAGCTATGGCAGCAGGGAGATGGGCAGCATCTCCCAGAGAACAGTTCCCTGTGCTGGCCACGGCCAACTCCACCTGCCCTGGGAGGGAACTTACTGGGGTGCTGCTGGCCTTCCCGGTCAGGATACCTCTTGCCTTCTTTTTGGTCATGTTGAAATTCTTCAGGTAGGCGTTGTAGATGTGCTTGGAGAAAGCTTTCAGGTCAGCCACCTGTGGGTTCTGGCAGCTGATCTCGCTTGCCGTCAGCCCTGCCACCAGCTTCCTCTTCTCTGCCTCTGGCATGCGCCCAAAGCGGATTGCTGGGGGGCAAAACTGGGGGTCAGGACTGCAGGGCAACCCCAGGAGATGCATCCAGAGAGGCAGCAGTTTGTTCTGCCACTGCAGACAGACAGGTCTGCTGGAGAACACCAGCAGCTACATGACACAATGCTTCTCCAGGCTGCAGCTCCTCCAGCGTTGACACCTTCATGAACCAGCCACTGTTGCTCCCTCAGACCAAAATTCCATCCCATTCCTCTGGGCTCTTGCACAATTCCTGCTTCCCACATAAACACCTTTGCCTGTCTGGGTGTGAGATTCTCACACTTGAAGTCTAAAAGTCCCAGCACAGAACAATCTGTGTGTCCAGTTCCCTCTGGGCCAGTCCGTAAGGGACAGTCACATGCCAGCAGCTGTACTGCGTGGTGGGAATGAACAGACCCTTCTCATACAGAACAAGGGGAAAAGGAGTCAAATGCTTGAAGCACTGGGTTTAAATGATCCCCTAGCAAGAAGAGCCATGGGCTAAAGCACAGCAGCCATGGGCACCCTTCACAGGAGGGCAGTGACACAGGTGTCACCCATCTGGTCAGGCCTTTGGGCAGCAGTGACACTCACCGTTGTGTGACATGCCCAGTGAAAGGCATTTCTGGAAGCGGCAGTACTGGCACTTATTTCGGTTCTTCTTCTGAATCTTGCAGCTCCTCTCACACTTCTCGTACTCCAGCTTCATGCGGATCGTCCGGCGGAAGAAACCCTGCAGGGAGGGAGCAGGGGGACGTGGAGCAGCAGTGCCTGTAGCTTGGGACCAGGCTGGTTTGTTATCCCCAGGAGCTTCAGGGAGGTTCAGGGAGTGAGGAGGGGGAGCCCTGGGTCTCTGATGCAAGCAGAGTCTCTGTCCCAAGGAGAGGTCATGTGGTGGCAGAAAGGGGCTGCAGAGGAAGAAGCATGGGGCGCACACTGTGCCTGGTGCTGTGATTGTGCCAGCAGCCCACAGAGAGGGAGGGAGGAACAAACCATGGGACAACCCCAGCCTGCAGGAATGTCTGGCAGGACCTGGGCTGCTAACGCAACCCTGCTGGATCTGCTGCAGGGGAAAGAATTCCAGAGGAATATCCAAGCTGCAGCCAGTGATCCCAGGGAGATAAATACACAGCTCACTGCTGATCTGCAGCACAGAAACTATTTTAAAAAGCAAACTCAGAGTCCCAGTGGGGATAAATGGATTTGCCTTACACAACAAAGCATGACAAGGCAAGGTTTGGGCCATACAGGTCTCAGTCCCCATCCCAGGGCAGCATTTTCTGCCTGCCTACACTCTCCCCATTCTAGACAGGTTGAGTTTTTTACAATCAATCCCAAATCCCTGTTTTGCTGCAAATCTGCTAGTGTGAGGAGGCAGCCCAGTCGCTGGGATCTAACCCCTGCTTGGTGCTGCTGAACCCAGCTGTCCCTGGGACTCACCTTGCAGCCCTCGCAGGCGTGCACGCCGTAGTGGAAGCCCGAGGCTTTGTCTCCACAGACCCTGCACTCCACGTTCAGCGCTCCCAGCGCCGCCTCCTCGCAGCCCATCTGCAGCTGGTCCGACAGCGAGGGAGAGGAGCTCTGTGACAGGTCTGCAAACACACACAGGGACACGTCCTTCCATGTCACAGCCTCAGGCTCAGCTTCTGGTGCAGCCAGCTCCTCCAGCAGAGGGGTTGAGGAGGGATTTCTAGCCTCTGTCCTGCCTGTCTCTAGTATCACATCTGGAATCTGGCACTGACTGCAGGCAAATGCCATGAACAGAGCCAAGAATGCCCCAGCAGCTCAGACTCCACATCAATGCTCCTTTCTTCCCTCTGGCACTCATGTCCTGGCAATGAAACCCCAACCAGCAGATTTTATAATCCCTGCTTGGCTGCCTGCTGGCACAGGACATCCCAGCTGGAACATCAAGGGCTCTGGAGGAGCCTCTTCTGCACCCATAAACCTTCTTTCCCACCTCCTACAATCACTTTGCTCTGAAGACCTCAAGAAGTGTCCAAGGAAGCATTCCCAAGCAGTCTGTGAGGCCCCTTGCTCTGAAGCTTAATGTTACCTGCCTGTCCTTTTAATTTCCACTCCAAATTGCCAACGGCTGTGCAGTGACCTCAGAGGAAGAAAGAAGACTCTCCATAACTTGGAGCATTATTTCACAAAGGGTAGAGATTAAAACCAGCTGAAATCCTTTCAGGGACAGATTCTCTGCCCTTGCAGCTAAGCATGCTACCTGGGGGCTGTGGGTGCCTGGATGCTTCACAAGATGAGCTCCTGTGGCTCCACTCACCTGTGTAGCTGCTTGAAGGCAGCGAGCTGTCTGGTCCTCCAGTTGTGTCTGAAGCTCCACTTGCCACCATCACTGCCTCTTCCTCTTCCTCTTCCTTGACCTCAGGTACTTCCTCCTGTGGTTGTTCCATAATTGATCACCCCTCAGTGCCAAGACTGCAATCCCTGTCATAGCTCTGGCATCATCCGCGTCTATCCAAGATGGACCCCACCAGGCAGTTCCTGCTAGCCTGCAGGACATGGAGAGAGGCCACTGAGTGCCTGCACGGAGCAGCTCAGCAGCAGGGCAGTGTCACCAACCACACCAGTCCTGCTCTGTGCTTGCTCCTCAGCCAGTGAGACATGCAGAGCAAGACCCATTTCAAGATGTCTTTGCACTCTGGAATAAACATTCTGTGGGACTCTAGGAAGAAAAAACTCAGAATTGTTTTTAAAGCCCAGCAGACCACAAACCAGCCCAGATGCCACCCAGGGGTACCCAGCATACAAATCCCATAGCAGAAATGCTGCCCCAGACAATGTCCCCCAGAGCTGCCAGTGACCTGGGATGTGATGCTAACAGCCAGGGCCAGGGTCTGATAGAGCCAACACCTCCAGAAGGATCAAAGTAGGGCTGGCTTCACCCTCTGTCCCTGTCCAGCCATGGCAGAGCCTGGATTGGGAGCAGCAGCTGATGAGGGAGTGCCATGCCTGTGAGTGGAAGATACTGGGGGAGCATGGCGCAGTGCAGCAGCAGGCAGTGGCTAAAAGTCCCTGGCCCGTGCAAGCCATCTGCAAGACTGATGGCTTCCTGTCAGCCCTGCACTCACACTCCTTCCCATCAGTGCTGCCAGTTACAGCTTTTGTGTTTGTTTTCACTTGGCTCCTCTGCCAAGAGCAGGGTTGAACGTGTTGCTGTTGCTCTGCGCAGCTGCCGGGCTGTGCTCGGCCACGGGGTCCAGCAGTGCAATCCCAACAGCCACACAATCCAACCAGTGTCTTTATCCTGGGTTTCCTGTGGGAGGAACGGCCGCATCCTCCCCCACCCACTTCCGCTCCTTGTTTGCCTTACTCCATCCCAACGAGCTCACAAAAAGCTCCAGCTATCTGAACGACGCAGCACTGGTACCGCGGCTATGGCAGAGCCATTCCCCCCTCCCCCCAGCCATGCTGGATCTTGATTCCTAAACTGACTTTTCCTGAATAATTAAAATCTCAAGCCCATCTTATGTAAAGTTCCAACCACTTCCTTAAGAGAGTTATTTTTAAGTGGAGAAATAGCCATTAGGAAAGCCACTGAATTCCAGGTTCAACCAAGAAAGCTTCAATTTGCAAATTAAACTAATGCAGGATCTTGCAGGGGCCTTGTATAAGGGCAACCCCAAGCTCTGGCATGGTCTGTGCCTCATGCCCAAGCCCACAACACAGCTCAGGATTTGCTGGGGGAAGGCAGCAGTAATCCAGGACTCCCTGGATTTGTTTGCCCTCCCACAGCAGACCCTCACACCTGGCACTTCAAACTTGAGCTGCAGCCAGCTCCTTGGATTGTTGGAAAGACATCAAGGTCAAAGCTCCCTGGAAGAGCAAGGAGGCAGCTCAGGGAGAGAACAAAACCTGCAGGGAGGATGAACACAAACACGTCACAAACACAAACAAGTCACCCCTGGAGCTGGTGCTGCACCAGAGCCTGAGTCTCCTGTGGCTGAGGGGGCTTTATTTTATTGCTCCACACTGGGAATTCAGACTGCAGGACAGTGGCGTTGTTTCCAGCTGAGGTACATTAGTGGCAACAGTGAGCACACTGCCCTGTGCTCCTTGGCAGCAGGAGCAGGCAGAGGGGTGCTCCCTTCCCGTGCCTCCACACGAGCACTGAGGGACCATTGAAGGGCTGTGTTATCCTTGGCCTCTGCACACACATCCCACGCAGTGGGACATGGCAGACAGGCAGGAAAACCTATTCATGGGAGATGGAGGGTAATGAACTTCATCGTTTTCAGGGTTATATATAAATGATTGCACAAACACCAGGGAAACACTTTTGCCTGGAAGAGCAGTTAGTGGGGGAAGCTTGTGGCAGCAGAAGCTTGTCTACAGTGGAAAATCCATCCTGCAGCAGCTTAACGAGCAGATCATTAGATTCCCTTTGTCCCTAGCATCCAGCACAAGCCTCTTGCCTTAAAACCATTGCAGACAGAGCTCTCTGCTTTGCCCCAGATGTCTCATGGGACATGCTGGAATAATGTGAGCACATCCCTGACGTGCTGTCCTCCATCTGCCGGGTCTGCTCAGGGCCATGTGCTCGTAGGGTAGCAGTGAGTTTCTGGCAAGCAGTTTGCTCCCCAAAACCCAAAAAAGCAACTCTAAAACTGTGCTTGGAGTCAGTCTTGGGTGGGTGTGAGGAGGATGTGACACAGACAGACAGCTCCATGGGCCTCTAGCTAAAGTTGCTCATATGCACACAGGCATATGAGAGTGAATCCCATTCTTTGAGAGTGGCTGGAGAGGCAGAGAGAGAAAAGCTTTTACCAGAAGGCTCTGAATACATCTTCTTGCAGGCCAAGAGTTCAGGGGCCTGGGCAGAGGGGAGCTGTGGTAGCTCTTTGCACACCTGCCTTTCCCCCAGCCCTTCCCATTTTCTAAACAGCTGGGATAGAGGGAGAGGACTGGAAAAAAGGATTGATCTCACACAAGAGCTGCAGCCCCTGCCTCTGGCAGACAAAAGGCCAAAGCAGCTGCCTGGGTAAAGAGTTGGGCATGACCATGCCTGTGCAGCCCTTGGAGGAGCCAGCCAGCTGGGCAGAGCCCCCAGCAGGAGAGGGACCCCAGCCCTCATCCTCATGCCAAGTACAGCACTGAGGC
The DNA here is from genome assembly GCA_009812075.1 of Sialia sialis. Lineage (NCBI taxonomy): Eukaryota > Metazoa > Chordata > Aves > Passeriformes > Turdidae > Sialia > Sialia sialis. The sequence goes on from VRYO01000254.1 coordinate 974,881, forward strand.
AGCAGGCAGAGACTGTGGAGATTCTCCAAGAATGCACAGGCTCCCATCTGTTGTAAGCCCTTGTAAGCCCTTCAGTGGGAACAGGGGGCAGGCTGGGAAGCTGCAGCTCTCCAGAGGTTTGTGCTAACTCTGTCTGAGCACAAGGAGGGATCTGTCCTGCCAGCACCACAGCCTGGAATCTTTGTGGGACAACACTGGGGATGACAAAGGACAGCCAAAGGACCCATCTCCATCCCAGGACCTCTTCAGCCATTTGGTGTCTCCACATCTAGAGGCCAAGTTGACAAAGCAGGAGAAGGGATAACTTGGTCTCCTCCTCTTGGCTGAGTCCTGTGCCAGAGCACAGCACACAAGCTTCAAGCTGCAGGAAGATGGGTAGAGATTTCTGCCTGCTGTAGACACCCACACCTTTTTTCCATTCAGCAGCTGTCACAGGACACTGATGGAAACAAGGATGGAGACTGTGAATTTCTTCCTAAGCATATCCAGAGAATCCAGCAAAGCTGTTTCCCCTCCTCTTCCCTCAAGATGGGAATGAGCAAGAGGGCAAGCATCTCATGACTTGCTGTGCCCTTGCCTCAATGCCTGTTCCAAGGAGCTTTGGTAACTGGCTGAGCCAGCAGTTTCCTCTGCAGTCAGCGCAGGGAGGGTTTGTTTGCTGGCTCTGGGCTTGGGCTGATGCCTGCTGGCTGCAAACAGCTTGGGCAACAGGTTTGTCTTTCCTAGAAGCTGGCATCTACGCCAAGCTAAACCATCAGTGGGTACAGGGAGAGAGACGTGGCACAACCAGGGGAGGGAAAATACAGGAATAAAAGTTAAAAGGAGATAAATCTTCAGTGTGGCTTCCCTGCAAGAAGGTAGTACTTCTCCAGAGCTGACCAAGATCCAAGCCTCCAGTTCATCAACCAACAGTTTGTGCCCCTGTGGCCTGGCAGTTCCCCTGGCAGCCAATCCTGCTGATTAGCAGGACTCTGGAGCCAAGCTCAGAGTTTCTAGGCAAAGCAAAACACCAAAGAAAGGTCCAAACCTCCCAAAGTCAAGTCACAGAGCTGATCTGCTCAAAGCAATTGTTCAATACAACTGTACTATAAAAGAGGTCATAAGGAATGGGAAAAGGAAACCAACATACCATGGAGCACTCCTTGCTTGTGCTTATTCCCCTGTGACAAGAACGTTCACCAAATTCACAGCCAAAAGAAACAGAAGGGGTGAGATGAGAACTCAGCCCTCCACAGGACAGCACTGCAATGCACAGCACATTTTGAATCCACAATTGAAAACTGACCTGAATCCACAAAGGAGATGTGATTGCTGCTGGTTGACCACCTTTTGCAGACTTCCTCAGGTGGTGTCACTACTTCCAAGATCTGCTGATCAAATAGCAGTTTCTGTTCCTCCTCCTACACGTCAGCAACTACTACTAAAAGCCAAATAAGAGCTAAGCAGATGCTGCAATACAGGAAAGGTAACTAAGAGTACAAAACAGGAGAGACGAACACTGAAAACATGTTTATGTTTGCTCCTGGAAGATCAGCACACTCCATATTAGCCAATGAGATCTCAGCAGCACTTACTAGCTGAGTGTTTCCTCCCTTACTCAAAGTCTTGGCCGCAAGGCAGGCTACACACAAAAATAAACTACTACAGCTAGCAAGGAAGAGCCCTCCCACATAGCACTGACCAGGATGGACATTCTGGGCCAGATCTTCCCCTTGAAGCATCTGCTTAGACGCTGTGCCATGCCCTAGAGTCCAGTCCTGTGATTCTCTCTCCAAGGCTGGTTGGTGTGGACCACCTGTGCTTCCCCAAGAGTGAGCTGGCCTCATTAAGCAGAGGGGTATTGCCAGAGATGCCATGACAATTAGCTGCTGCTAATTACTCAGGACGTGTGACACAGGGTGAAGGAGATTCCCTCAGATGCCTTGAGAAGCCTGGCTTGCCAAAATGAATCACACATCTATTGCATGTTTTAACTCACCCACTTCCTGGGCACTGAGGTGGGGGGGGAAAAACCCAGCTCATTAAAAAGGTTACGAAACTTCCCAGATTCTTCTCTTTTTGTACCATGATTGATGCTGTCCCCAAAACCAGGTCACGGCATTTTGCTCCAAAAGGAACTTGCTTGCTGGCTTTGTTCAGAGTGCAAGAGGTATTGCAGACACAGAAAAATATCAGACTTTGGGCACTGAACTCTCAGCCATGTGCAAAACGGGGTCTGCCAGGCTGCTCTTCTCCAGGTGTTGCAGCTATCCCTGGCTCCAGCAGCTGCAAGCCTGTGTGAGATGTGCTCCAAAATCTTGAGATGGCAGACACAGAAAGACAGAGGAATCATCCCTCACCAGCTTCCCAGCAGAGGGACTCCCTGCCCTCACCAGGCTGACGCTGGCAGAAGCAGCAGCAGAGCAGGCAGGGAAGAGCTGTGCAGTTCTCAGCTCTTACTTCACGTGCTGCTCCATGACCTTCAGCAAATCTGGTCAACTCCCCTACTCCCATTTCCTTGATCATAAAAAAGAAAAAAAAAAATACAACAACCCAACCAAAACCAAAACCCACTACAAAGAAACAAACATGGGATTTTTACAGTGCTTCCTTCCTGATCCTTCCCTGGATGCATTAGCTCATGGAGACGGCATGTTTTGGAAATGCAGAGCAATAGATCAGTGCCAAGTGTCATTGTTTATTCTTGTATTACAGATTTTGACACCTGTTTGCAGTCACACTCACAGGTCTGGTCAGCTCCCTGCACTGCTTGTGACCACCATCTCCTGTTGTACATTCCTGTACAAGGCATCTCCAGGATGACTTTCAGGAAGTAAACTGGCACATCTCACTCTGCCAACTGCTGACTGGTACTTGTGCTCAGCAGTCAACTCAGGACAGCCCAAAGTACCTATGGCCAGGAGGGGCACGTGGCTCTGACCCATTGGAACAAGGACAGCAGCCAGGAAACAAGCAGGTACTGGAAAGGTGACACCACTGGGCCTCCTCAGTGCTGGAAATGGCACAGAAGTGCTGCTATTTGAGAAGATCATTAAGTCTGGCAAGGAGAGAGGATCATCCCCCCTCAGCCCAGGGCACAGAAGAGGTGGCTGTGAAAGTGTGGCAATGCTTTGGGATCACACTGCAAACTTGGCAATCACATGCCAGAGAAGTTGTCTGGGATATATTCCCCTTTCCTTTAGCATCCCAAAGGTGAGGAGGTTGGAGGCTCAGAACTCACTGAACCACCAGAAGATGACGCTTTCTCAAACTGCTGAAGTTCTTTTGGCTGTACTCCAAGGCAGTCAGCTTACTTAGGGACCCCTTGTCCTCCCAAACCTGAGCAGGACACATGGAAGGATCTGGTTTCAGGAACATCAGTAATTATAGAACAGGGCTGCTGAGGGAGGAGCTCACAGAAACAGCAACACCACTTCCCAAGGCAAACAGTGAGCACAGGGTATTACAGACTCAGAGCAGTGCTCAAATGGAACTCCAGGAAAGTGGCGAGTGGAACAAGCTGTGGCTGTGAACAGAAGCACTGCTGGTGGTCACTGAGGCCAAGTTTGGCAGCGCTGCACACACCAGCACCCAGCTTAGATTTCCCCAAAGTCTCAGGGTCATTGGGACACTGCTGCTTTGGAAAGGATAATCAGCTCCCCAGAAAAGCAGTCGGGGCAAAAAAGCAGCAGTGGGCCTATGAGTCACTTAGGATCACACACACACACATATGCGACCTGCTGTCCAGAGCCAAACATCCAGCAGGTCCCTAGGTGTTATTGCTACATTGCCAGTGCTCCCAGATGCAGAAAAAATGCCCACAAAACCAATAGCAAGCCTCCTCCTCCTCGCAGCAACAGATTTCAATTCCCATGGACTAACCAGGAAAAAAATAAATCCATCAGCCTGTAAATTTTGTTATGTTTACACTTGGACTCCCAGAAAAGTGCTACTTGGTTTCGTAGGCTTTAGCAAAATATCCTGGGCAGCAGCCACACTGCTGTGATCCCAGGATGCAGCTGACAAAGAGGAATTGTGCCCAGGCACAAGTTCCGATGATTCAGCAGGGCCAGGAACATGCGCAGCCAGAGGGATCGAGCACACTGCTGTGTCTGCTGCACTCCCCTTCAGCCACAGAGCAGGAAAACAGAGGGCTCCCAGTCTGCTGCACACATCCCCATAGGAAAACCTCCAGAGAACACCAGACTCACTTTTCTACACAATCTAGTACAACACCCTCTCAGGGGACTACATAGGAATGCTGTTTTCTTACTATTTTTGGCCACATTCACACGGCAATAACTGCCTGGACAACAGAGAGTCCCCTGCCTTTTCAGCAGGGAAAGGAGCAGCGACCGTGTCAGTGTGATCCTGCCAAGACTCAGTGTGCTCTGACCATTTGGATTTCTGCCTCAACTTCCAGAAAACAAAATGCTTGAGCAAAGCATTCGCACCTTTCATAACATCCTCGTGCCTTTGGCAGCATCTTGGGGGTACAGGGTGAGCCACAGAGCTCACAGCCAGCCAACAGCTACTGCTTCCTGACACAGCCAGCTGCTGGCAGCTCAGCAGGCTCCTCAAGTTCATGCTCACCAGCAACCCTTTTGCAGAGGTCCCCATGTCTCTAACTTCCACAACACAAGTTCTACTCCAGAATATTTTCAGAGATGTGGATCTCTGACCATCAGCCCTCGCAGGGTTAACAGCTGTCAAGAGCCAACATCTCTAGCAGAATCCATATAAACAACTTTAAGATGAAAAGTTGATTTGGGCATTGCATTGCATTACGATGAAATCAAGAGTTCCACTGAAAAACGCTTGTAACAAGTCAGGCAGGATAGGGATTTGAGTTTAGATTCCCATCAACAAGATGACTGCACAAAGCATTGCTTATTTTGAAGCCATCTCACACAACCCCTGCCAGGAAAGGCCTGACAAAGCCTGTCCTAATGAGATAGGCATGTGTTTTGCAGTTAAGTCTGTCTTAACAGCCTATCAAAGAAATGTTTCCCTATCAGGTCATCTGCCCTTTCAAATCACCAAAACCATTCCCTGTCTCCAACCCACATACCTGGTAAGGATTGAACATGCATGTTCTGGTTTTTGCTATTTCAAGTTCCACTTCCCAGACCAGGGTAAATCAGGAAATGCAGCATGATGGCAACATCTTTGGGTAACATGGAGGTTACCAGGCTGTGCCTGTGACCCAGCCCCAGAGAGAGATTCTGGTCTGATCAGAACCATAACAAACATTTGTGTTTCTGGCTTGTGCTTTCATCCTGCCACTTCCTCCTCCATGGTCAGGATTCCCCTGCAAACCAGAGATTCCCTAAAACTCAAAACTTCAAGCAGAGCCTGTCTGTGAGGTCCCCAGGAAAGCACCCCGACATCCACATGCATTTCAGAGCCCTTTGCAGAGCCAAACAGGCCTGACCAAAACGATCCCAGATGTTCACAAGCTCTTGGCTAGGCCTTGGAGAACACAGACATTTTCCAGACACAACGACTGCAACAGTGAATATTAAAGCATTTCAATAAGTCATAATGAAACTAAGATACATCCTGAGTCAGTTCTGCTCTGAACCCTTCCTGCAATCAAGCAGGTCTCCAGTGAACGTCATCCCAAAACATATATTTTGAGGACAGATGCATTTCACAACCTCCTTGACCAAAAGGATTCATACTGGCATCAATCGTTCCACTCTAAATTCCTGCTTTGGGAAAGTAATTTCCCAGGCATTTTGCCAAGGCAAGCACATTTCAGAGTATTAATAAAAAAATAAAACTAGTTCTACAGAGAAATCTTACTTGTCCTCACTATGAAAATCACTTCTGCTTGTCCAGACTTTCCCAGAGTCTCGAAAATTACTGCAGCAGTGCATCTCTGAACAGAGACACTTCTGGAAAAAGCAGAGATTACTCTGCAGCACCTGATGAGAAGCAGCCACACAGCCCAATGAATCTGTGGTTATCAGTTTGTTCCTGCTCTAAGCAAAAGAGTCAGTACAAACCACAAAACCCCTGACACCTAAAATGTCATTGTCAGGGCAAGCCAGGCTGGGCTCTGACAGCAAATAACCTTTCAGGCATAAGCACTGTAACATCATCTCACCCAATTAAAACATCATTTGTATGTCAGGTTCTGTTGTTCAGAGGAGCCCAAGAGTCTCTTGTTGTGCCAATCCTTCAGTCTCCAAGAACATTTGCAGATTTTCAGTCCATAATTCCATAGCCACAGACAAAATACTCCCCAGAGGGCAACAAGATGTACTGTACAAAAATACATATTTTTCAAAAGAAAGACAGAACCCATCAACACCCGAAAGCAATTCTGTCTAACAATGCTCTTCTGATCAGCAAAGCCTCACAGGGCTCATTACAAAATCTTCTCCACACGCTGTGAGGATCCTTGGAAGTCTGTGTCTTGAATACCAGAACAGAGATGGCGTAACCATTGCACCAATCTGACACAGAACCCACAACAGCTCAACACCTCAGACCGGTGTTGAGGCAAACACACAGCCACAGCCACAGCCACATGCAGACAGCCTCAGCACTGCTGATTCCAGGAATCACTTCAGAGGTCTGTGGGCAGCACAGTCCCACCCATGGCCCTGCTGACCACCTCCTCCAAACCCCCGTCCTGCCTCTCCCATGACCTGCTCAGCTTTGTCTGACACCGACAGACAGCACCAGCACTGCTGCCGGGTTGTGTGTGGGATTGCTGTGGGGTGACTGGTTACCCACATACAGCCCTGGATCTCATGTGCCCTCCCTCATCTACAAGAGCCAATTTCAGTCATAATCATCAGTGAAATAATAAAATGTTATGTCATTATGCTTTCACAGCAAGAGCCAGCTGAGGAAATCAGGATTAGACCATGTGTATTCTTAAAGGAATCCATAAAATCATATTCAGAAACCGAACAAAAATGAGGTATGGAGTTTAAATTTAAAATGAAATTTAAGAAAGTTTAAGCTCGTGGACAAAGGGAAACTTGCTGGAAGCAAACTGCTCTTCCCAGGCTCTCCCAAGTTTTTAGAAACACTGCTAAGTGCCCAGGCTGGTGGCCCGTGTACAAGGGGAAGGGTTACCTCTGCGGAGCAGCTGTCCCCGTCTGCCTGCCGCCGAAAGCCACCGCTCAGTCACCATGTCAGCACACACAGCCAGGACCTGGAGCAATCTGCAGGAGGACAGAGAGCAAGTTTCCACGGCTGTGCTGAAGGCCAGATATTTATGCCGCTGGGAGCACTGGGCTGGGTCCAGCAGCAGCTCTGAAATTTAAACACACACTCCCTCTTTCGCACACTGAAACCCTGGGCCAGGCTGACTCCAGGGGGCCACTGCCACAGGCAGCATCTGTCCCAAGACCAGGGGGCAGAGCAAACCCTGGGGTGTCCCAGCAGAGACAGCCCCATCCCCTCACCATGGATGTCACCTTTACCTTAAGTCACCTGCAGCCAGAGGCTCTTGACCTGAGCTCTTCTGACAATGCACAGGATTGATGCTAGAAAAAGCCTATGGTAGCCACAGGCTGCTTGTTTACTCAGCTTGCTTAATCCACCTTCAAGAGGCTGCCAGAAAGTTCCTGCAACTTTAATGAACTTCCTCTTGGGTGGCTGAAACTTAAGGATTCAACAGAGTTCATTCACTCTTCTTGGTTTTCCTGATAACTTTTCCTTGTATGAATTTCAGGCTCAAAAGAGAAGGACGAGACTAATGCCAGAAAAAAATGGCTTATGAGGCTTTGAACTAGAGGACTTAGAGAAAATATGTCCTATTTTTAGACAGTTATGCAGACTAAAACGTTAAACAAAGATGTTGTGAACATGATGCTATTTGCACCCACATACCCTCCTGGACATTACCCAGGCTTAGCTGCTCCTCCCACTCTGACAGAAAAGCCCCGTTTTTTATTGCTGCCCTTGACATGGGACAACTTGTGAGGCAGCAACAAACCAGCAACAAACCAGCATCACCAGTCTCTACCAGGCCAGGCAGGTTGGCAGCAACCTGTGAGTGCTGTGCTGAGAGTGAAGCCCCAGTGCAGCACATCCTTCCAGGTCTGACATGGCAGTAGCAGCTGCAGCTGCCCAGCAGAGATGAAAAAACACCATGAACGTCCTGCCTCAAAAACTGAGGATCTCAGTGGCCCGAGTGTGGAGGGTGCTCCCTACAGGATCAAGGCATATTCAGAGGAGGGCACAAGTGTGAGATCCAAAAATACAATCAAGTCCCATGCACTGCAGCATCAATCACATCAGGATTTCCCAATCAGTGATGTCAAAGTCACATCCTCTTGAAGGCACTGATTGCCCTTGTTTAGAGGTGGGGGGTGAGGACAGCCTGGAGCTCTGCCAAATGTGGATCCAACACCAGCCTCTGCCTCAGTGGGGCCACAAAACCACCCTCAGGAGCTTCACTTTCACAGCAGAGCAGGTTTCTCATCCTTTCTCCCCCCATATGGAATACAGTTTTTCTAAGCAATCCTGCCAAACTTTCTTTTTAATCTCTCTGACAAAGAACAGCACTAAAGTCATTCCAGCCCCACTAGCACATCAGGAGGTGGCTTTCCCCACCTCCACCAGCAATAAAGCTCATCCCGATTCAGTAACACAGCATTAGCCTTGACACTGTCAACGAGGGCTGAATCACATGCAGAGAGCACACAAATCACACCCTGAGTTCTCTCTCATTTAGACCAGAGTGCTCTGCTGCCAGAGATCTGAAAAGTAAATGCCTGGCTCACCTTGTCCCACTCACAGCTAAATGCCAGGACATGCCCATCACGCCACACACAAGGCAACACTTGCACCAACTCAGCAGGGCATGGAGGGAACCTGCCAGCACATCCCACCTGGATGCTTCCTCTGCTGTCCCTGGCTGACACATGGCAAGTCATCAGGAAAACTCCCACCTCAGCCTGGAGCATGTTTGTATAGAAGAGGATACTCTGCTGAAGGCAACAAGGGATTTGCATGGAGAGGGCAGGAGGAGAGGAGAGCAGAAACAAGAAACAGGACATAGGCTGCCTCAACCCACAGGTCACTGTTTTAGAGACTAATACTGCAACCAGCCCTGGGACTCTGATTCATGGGGCAGCCACTGCTCAGACCCCTCTGCAGCACCGTGATGGGCATTGTCCAGACCCTACAGCACCTCTGATTCCTTCTCACAAGCGTTTCCTTCATCTGGAATCTCAGGGAAGGAGGCAGTGGAATGGGCAGATATGAGGGATGAGAAAGGACTCTCAGATCCTTCCTCCTGCAGCAGCCCCTCACCGGATGCTCTGCTCAACGTCCATCCCGATCCTCTTGCTTTTCCTCCTTCCAGCCCCAGACTCCTTCAGTGCCTGGTACCCTCAATCCCCAGACCAATTCCCCCTCCACCACCCCACTCTGCACAGAAAACAGGCACACTGTCTCCCTAAGCATCTCCCGTGTGGGCCATGTCCCGTCCTCAGTGTCCCTGTATTTCCCAAGAGGAACTACACCTAAAGTCACTGATGCCCCTCACGCCCCAGCTCTTCACACCCACGTCCCCTCTGCACCAAACCCTGTCCCTCACACCCCCTGCCCCAACCCTGTCACACCCCCAGCCCCTCACAGCCCCTCGCGCTCCCGTCCCTCACACCCTCCGTCCCCCACATGCCTTGCCCCGTCCCTCACGGCCCCGGTCTCTCACGCTCCCCCCCGCTCCTTGCGCTCCCACCGGTCCCGCTCACCTCGCGCGCTGCCCCGCTCGTGCCGTCGCACCCCCCCCGCCCCCGTCACCCCCGGCCCCGCGCGTCACCGCGCACGCCCTGACGCCACCGCGCCCCGAGTGCGCGCGCGGCCAATCGCCGCCGCCGCCCGGGGGGCCTCGCGCCCGCGTCACCACGGCAACGGCCCCGCCCCTTTCCCCGCGCCGTACCGCCCCCTGCCGGGAGCCGTTCGCAGCGCACCCCGCGGAGGGAGCGGGGCCTCATGGGAACTGTAGGCGCTGCCTCTTGGCGTCCTGGGGGCGGGGCTGGGATAGCGTGGTTTGCTCCGCGCCCGAGGAGCCCGAGAAGTGGCAAGACTCTTTTCGTTCCCAGCAATTTCCACCGCAGCCTTCTCGCGCCTCGACAGAAGATAATAGCCCAGCCTCAGGTCGGAGCTGGGAAAGTTTCACTCTGCCCAGAAAACCCGTGCAGAGTGGCGGGATCCTGTGTCCAAGTGGCCTGGCCTGGCCAGGATGTTGCGGAGCAGGCAGGGAACCCCCCCAAGGGGACGGCTCAGGGTCACCCTGCTGCGTTGCAGCGCAGAGGGAAGGAAAGAGAGCTGATGCATTTGACCCGCAGCCCCTGCACTGCCCGTGCCCCCGCTGTGCCTCAGCGCGGCCGTGTGGGACTGGGACTGGGCCAGGGCCACCCCACACCCCGGGCACACTGAGCGCTTTGTCCCGGGGCCCCTTCGGCCACGGTGGAAAAAAACCGAGAGAGCGAAACACTCTGAGACCGGGGGCAGCGGTGTTCTGAGGCCTGGGAGGAAACAGATCATAATCTCCCTAACGAACTCAGCTCATCTCCGAGCAACAGAGCAGAGACGGAGTCGGTGCAGAGCTTGCTCCTGTTCTAGAGGCAACCCTGGCTCTATGCCCCAGACTATAAACACCCCAAAGGCACAGGTGGCTGGGACTGTACACAGTGATGCCCGAAAAACTAACCCAAATGATGGTGTGTTATTGGGGCTTTTTTGTTTTGCTCTGTGACTGACCCAAAATCTGCAGGTGGGGCCACTTTCGCAGGTTGTGGCTCATTCCTTTCACACAGGGGGAATCCAAACCCCACACTGCCAAGGAAACAGGGCTGGTGCTTGCAGGGCCTCTAGTGTGTGAGGCAGGAGGTCTGTGGCCAGTGGCTCCAAAAGCTTTATTGGTCGTTAGTTTCTGCTAATTAAGTGATTCCAGTACTAACAGCCACTGCCAGGGAACACAGTGGTAGCTGTAGTTAGGGACACCTGGTGTGGGGGTGACACAAAGGCTCCACTTGGTCAGTCCAGGTGTCTTTGGCTGGGTGGCAAGGCCCCTGGAGCACAGTGAGTGATGCAGAAGGGTTGTTGTAGAAACCAAGGAGTAATTGCAGCCCTGGGCCACAGGGTCCTGACCCATCAGCAGCTCTTTTTTAGTATAGGGTGTAAAACAGAGCACAAGGAGTTGAGTCCAGCAATCCAGAGGAGAAGGTCCCACTGCCCTCTCCCCAGCACTAGCTGCCTGAGCCTCCTGGCACGTGGTGGCTGCAGTCCTTTACTGATGGAAATGGGAGCACCTCTGCCTTATGCAGTCCCCTGCAGGCTCTGTGCTTGTCCCCACTTCGGCTCCATCCAGAGATTGCCTCACTGACCATCCACTTGGAGGGACAAGCTGAGCCCTGCCATTCCCAGATGGGCTCTGCCATCCTGGTGGGCTAATTGGTGGGCTCTGTGGCCATGGCGTCCGCATCTGGAGATGGCAACACGCTGCTGTTCCCGCCGTTGCTCACATTTTCCTTGCTATTTTCCCTCGTGGGGTCACTGCCTTTATCCTCCACCCTCTGCTTGAGTTTGAGGGAAGAATCTCTCCGTGACAGAAGGGGCTGGTAGCCGGCAAAGACTCCTCCACTCGAGTTTGTTCGCTTGTCTGGGGATGAACAGAAAAAAGAGAGTTATTTACCTGGGGCCCAAACTGAGTGTTCAGCTGAGAAAAAGCTCTGTGGAGTCCCTTCTTGCAGGAGGCATTGCACGAGTGTCCTTCCAGCCACCAGATCCCCCAAAAAGGGAAGATGGGTGGAGGTCTGGGCTCAGCCCCAGCATGGCTGTGCTCAGGAGGTCCAGGGAAGGGTGCTCAGCTGGTCTCCTACCTCCTGGCCCGATGGGGTGCATCAGTCGGTTCATCTGGACGTTCCAGTGCTTGACGTTGGTGCTGGCCTGTCGCAGCTTCCGCTGGGCCGCCTGGCAGGGGATGGAGGGAGGGGGTGAGCCAGTGCCCCACTGCCCCTGATCTGGAACTGTAGGCATGGCTTCCCTTCCCTAAGCCTGGATGGAAGGTTCCTTCTGGGATGGAGACCCAGTTCACCCTCCTCGAGACCTTCTGCTCTGCTTCCAAACCTCCCCCTTCACACACTCCCACTGTCAACACCACTTTGGACACCAGCGCTTTGTTCCCAGGACAGGACACTCTTGTTATGTCTCAGCCACTGCATCATGCTGTGCCTGCACATGGCACAGCTCAGAAACCCCCAAGGAAATTCCAGCTTGGTCCTCCCCACTATGGAGGTGACTCTGGGAGGGCTGGAAAGTCCCTTGAGAAGAGAAGTGGCATGGACACGATGCTCACCATGACATCTTGGTCTACCCGCTGCCTGTTCACTCTCACTTCTTCCAGCTGCTTCTGCGCCTCTTCCAGACACTTGTTCTTGTTCTCCATCTCCAGCTTGAGCACTTGCTTCTCCCTCTGAGTTTTGATGATATATTCTTCTTGTTCCTCCTTCAGCTTCATCAGCTCTTTGAGCTTCTCCTCTTCCTCAGCCAGTAGCCTGGCAATGAAGAGCAAGAGGTGAGGATGTCCCCTGCCACTTCTCCCAGCAGCTTTCCCTGTCCCAGCCTGCACACTGGCAAGTCACCAGCACACCCCAGTATACCCGGGAGCACTGAGCTGCCCAGATGCTGCCCTAGGAGCGGGAGGGATGCCCTAGTCCTACCTGGCCTGTGCATATCTCACAGCCTCCTCGTCCTGCCGTGCTTTCACCTCCTGCTGCAGGGCCTCCTGGAGCCTCTCCTGCATGTCCTCCAGCTCCAGGATGCGCTTCCGCTGCCGCTCTGCCTCTGCCTCCTTCAGGACCATCTCTGCCTGCATGGAGGCACGAGCCTGCGGCGGGGACAGGAGCCATCAGCTGGCCAGGCCACCACCAGCATCCCCAGAGCCCACTTAGGCCCTCTGGGTGGAGTGGGGGCAGCCCATGGTGACAGGTCCAAAACAAAGCTGTTTCCCTGTGTCATTTGGAGCCAGTGCTGGCTGTGAGGTCAGAAATGGGCTCCCTGTCCAGCCTGGAACCAGCATTCACCTCTCAGTATCCCCCAGCTAAAGCCGCTTGTCCTCATCTCCTGCTCAAAGGGATCTCAGGAACAACAGAGCCCAGAGGTGATGGGTGGCAGCACCATTGTACATCCAAACCCCTGGGCTGCCCTGGGCAAGGGAAGGAGAAGGAAGCAGCCACCCTGTGGGCACCACAGCCCATGTGGGATGCACCCACCTGCTCAGCCTCCTGCAGCTGGATCTCCAGAGTCCTCTGCATCTCCTCGTGCTGCTGCCTCCGCCGCTGCTCCTCCTCCTGCAGCAGGATCTCTGCCTGCCTCTGGGCCTCCTTGAGCAGCTCCAGCTCCTGCAGCTTCCTCTCCTTTTCCTCCTGCAGCTGCTTGAGCCGTTGCATCTCCTCCTCCTTGGCCGCCTTGCGCTGCTCCCGCTGCTCTCGCTGCTCCCGTCGCTTCTGCTTCAGGTCCTTGTGCAGGGACTTCTTTCCCTCTGCCTGCAGCCTGATGGCTGTCTGGATGGCTGGAGAGGGAGTGTACGGTCAGTGGGGACATGCAGGGGCCATGGGGAAGCTGGGGAAGGGGTGTGGCACGGACCAAGTGTCCACTCCTGGCGCTGCCGGGTGTCGGAGGCGCTCATCTCGTAGGTGCGGGACGTGGTCTTCACACAGAACATGCACCTCTTCCCATCCCTGTCTGGCAACACCTGCAGGGAGAGGACACAGCTCAGCGTTACCCCCCATACCCCACCTTATTCCCTTGTCTTTGCCCACCAGACTGGCTCTGCCGTGCTCATGGCTCTTGGGTCTCCCTTCCAGGGTGTGAAGGGTCTGCTGTCCCCAAGCTGAGCGTGGCCCTTGCTGTACCTCCACGCAGCAGTGCTTGTCCAAAGCAATGCTCCCCTTCTTCTCCTTCCGTTCCTCACTCATGTAGTAGGACAGGACACTGGGCTTCAGCATGAACCATCGCTCTGACCAGTTCCTCCTCAGCTGGCCCTTTTTCCAGAGGTAGCCCTGCACCCAAGAGACACAGAGATCAAAACAGGGTGGGAGCAGGATGGAGCTTGTGCCCCAGAATATGTGGGCTCCTTGCCTGTTTAAGCACATCCTCGATGACCTCCTGGTACACCTCCTCCACAGCCATGCTGATGGCCTCCTGCTCGATGCCTCTCAGGAGCCGCCCTGAGTTCACCATGTCCAGGAACTGCCACACCGTGAGCCCACCCTGCCCCTGTGGCTCCTGGGACAGGTAATCTTCCAGCTCACAGGAGTTCAGCTCCACGTTCATGGCTGTGCAGATCTTCTTCAGCAGGTATTCCACCTGTGGGGAGGGGGACACTCAGTGACAGGAAGAAGCCAGAGTTGTCCCCACCCCATCGACTCATATTGGAGAGCCCAAGGTCACATCTCTCTCCAGCCTGGACATGCAGGACCCTGATCTCAGATGGTTGAGGCATTCCAGGCAGAAGAATGGCTCAGGAGACTGGACCTGGGTTAGAGTTTGACCTCTGCTGGGAGGTTTTTCCTTCTAACCCCAAGGCTAGGATGTTTTGGCTGGTGTGTCTGCAGAGTAAAAAAACTGTGTAGCAATCAAGAGCCTGAGGGAGCACAGGCTGAACCCCATTCAGGACTGATGTCTCAAAGTCACAGTGAGCTCAGCACCACTGCTTTCCAAAAATCACTGGGGAGAAGCAGGGGGACAGGTCACTGTGGAGATGAGCATCATTTTAAAACTGAAAATAAAATGAGTCAAGGTGGTTGACACGACATGGGAAAGACTTATTCCAGCTAAAGTTTTGCTGCCAGGTCTCCTTTGCCCACAATCTGGGGACTGAGACTGGTGGGTGACTGCAGGGAGCCACGCAGGAAGGTGACACATAGCAGGGTCCCCGTACCCAGCTGCATTTTTTAATGTCATTTAATTGTGAGAAGGGCACAACTCGAATGCAGTTGCTCAGGATGATTCAGTTTTTCATGGTCTGGGGAACAGGAAACACCTCTCGCAGGGCACAGGAAGTGCGGTCGCCCTCCTACATCTGCGCAGCACAGTGCTTCTTGCCTTTTTTCTCCTCTTTTTTTTTTTTTTTAATTTTGACTTTTCTGCTGATCTCAGGAGACTGATTGTGTAGAAGGCAACAGCAGCCATTTTCCCTGCCAAGTTCCTTCTGCTGAGGCCACTCTTGCTTTAACACTTGTGCATTCTCTGCAGATCTGCCCCCCTTCTCATGGAGGTTTAATCTGACCCCAGAGAAAGGGAGAACCTTCCCCCCTAAATGCTCTGGAATTTGGAGATTTGGAGATTACTGCTAGAGGCTTTTCTTTGGCTGGCACCTCACCCTTTACACCCTTCATGCTGGGCAGAGGCTGAGCACTGGGTGGCAGTGGCCACGGAGAGGGACAGCCAGGTCCGCTCTGCCACTGCCCTCTGGCAGGAGAGGCTGCAGCACTTTGGAGGGGTCTCCCCTCTGAAGTCCCCCTCTTCTCCCTGGGCAGTGGGGACAGCAGGGGTGTCCAGGGCAGACAGCTCCCTTGTCCCTCTCTCTCATCCCCTAGAACACCACATCTTGCAGGATGCAGTGGGACATGCCAGGAAGAGATAGTGGGATGTGTCACCCACAATGGGGCTCTGCCAGCTCATGTAGCCCTGGGAGGTCAGGGATGGGAGGAGAGGCAGGTCCTACCTCATCTGGCACCATGACAAGAGGGTATTTGTCTTCAGACAGAAAGTTGAAGAGACACCAGAGCTTGAAAGCATCCTTGTGGGATACAACACTATTCCCATTCCGGTCAGGTTTGTAGTTCTTCTTTGCTGTCAGGGTCCAGCAGAGCTCATCGAAGTCTCCTTTGACAAAAGCGCCTTCCTCCACCTGCAGGCATGAGTGAGGGGGTGAGCGGGGAGCTGAAGAGCTACAGAAAGGAGTTCTGGGGGAGCAGGCGATGGAGAGAAGAAACTCTCACTCCTAAAATCTGTCCAGTGAGAAGCATGGGGTGATTGGCAGCACCACAGGAACCCTGGGGTGCAGCACAGGCAGGATGATGTGGAGCTTTCCAAGCCCACCTCCCCAGTGCCTCCAAGGTTTGGGATTTCTTGTTATCCTGTTCAACTACAAAGAGGTACTGAGGAGTGAAGGAAGTGCTGGCCTCAGGGCAGCCAGCAGGAATGGTGCCTCCACCAGCCTGTCCCTGCTGTTCAGTTGTGTCCTGGCACTGGGAGCTGCCCCAGGCAGCATGTTTGCTGCAGATGGGTGAACTGTGATGGGGATCAGAGGAGCTCTGGCTGTCCCTGGGTGCCCTGTCCCAGCTGTGTGAGCCACGCACTGCCAGCACAGGAGCATTGTGGCCTGTGGAGCAAAGCTGGAGGAAAAACTTTGGGTGCAAAAGTTAAAAGCTTCTCTTACTAGGAAAACCCACTTCCTCCTTTTCAGGCTGCCTTTGGGATTCTACTAGCCATGACGAAACCAGAAGAGGTGGGTTTAAATACCATGTCCCAAAGAACCATGTGGCAAGGAACCAACTGGAAGGATTTTGGCCACTCTGTGATGGGGAGATTGGGCTGGAGTGACCCTGGGCAGCTCCTGCTCTGGGCTGAGGGAGCTGAGGAAGGCTTTGCCCTTGCTTGCTGCAGACCAGATCCCTACAGCCAAGATTAGCATTGCTGGATCAGGCTGGGCAGCTGCTGACCAGCTCTGGGCAAGGCAAAAATGAGCAGAAGGGCAAAGAAGCTGGCATGGGGACTGGCACAGGGACAAGAACACCAAGAGAGCCAGGGGAGCAAAGGGTTACTGCACCCAGCTCCGGCCCCTTTTTCTGTGAAGTGGAAGAAAGCTGTCAGTCATTCTTCCTCTCCTCACATGCCTGAAGGAAACAGCACCCACAGACCAAGCTCTGGTTGTGCCAGACAAAGGTGTCTTTGAACTGCAGAAAAAAGGGAGAAAGCCCCTGCCCACCCCAGCTCTGCTCCTGCTTGTGCCTCATTCTTCCTCCCTCTCCTCTTCGCCAAATGAGGTCGAATCTCAAATTTGAGTATGGCTAGAGAGGATAAAAGGGGCTGATTTCTCTCTCTGAGCCCTTCAGGAAATGTGGGCAGAGATGCTGTTCCATCCAGAGCCATGACATAAAGGGATGACTTCATCCTTGCCAGGGAGACACTGAGTATTAAACATTTCTCACTCGTTTTGGCATTCACCTGAGCAGTCCCCATCTCTCTGCACCCTTTCCACCCACCAAGGCATGTGATTTCCAAGAACTAAAAGGAGCTCCCAGGAACCTCAATGTCCTCACATGAGGAATAGCAGGTCTGAGGGATGACCAAAGAACTCACCTTGTCCAGGATGTACTTGTTGAGGTAGGGCATGTAGCCCTGGCTGGATACTGGCCCATCATCGTCATCGCGGAAATGCTCTTCCAGTGCCACGGGGTCGTGGGGGATATGCAGCACCGTGTACAGGTTGTGAGACAGCACCTGGCCAAGCACAAGGGGTGGTGAGAGGGTGAACAACCTCCAGCCCTGCCCCAGTGCATCCCCAAGGTGCCACCCCCTCACAGGGAACTGTGCCCTGAGTGTCATTCACCTCCTGGCAGCCACAGCATCGAGTCAAACTTTGGGTTTGGCATAATAAATGTAAACCTTAGAGAATCATTTAGAAACAGGCAAAATTCGAGGATTTTTCCATATTAGTTTCTTTTCTTGGCACATGAGGAACTTCTTTCTTGAAAGGGCTGTTTCAAATCTCTCAGAGCAAACAGCACTCGTTCTGATCTAGAAAAGCTGATAAGCCACCCCAAGCTATGCATTTGGCACAACCACGGCCCAGCCTGACAGCAGCCACTGTCTGCTGGGGGCACAGAAAGATGGAAACATGAATAAAGGAAAGACTGGTGAGAAACTAAGCAAAAGTTTTGTCTGGAATGGAAGCAGACAACGCAGATCTGGAGACACACCATCCCCAGAAATACTCAGCAAGACTCACCAACAGCCTGTTTTGTTCAAATACCCCCAGATAAAGCATGTTTATAAGCTCACAGATTTCCCATGTGCTGGAAAGCCTGGAGCAAGGCTGCCCATGAGCACCACCAGCATCTCTAGCTTGTAATGCTGGGCAGGTGGTGCTCTCCTCTCCTTTACATCCCAGAAGCAGGAGATGGTTAAACGGATGTCCCAGATTGAAACCTCCCCACTGCACCAGGATTTACCAATGCAGCTTGCCAAGGGGTCGAGAGGGGCTGGAGGAGATGGAACAGCATCCCTGCTCCTCTGTGCAGGGCTGGAAATTTCCTCCCACAGGAGAGGAGCCGCCTGAGGCCATGAAGGCTGCTGCAGCTGGAGACAGTTCTTGCTCGACCAGATTTTCATTCTCTTTTCCACCCTCTGGACCAATGGGATCAGTAGGACTCCACCCTGTGCTCACACAACAGGGCTGTAGCCCCGAGCAGTGCTGCTAGGGCTGTGCCTTTTGGGGCTCAGTGCAGCCCTAGGGTCTACACAGCGGTGGAAAGGCCTGGGAATACCATGGACATCCTCCGGGATAGCAACAAATCCATCAGGATGAATCCAAAGTTTGGGAATCGTATCCCATTCTGTGTTTCTAATGTGGGCCCTCATCTCCATCCTTCGCCTCTCCTCCCGCTGCACCCCTAAAAAGCCCTGTGAGATGTCACTTGTGACCCCAGCTGTGGGGGACACCCTGAGCCCCTCCTGTGTGACCCAAAGCTCCTCCTCTCACAGGGCTGTCACTGACAAACAGGGAGTAAAGCCCTGGCCTAGTCAATGATGATGTGACTGGAGACAGAAGAGGTGAGAAACTCTTGCAGGCTCTGAAACAGTGACAGGAGGAAGAGAAAAACAGCAGAGGAAAGGGATGCTACAAAAGCAGTTTGGTGGTACAACCTTTCCCCTGTGGCATGGAGGGGATGGCTGGGGGTCAGGGGTTCGCCTGACTCCTCCTAGTGCCCTGGATTCCTCCGAGCACCAGCCTTGTTTCTGTTCTCCACCCTCTCCCACCGCTGTCACACCCATCACTCATGAGCAGAGGTGCCCAAAAGCACCAGGGCAGTGCTCGGTATTTCCAGCCACACACACACTGAGGGACCACACCCCATCCCGCATCCACAGCCCTTCCAGCCCGGCCAGGGAGGGGGATGCAATGGCACTGAGAGCACAAACGCTTCCCAAGAGCAGGGCTGGTGGTGTGCCTGTGCTGGGAACAAACCACCCGACATTGCTGGGTGAGCAGCACCCGACCGCAAGCTGTCCTTCCTTCCTGTGCACACACACACCTACACCGAGAGCAGCATCTGCACACCCTGCCTGCCTGCACACAAGTGCCCCTGCAAGGAGCCCAACGGCTTCCCGCAGCTGCACCTCCACGCTGGAAACCCTGACATGTTCACAGTGACTGCCTGGAGCGTGGCTGGAGCTCAGCTGCCAGCTCCTGCTCTGCCAGGACACTTCCACCCAGCACTGGGGCTGGTTCCATCCTCTAGGTGCAAATCCAGTGTCTCTCCCACCCCTGTTCAAGACCCTTCGTGCAGCAACACGCCCGGCGTGAGGGAGCAGAGCACAGCCCAGCTCAAGACTCAGCGGCCCGGCAGGAGTTTGGAGAGGGCTGGGTGGCTTTAACACTTTATTGCTCAGAGCTGCGAGATCCTGGATTCCTTCCTCACTGAGCCGCGGCTGGCCTGTGTACGCTGGGGCAAACTCGAGTGTTTTTGGGGGTGGAAACAAGCTCTCCCTGGCCTGGAGACAGTGGGAAAGTCATCCAGAGCTGAGCTTTGCTGTTCAGTGACCTGCCGCCAACCCATCCCGTCACTGAAGGCGCGTGGGAGAACATCCCTCCCCCTCTGAAGTTTCCCCCTGGGTAATGTCACTTTGGAGGTGCCATCCCAAACATCACCACAGCCTCTACACCATGGTTTGCAGACCCTGCATGAACTGTCCATGAAACTGCCGTTAAAATCAGAGTTTCTGTGGCTTCAGCATCATCACTGGTGGTAAAGATTTCTCAAGACAGGCACTGCTGGTGCTTTTGGGTCCATCCCATGCCTGGGCCAGGCTCTGGTCCCAGAGCAGTGGTGCAGGACATGCTGTGAAGGGAGCACAGCAGCCCCTCTTAGGGATTAGCAAACCGAATTAAGCTCTGGCCTACTTTAGGATTTTCCTTAATTCCTTCAGCTATTTCTACAGTTCTAGTAGGTGAGCGTGGCTCGCAGGGCACATGCCATGCGTTCTGGGGGGAAGCCGAAGACTCTCAGCCGCAAAGGCTGAGCAGGAAGAATCTGCCTCTTGCTGCTTCTCCTCCAGATCTCTGCCAACAAAACTCTTAATTCTGGTGCAAAACACACCCCCTCCCAAAGTCTAGCACCTTCCCTGCAGTCTGTCCTGGGGAGGCCCTATAAAATACAGGGAATACAGGAAAAGGGGGTCTTTTTGCAGTGGTTCAAAACTGGGCTTGCAGACTGGCAGCAACTGCCAAGTCCTGATGCAATACTTCCCTGTGCTCAGCATGTTTCTGCTCAGGTCTCTTCTCTCATCTCAGACCCTTGTACTAACCAGCATTTCCAACCCCAGTGCCAGGCTAAGGACCAAAACGGACCAAAAAAACACATTCCCACCGTGTGCAAAGGTTAAAAAAGCAGTTATTCCCAGAGCCAAGGGGCTCCCTGGTGGGTTCCAGCAACCCTGGCCCCAGGGCAGACAAAAAAGTTTTCAAAGCTATGAAGGGCTGAGGGCATGAGCCCTCTGAAAACTGCTAAGAGTGGGGAGAGGGGAAAGCGGAGAGTTTTTTAAAATGCTGTGTTATTTCTGGCCACACCACTGAGGAGATTTTGTAAAAAACAACCTGTCCCTATCTCCCGACCCACTGGTTCAGCAAGGAGGAACACAGGTGCTCCGGCAAGCAAGAAAATGTAAACAGAGTTTGGGCTCTTGGTTGGCCATAAAAAGCACAAGAAACAGATAACTAAAATTTAGATTTCTTATCATTTCCATCTAGAAAACACATTTGAATTCCCCCCTCAACCCCTTTTTTTAAAGAGAGATGCTGCAGAGCCTGAGAACTTCACCAGAACCAGCGTGGAGGCAACAACAAGATCTTATCCATCTTCATATTGAACAATTTCTCCGTGGAAACCCGCGGGGATGCAAAGCAGCCCCGGACTTGCTCCGCCGCTCGCTGCCCACCCTCCATCCGTGCGCCCGAGCTCCCCGGGGACTCACTTTGAGCTGCGATTTGGAGACCTTGCCGCTCTTCTCCACGTCCAGGGCGGTGAAGGCGTACCAGATGGACTTGAGCAGCTCGGCTCGCAGGTCCATGGCTGGCGGCGGCGGCGGCGGCTCTGCCGAGCCCGCGGATCCGGTTCCTGGAGCCGCCCGGGCGGGCGGGACGTGGGGCGGGAGCGCCGCCTGCTCGGGGCGCCCCGGGAACCCCCCGGGCTCCATCGCCGCTCCCCGCGCGGCCGGGGCTCACCGGCCCTCTGCTCAGCTCGGCCCACACATCAAAAAGCCCGTCGTAATTTGCGTTTTTGAGAGAGAAATCCGCGCCCTGGCTCAAGCAGCAGCTTTCCCTCGCAGCGGGAGCGCTGCCTTGGGAAGGGATCGGTCGCAGCAGGCGAGCGGACACAGCCTGTGGCATCCTCTGGGGTTGTGCCTGTTCCGTGCCCGCGGAAACATCTTTATCTACAAACTCCTCTGGGATGTCCAAAAAACGACCCACGCGACTGCTGGGAGCCTGTGCCAGGCTCAGGTTTACAGCTGGACTCGAGGATCTCGAAGGTCTTCTCCAGCTCTGTCCACCCAGCACCCGGAGCCGTGGAGGGGCTGAAGGTACTGTGGGGGCAGGACACCAGCCCAGGTCTCTCTCCCCAGCTCAGGGGAGGATGTAGGATGTATTCACAGACACAGTTCTGTAAATCTAGGCTTGCAGGGGTCACTGGAAGAGCCAAGGCCTGATGTGAGATTTCAGGGACGTGTCTTTGCCCCTCCAAGACACACACTGAGGGCTCAGAGGGTACAGCTCACCCTGCTCCCACCCTCTGGGACAGCTGCTGCTTTGGCAGGGCATGTTCAATTCCACAAATCTCCTCAACGTCCTTAGTCCTTGCAGCTGCTGAACATAACCATCCACCCTCCCCTCTCAGCTTCCACCAAAGAGAAGAGGGGCCCTTTTAAAAACCAAAATTTTAATTTGTTTTTATTTCAACTCAACATTTACATCCACGTCTAGCTCAGCTCCTGGCTGCTGGCTGCTCTGCTCCACAGCCAAGGAGTCTGCTATGGAAGCCTTGCTTCAGAAGGAAGTGTGACAAAGAGAAGGGAGAACTGCTGTTGGAGCCATCCCAGTGCTGGCTCCAATGGCATGAACAGGTTACTCTCCACACAGAGCTCAGGACAGCCTGGGCTTGCTCTGATGAGCCTTTATTGCTTCTGTGCATGTGCTGCCCTCTTGCCCCTGGGTGGGGCAAGAAAGGGGAGCTATTGAACCGTTCCTGGAGGGAGAGGGCAGGAAATGTCCCTCAAAAGAGAACTGCTGCTCAGAGCCCAGGAGCAGGCAGCAGTCCAGTGTATTTGCCCTCCCTCCCTGGAGGGAAGAACCTTTCAGACAGGGTCACCCCAGCAGCCCCACGCTGCCCTGTCAGTGTCCCAACTGGCACAGGGCACGTGCTGGCACTGGCTCAGATGCTGGCCATGCCCTGTGCCCTGCCTGCAGCACCCACCACCCCTGCACACGGCAGGCTGGAGCTGCCACTCCCCAGCTCTGGCTGCTCCGCTGCCTCAGCTCCCCTTCTCAGGCAGGGCTGTGTCAGGTGCCACGGGCTCGTAGTGGATCACTGCTGTGGCCATGCTGAGGGCTTCCTCCAGGCTCTGCTGCTCCTCCAGCTGGGGAGGGAAAGGGAAGAAACAGAGTGAGCACTGAACCCCCAAAAGGCAGCTCAGGGTCGCTCCCAGCAGGATAGAAGGGTGACACAGGTGGGTGACACGGAAGTGAAGCAGAAGGGCTGACAGGGCTGTCATGCAGAAGGGCTGTTTACAAAGGAGCATTCTGCAATTCCAGCAGGATGTCCCTGCTTCCTCTGCACACAATCTGGGAATTAAGGAGCAAGCCCCCCAGGCAAGCAGTGATGCAGCAGGGCCAGGGAGTGAAGGAGACAGTGGCAAGAGCCATGTGGTACCTGCACAGCAATGTGGGTGCCATGGGAGGTGGCCAGCAATGCCACCTGCTGATGGCACAGCGGGGCGATGTCCGACTCCTCTGACACCACTGCCCCAGAAGCGACTATGGTCACCTGGGAAAAGTTCAGGTAATCATGTTTAAAAAGAAAATGCAGTTCTTTTCTAGCAGAGGAAGCAGGGATGGTCCCAGCTTTGTCTGTACCTCCTGTGCATCGGTGCCATCAGTGCTGGCCACGGTCATGGTCTCAGTGTCACCACCTGCCAGCTCTCCCTTGGGCACTGCGAGGACACCGCTCTGTGTCACCATGCCGATGGCACTGCCCAGGGCCTGCAGCTCTTCCTGAGACAGACTGACCTGGGGATGACAGCAGATGCTCAAGGACTCTTAGGCAACTCCTGAGTTTAGCAACGCATTGGTCTGGGCAAGGAGGAAACAGTCTCTGCAAGACTCAAGCCACAAAGAACTATGAGGACTTTGCCCAGGGCCGTGGATAAAACTGATGGCAGAGAACTCAGAGCTTGGGTCTTATGCCCTCTCCCTTCTACCAGATCTCCGCTTCCCATTCAGACTTTTGTCTCAAGGCTGGATGGGGACAGCTTTCTGCATTGCAGCAGCAGGAGCATCTCAGGCTAAGAGGAAACAGGTCACTGGTGGGCAGCTGTTTCCTTTGTCCCGTGCCACAGAAGGAAGTTTTTTCCAGTCAGCACAGGGGCAGCTGGTGGAGGGAAGTACAAGAAAAGCACTGCTGTATACAAGTGATGACAAAACATCTCCAAATCCAGCCTGGGTCAGCAGAGCTGGGGAGCTGCAGGGAGCAAAGGGCTGCCAGTCATCACACAAACACCCAGAGACCTCATCAGCAAGGAGGGCACCGGGACCAGAGACCCCCCAAACCAACACTGCAGCAGTGGGTGAGGCTGTAGGAGGGAGCCCTCACGGCAAGAAAAGCCCAGGAAGATCCAAGGTCTGGAAAAAATGCTGGAAAAAGATCCTGCAAAGAACACCATGGCTGAGTAGAGGCAGAATCTCACTTCAGATAATAACTGCTGTCCTTGACATGCTGGAGTTCATCCATGTCCATACCTGCTCTGTCCCATCCTGAGAGATAAGGGAGACTTGTGCAGGCATAGCATCTTCCTCTTCATCTTCCTCCATGTTTGACAGGAAAGCAATATGCTGACTCTTCAGCGGAGAGCCTCTGTCAGCAGCTGGATCACAGAAGGGCAAGAGCAGCACTATCAGAGTGTGAAAGCACATGCCTGGCCTCTGGACTTGCCTGTGGCCTCAAAGGCCAGCACAAAAGAGCACAAGGACCATGATGACACCAACCCAGTGATGGTCTGGGAAAAGAAGGACCTTTGCCTCTCCCTGTAGCACAGAATGGGCAGGGGCCTGTTCCCAATCTGAGACTTACAGCAAAGACCTCCCAAAAGATCTGGATTTGAAGGGGAGGCAGGAAGCCAGTGGGCCTGAGAGGGGCGTGGCTGCTCTTGCTGTCACCTCCCTCCCTTTTGCCACACCTTGATGGGGGAGTGGCGCTCACCCTCCAGCTGCTGCTGCTCGTAGAGGGCCTGCTCGCTCTCCTCGGTGGCCTCCAGCTCGCCGTGGCTGCTGCGCTTGTGCATGGCCAGCGTGGAGGTCTGGCGGTAGGTCTTGCCACAGCTGCTGCACGTGTAGGGCTTGCAGTGCGTGTGCACCACGTGGTGCTTGTACAGGCTGGAGTACTCTGTGAAACGCTTCCCACAGCCTGGAACAGTGCACAGGTACGGCTTCTCCCCTAGGGCAGAGGCCACAGAGCTGAGCTTCACCCTCCTCATGCTCTGGGGGACTCCCCATTACAGCAAAGAGCTGGAACAATAATCAACTCCCACTATTTCCTCCAACTCCCTGGCCACCCCTGCGACATTCAGCCTGGAAATGCCCATTCCAGCTCCATCAATCTCCCTCCTGCTGGCTCTCTCCTACCTGTGTGGATCCTCATGTGGTTCTTGTAGTTGGTGGCGCTGGTGAAGCCCCTGCCACAGCCAGGCTCTGCACACATGTAGGGCCGCTCGCCCGTGTGTGTCCGGATGTGAACCTTGCGGATGTTGGACGTGGTAAAGGAGCGGCCACAGCCCACGAAGGGGCACTTGAAGGGACGCTCACCTGCATGGGCAGAGCCATGTGAGTGAGAGTTGGCACCACACAGCCACCTGGAGTAGCTGGGCCCTCTCACTGGGCTGCCCCCTGTGCAGTTCTTGCCCCGTGCTGCTCACCTGTGTGCGTGCGGATGTGTTTCTGCAGATCCCCGGAGGTTTTGAAGGCTTTGCTGCACAAGTCTTCTGGACACTTGTATGGTTTCTCACCTGTGTGTGTCCTCACGTGGCTCTTCAGTCCGTACCCTGTCCAGGACAGAGACCACAACTAATTTTGCAATGAGAAGGAAACACCATGACAAGCTGGGTACCACCCCTCAGTGGTGTACTTGGGTGTCTGTGCTGTGTCTGTGAAGATTGAAGGGGAAGAAATAACCAACCCCAAACCACTTCCAACCTTGCTTCCACCATTATCTGCCCACAACAAAGTCCCAGCACGCTCCCATGCTGTGATTTCCTTGCTTTAGATGCTCTGGATATTGTGCTCTACTACACCAGAGTTAGGACTGAAGCTCAGCAGGGGTTGGGTTGGACAGAAAACAAAACCTGCTCAAAACAGAAACTGTTACCTGTAGCAAATGCTTTCCCACAGCTTGGGAAGTCACAAGTGTATGGCCTGTCACCTGTGTGAGCACGTTCATGTACCTGGAAAAGAAAGAACAGGTCCCTAAAATGAGGTCCAAGGCAAGGAAGAAGGAAAACTGTGGAAAAGTGCTGGTGGAGAAAATCTGAAGTTTCCTGTTGGATTTCACCTTGGGCCATTCTGGGTCTCTTGGGGAGCTCAGCATGTAACTCATCTGCACACAATGGAGCATTTGCCCTGGCAGTGTAACCTGGGACTGCTCTGCCTGCACACTGCCATGTCATCTGCTTTACCTTGAGGTGGTGGGCAGTGGTGTAGAGGCGGCCACAGCCTTTGTAACCACAGCGGAAAGCTTTGGTGCCGACCTGCTGCCCCTTCCTCTGGCTTTGCACCTCCTCCTCCTGCAAATCCTGCTGAGACAAGTACTGGAATCAATCCAGCAAGCCACCACAGCTTCACCAAGCCCACACAAATATTTCCCTCCTTGCCATACATATGCACTCCCGCAGTTATCCTCCAAAAACATGTTCCTACAAACCAGCTTGTACCCACATGGTGAGGTCCAGGTGACAGGGCTCTAGGAACCTGCACTTCTCCCTCCCACCTCCCAGCTCACTGGGGCTTCTCAGACATGAAACTCCCTTTCTCAGCTCATTTGAAATATGTGCAGTTCAGTATTTGCTAACTCAGCAGAGAAGCCACAATGCTTTTATAATTACTGGCAAAGAGGAGCTCGGCCTAGTTCCAGTCACTGAAAAATTCAGACCTGGGAAGGGATTTTGCTGGAGTCCTCACTCTTTATCTGGCAGGTGTCTGTCACTCCCTCCTCCTCCTCGTCAGACCCCTGTGAGTGAAGAAGCACAGGCACTGTTTGTGCCTCCCTGTAGAGCATGGAACAGGAAGGCAGTGACAGCCACAGTGCCACCCCACCCTTCCCCACACAGCAGGGGCTGGGCTGTCACAGCAGGAAGGTCTGTGCCCAGCTCAGCACTGCCAGCACCCTGCTGGCAGCCCCTGCTCCACAGCACTGTGGAGCTGGCAGAAAATGGGATATTGAGGTGGGACACTGCAGTGACAGCACATCAGGATCTGAAGCTGTTTTGGCTTTGAAGCCTTTGTCACCATGGGAACAGTGGCCATGGCTTAGCCACTGACAAACCAAAGGCTGCTCTCCTCCCTTCCCAAAATTGAGCCTGCAGCAGGTTAAGGGTGGCAGGCCCAGCACCCCATGGGACCAAAGAGCCCAGTTCTGTGTCCCCAAGTGCCAGGCACCCCTCTCAGGGGCACTCACATGGAGCCCTGTCCAGCTGCTTCTCTCAAAGCTGGTGCTGCTAACAGACAGATCCACAAAAGCACTGCTGAAGGGAGGGCACAAACTCAGGCCAAGAGATGTTGTGCCCTCACCTTCCTGCCATACTTTTGCAATGCATTAATGGTGTCCACATCAAAGCCATCGTTTTCCTCCTCCCCAGCCAAGTCCTCGAGCCCAGTTTCTGTCTGCACTTCCAGGATGGTGCTGCCAGGTGCCAAGATGACAGGACGGTGGATGTAGGCAGTGGAGCCATCCTCTAGCTGGACAGCCTGGAACGTGCCAGGCTCATAACTCTCTGCAAGAGGAAACTATCAGGTAAAGAGCTGAAAAAAAGCTCAGTGTGAGGCAAAAAAGAGAAGTGCTTCAGCTCCCCAACCTTGGAAATCTGAGACATTTCAGCAGCTTTTCTCCAGCTGCCAGGGAAAGAGCAGGGAGTGCTTTACCTTTAGCTGTGCTGTGTATGAAGGCCATGCTGCCATCCTCCAGCACCACTGGCTGCCCATCTTCAAAAGCCACAGCCTCTAAAAGAAAAGAAATCCATCCACACACCTTCCTGGAGGACTCAGGATGGGGAATACTGTGGCATTTCAGGCTGCCAGGCAGAAGACACAGGGCTGCCTATTTGCCCTGAAGGGCAACCACAGCTGTAGGTTTTAAGACACCATTTGAGCCCTTCTGATGTGAATGATGAGGTTTTCAAGGCTCCATGCACAGATTTGCCTCTTCCTTCACTCAAAGGAGTAATGCAGTGTCTCACCAGTTTCGAAATGCCAGATTACATGCCAGACAAGAAGGATGGCTCTGGCACAGGGGTGTGTGAAGAACACAAACATCTCATGGCAGAGGAAGCAGGGGTGAGAAGGAGAACTCCTCTCACAGTGCATGTGAAGGCAGGGAATAGAATGAAGAGGGGAAAGGGCACAACCAGCTATAAAATATCAATTTCAAAGCAGCCTTTGCAGAATAGAAGAGGGAGGTGGCATACAAGGACCTTGGGAGCATCAAGGAAGGACTGCCCAAAGTAACAGAGCTCTTTCTACCTGCCCTTTTGCATCTTAGCATGGCCAAGGATGATTCCTCCGTGCCACTCTGTGCATGCCACATGAGCTGGATTCTCAACACCTCTTACCTAATTTCAGAGGTGACATTGGCTGATGGGGCAATAACCAAAGTGGCATTGTCCCCAACAATCCCCACTACCTCCCCCACCAACAGCTACTCCAGAAGTAATTTCTTATCTCACAGATCAGAGGAAATTCCTGCCCAACTGCTCCCACATAGCTCTGTGTGTGCTACGTGGCTGGCACCAACAGCACACAGCTCACTGGACTTGTGGTATGACAACACAGAGCCCACAGGTGAAATGACACTTAAATATTTGTCTCCACCTCCATCAAATTCACCTTCTCATCAGATTCCTAAAAACTTTGCAGGCAATGTCCTTGTTTACTCAGCCTCAAAACCACATGAAAGAAAACCCCAACAAAAACCCCATGCTGAACCTGACAGAGGAGCCCAAATGCTGGAGCACTGAGAGCTGCAGCCACATCTAGTGTCCTTCCAAGCAGAAAGAAGGGAAGGTGTGCTCCTCACCTTTCTGAACTGTCACCTGGTGGATATAAGCTGTGGTCCCATCTTCCAGTTCAATGATTTGCCCTTCAATCAGCTTTTCACCTGGAACAGTTAAAACATGCCATCAGCTGCTGAGCCCAGTCCCTCTGTCCCACACGCTTCCCACAAGAGAGAAATTGTCACTTCTAGGCTGTTATGGATCAGTTTTCCCCACAGAGGAACTTTACTTCCCAAAAATGCTGGCATTGCCCTTTTCTGGACAGGACACATGACAAAGACCCTCAGACATCACTTGTTGAGGAGCTGCCCCTCACACCAAGGAGCAGAGGGAGCATACAGAGAAAGCAATTACACTTGTATTGGAAGAAAAAATCAAATGGATGTGCTGAGCAGCATCAGCAAGTGCTTGGAGATTTATGTACTACTTTGGCAGAGGATCAACTGTTAGGAAAAAATTACAGCGCCTAAAGGGGCCTAAAGTGCTGCCAGTGTTGGGCTGTAGAGGCTCAACCCTGCCAAAGCCTGACTCTGTGCAAAGCTGTAACAATGACTTGGTTACCCAATGATTTGATGCAGAATGGACATTGCTCCATCCCACTGAATGTGGAGAATCCAGGTTGGTTTCACCTGGAGCATAAGATTTGAGAAGGGGGAGGTCACACAACCTGGTGGTTCCAAGACAGTCCATCTCCACGTGTTTAATAAACTTGCAGTGAGTTTGCACAGAAAATAAAGCAGGAGAGCAACTCCCAGGACAGGGAGCTGTGCAACTCCTCCATCCTGTTCTGCAGGCTGGGAAACAGTGTGCTCCTATTCCTGGGAGCAGCGGGTGGTGGAGAAAGGGGCAACTCACAAACACCAGAGTAAGGGCAGGTGTGGAATTTGGCACCTCTGAGTGAGAAAAGCACTGCTGTGAACCAAACCCTGTGCACACCAGTGATGCAAAACCACCTACTCAACTCAGGGGAAGTTCTGGTGGAGCAGAGCACTGCTCCAGCTCCCTCTCCACAGCAACCCTGGAAAGAATGGGGCTCTTCTAGTCTGAAAAGCAGCTTTATTTTCTACACCATCAGCTCTCCCATCTCCACAGCTTCATTTCCAAACCAGAGGCATGTTTGATTTGTATTTTATTTTACATCAGACTTCAGTGCAAATCCAACTGTCACCAGCTGCCCATGCGAAGTGGCCATGCACGTGTGGCAGCTCCCACGCCGTGAGGGGCACTTTTGGTGAGTCTGGCTTTAATACCAGAGCCAGGAAAAGATTCTCAGCCCCGGCAGCCTGAGGCTCTGTTACCTCTGCCAGCTTGCTGCAGGTAGGCTGTGGTGCCGTCCCCAAGGGTCACTGCTGGTAGCCCCAGGCTCTCCATCCTGCCCCAACTCCGCACACATGGATCCTGCCTGGGAGCACTGGGGCCCAGAGCCAGGGGCTGGTGGGACACGGGGTCCTTGTCCTTGCTGCGAGCCTTAAGTAAAAAGAACAATTCCATTTAAATTTCTCCCTTTAGTTTCTTTACTTTTGCACACTAGGAAATGATTGAATGTCCTCAAATGATTTTCGAGGTTATGCAAGATTAAGGTAGACAACGCTGCATAATTCTCACACTAGAGACAGGCAGGGATAACAATCTATTCCACAGCCAAACATGAAATAAAGCTTATCATGCCAGTGAACTGACAGACTCTTCTTAGAGACAGTACAAATGTCATATTTGAGCCCTTCCCATCTTCCAAATGATCTGCAGTGTTTGTTTCCAAGTACTTTAAATCCTGAACCTACAGGCTGAGCACGTCCTGGGCTGCAGGAGAAAGGGGCAGGGTGATGAGCTTTATCCCTGGAAGCATCCTCCTTCTCTCCTCCCTTTCCGGACTAATTCCCAGCCTTCTGAGGGACACAGTTTAAGGCTCTAAGCAAATGATGCTAAAGCCTCCACACCCCCACAAGAACATTTTGTTAAAGAGACTCTCTGCTGATAAGTTATCTTTCAAAGGAGCTACAGCGCGTTCTTCATGAGCGACCTCTGAGATTGCCAGATATTTGATCTTTTGATTTCCAGGAACGAGGCAAACCGCCCCGTCCATCCCCGCCGCCGCTCGGGGCGCAGCCCGGCGCGGAGCCCGCTCGGTGCCGCCGCGCCCCGCGCTCCCCGCACCCGCCTGAGGCTCCTGTGCGCTCCCCCGGGGCTGCTGCGGCGGCCCTCACCCTGCTGCCCCCCCAAAAGACCAGGAAACCCCGGCACGGGCTGTCAGGGCAGTGGTGAGGGGAGGGCAGGGCCCGGGGGTGGCAGAGACACGGCGGGCTCCCCCCGCGCGGTACCCGGGGGCTGAGGCGGCTCTCAGGCCCGGCCGCCATCGCCGCCCCCCATCCCCCACACCGACCTGAGCTACCCGCCGGGCCCGGGTCCGCCGCCGGCCCGACGTGCACCGCGCCCGGCCCCGCCCACCCCGCAACCCGCATAGCAGCGCAGTTCCCGCCCGCACGCGGCCGCCCCTGCCCGCAATACAGGTTCCGGGGCGGGCTGGGCAGCGCGCGCCGCCGAGAGGCCAATGAGTGAAAGCGCAGCCGGCGGCGCACGCGCAATGCCAATACTGAAGCCACAAGGCGCCCGTTCCCTGGCCCTGCCCGGCCGGTGCTGTTGGTGGTCTCTGTCCCGTGTCAGGGGTGGGCAGCGCTGCCGCCCCCGCCCCGCCGGTCCCGGCAGCTCCTCACACCACCCCTCTCCGTCTCGGTGGCTGCGTAGGCCTGCCCAGGACTCCTGGGATACGCTGTGAAGCGATGCAGGAACTCATGTCTCGGTGGTCCGAGACAGAGGGCAAACGGATCCAGGTGTTTATTTAAGAAGAAAGCAGATGCGCACGGGTCGAGGCTCCCCACCCCTCCCAGCATGGCGGCCCCAGGGTGCCGTTCCCCGCCACTCCCAACATGGCACCGCTACGCGACGCGCGCGAGTCTCGCGTGATCTCGCCACTATTTATGCCGCGCCAGCGACACTTCCGCCCCTTCATTCCGAGCAGCCGCAGCCATGAGGTTCGTGTTGCCCCGGGTCTGTTGCGCGCCATCCGCGCCCATCCGCGCCTCACGGGGGCCGCGGGGCCGTCCGGGCGGCTGGCAGGGCGCGGTCAGCGGAGTCGATTGCAGGAGGAACCCGCGGGGACCGGGGCGGGCTCTGGGCCGCGTCCCGGACGGGGCTGGCCCTGAGCCCGCGCTGCCGTTTCTCCCCGCAGCAGCAAAGTGTCCCGGGATACCCTGTACGAGGCGGTGAAGGAGGTGCTGCACGGCAGCCGTGCCAAGAAGCGCAAGTAAGAGCCGCGGGAGCGGACGTGTCAGCCCCGGTCTCGGCTTTCCCCGTCCGTGCCCGGCCAGGCCTCATCCGTTTCCTCCCGCAGGTTCGTGGAGACGGTGGAGCTGCAGATCAGCCTCAAGAACTATGACCCGCAGAAGGACAAGCGGTTCTCCGGTACCGTCAGGTTCGCCATCCTCTCGCTCCTACCCAGCCTTCGGTCCTGACCGGCCCTGCTCGGGGCCGCCGCGGTGCCGAACCGCTTGGGGAGTCCAGCGCGCCCCGGCCCAGTGGGAGCGGCTGGACGGACCCTCACCCTGGGTCTTAAAACATGAGGGGAGGTGCGGCAGCCCCCGGGCTGTCCCCACCGCCCTGCTGGGGACGGCAGGTGAGCGGCTGTGCCGGATGCCCCGTGCTCTGGTAAGGTGTCTCCGTGCTGGCTCCATGGACACGCGGGTGGTGCTGGCCCGTCACTGACTCGGAGCTTCCTTCCTTCCCCAGGTTGAAGTCGACGCCACGGCCCAAATTCTCGGTCTGTCTGCTGGGGGATCAGCAGCACTGTGATGAGGCCAAAGCAGTTGACATCCCTCACATGGACATAGAAGCTCTGAAGAAGCTCAACAAAAACAAGAAGCTGGTGAAGAAGCTGGGTGAGTGTCAGGAAGGCTTTTCCGTATGCTCAGATTTCCATGTCGTGGTTAATTGTAGAGCTAATAAGCTCAGCAGTGTCTGCCTCACTACTAAAATCTGCCCAGAACTAGTCAGAAAAGCTAACAGGTTGTTTGCAGAGCAGGTGTGATAAGTCAGTACTGCAGGAATGGGACTGGAGCCACAGGAAATGTCAACAGTTTCACCCGTTGCTGTGTCCCTCAATTTCCTGGTCGGGGAGCTGGAGAGCAGTAAAAGTTGAGAAACACTAGAAGCAAGAACATGTTTCAGTTTGCAGTTCTAATATGAGCCGAGTGAAATGCATTCATTTTCTCTTGGTCAGAGAGAAAGCCCTTCCCTGAGAACTCCGGAGTCCCTCTGGTACGTTCCTCAGGCACACAGGAACTTGCCTCTCAGTCCATAATGGGCCATGGAGTTGTGTGCTGTGAAAAAATGACCATGATTGTTGGCTAAGCCTCTCCTAGATGGATCCTCTATCTCATTCATCCTGGTGTGTACAGGCTGCAGCAGAGCTTGGAGTTGAGTGTCACTTGCGGCTCAGCAAAGGACAGTTCCTAGTTCCTTCAAGGAGCAAGCTGTCATTTGGGGTTACTGTTGAGTGGGGTTTGTTGAGTGGCTGGTGTCACAGTCATTCCTCAAAGATTTGTTGGTAAAACCAGTTCAGGGACCCACGGAGTGTTGGAATTATCTGCAGGCGTGAGTTGCATGTTCTGAGCTGAGTCCTTCATTGGGAGCTTGGTGTGGGAGCAGAGTCTGTCCTTACCTCCCTGGTTGTCTCCTTGCAGCTAAGAAGTACGATGCCTTCCTGGCTTCTGAGTCCTTGATCAAGCAAATTCCTCGAATCCTGGGCCCAGGCCTGAACAAAGCTGGGAAATTCCCTTCTCTGCTCACCCACAACGAGAACCTGGTGGCCAAGGTGGATGAGGTCAAGTCGACCATCAAGTTTCAGATGAAAAAGGTAAGGCATGGCTTTAGTTGTGTACCTGGGGGTTGTTGGTGTCTCTGCCATCTCTGAGTTGGGCTGTAGGTGTCCCTCGTGTTCCTTAAGCTGTGGCTGGTTTCCTCCAGCAAGGGAAGATGGTACCCACAGTGACCAGCCAGAAAGGAGGAGGAATAATTTACCTGTGGTTGGTGGATCTTGGAGCAAATGATGAGGAGATGATTGGATATTTCAGTGCTGAGCACAATCCAGTGTAATTAGTGCTGCTCATGGGGTGGGACCTGGCCAGGTGTGTCCCTGGGGGCTCAGGGTGAGTCTGGGACATGACTCTGTCCCAGTGACCTTGGGAGCAGCTCTGTGGGGATCTGCTCTCACTGTCGAGGTGAGCTGACCTCCCTCAAACCAAAATAACACTGTTCAGGCATCCTAACTCTGTGTCAGTGGACCAAGTGTAACTCCTGAGGACACAGCAGATGTGAGGGTTTGCAAAGTGCTTGAGCATTTAAAATAGCTGAGCTAGTGATGTCCTGACACTTGGCCTGTCAGCTCATTTGTAAATCCTCCAGCCTGTGGGGAGCATTGACTTGCAGGCTGTGCAGGGAGGCTTGACCTTTGTCACAGTGCAGAAGGAGGCTGGGGCTGGCCCCAGAGGCTGAAAGTGAAGCTGGTGAGCTTGGCAGAGCTGCTTGTTGGGGTCTGGGTAACCCCGAGCTGTGCTCCAGTGCCAGCTCTGCACTGCGTGCCCCAGGTCCTTCCTGGTGTCCCATCTCTGGGAGGCAGCCATGCTCCCACCTCACCCAGTCACCTCTGCACAGGTTGTAGAGGTGACATCCAGGTGCCACAGGCCAGGTGGAAAAGCCTGAGGGTGGGCTTGTCCAGTGTCCAGACCATGGGACAGCCCAGCACACTAGATCAGCTCTTGTCACCTTTGCTTTGGCTCTGAAAGCTGTACCTGTCTGTCCCCAGGTGCTCTGTCTGGCTGTGGCTGTGGGTCACGTGAAGATGACAGAAGATGAGCTCGTCTACAACATCCACCTGGCCATCAACTTCCTGGTGTCCCTGCTGAAGAAGAACTGGCAGAACGTGCGAGCTCTGTACATCAAGAGCACCATGGGGAAACCCCAGCGCCTCTACTGAGGGGGGGGCAGCAATAAACTCTGCAGACACCCACAGCTGTGTGTGCCTCTGTTCTTCCAGAGCTCCTTGGGGAGGGTTTGCCAAGAACTGCTCCCTTCCTCCTGAGAAAAGCCTCATGCTGTGTTGAGAGATGAATTCCAAGTGGGATATTTGGCCTTTGGAGGGAAGGAGCCTCCTCCCCCGTGCAGAGAGGGAGGGGGAAGGACTGCACTGTCCCCAGAGCAGAGGTGTCCCAGCAGGTGCAGGTTCAGCAGTTGGGCTGTGGCTCCTAACCCAGATCCCCTGTGCCCACAGGGAGGACTCTTACCTGGTGCAGAGCTCACCTGAGAGCCCAGCCCTGCTCTGGGAGGGCTGGTGAGGGCCAGCAGAAGCCTTTAAATGCCCCTCACCTGCCCAGGTGCAGCTCCTGAGGACTTGAGCATTGTCCATAAACCCAGGGATGCTGAAAGACAGAGCTGCAGCCCAGCAATGGGGTTGGGGCTGAGGTAGGGGGTGTTCCCCCTTCCCTCTGAGCCAGTCTAACTCCATGTTCTGAGCTAAAAATGACATTAGTCATTTAAGTAATTTGTTATCTAAGTAATATGCATGAATAAATACATTGTGCAGGGACTGGAGAGCTTAGGAAAGTGCAGTGTTTAAGCTTCTGGGGGGCAGAAAAAATACTTTGGGCCCTGGAAAAGCTTGTCAGCATCCGAGGGAACAAAACAATGAAAATGACTCTGGACCCTGCTGTTAGAAACCTTTAAAATAAGCATCAGAGCCAGTTTTTGAAAGATCAACACAACACCAAGAAATTCCATTTAATAATTAAAAAAAGACAATACAAAATGCAAACATTTCTTTTTACAAAGTTCAAATAACAATTTTTTTTCTTTTAATCAAGTGCAAATAACTTCATGAACTACATCTTGCTCATCACTTTAATCATTTCTGCTGGAGATGGCAAGTCCTGGCCCGCTGCAAAAGGCAGATATAAATACTCCAACATGAAAAAAAAAAATCCCAAAACCCCAACAACCCTCATTTCTCTTGACAGATTCAAAACCTTGATCCCCGAGGTGGCTGATGTGGATTTTACCCCTTCAAACCCATTCTGAGGGGGGTGGGTGGCTCCAGCGCCCCTGTGGAATTTTTGGGGCTTTTTTGAGCTGTTTGGTGAAAGGAGAAGGGTGAAGCATCATTACCAGTGCCTTTGGCCGTTCCAGGAGGATGTGCTGCTCACCTCATCCCCCCACAACTGCTTCAGGGAAGCAGAGGTGGCTGGTGTGGTGACAAGGGTGACAGCCAGGACAGCCCCACAAAGGCAGCTGGGCAGTAACCTGGCATTAGACCAGCCAGAGTTAATAAAAGTTAATAAACTGGTGGGCATGAGGGGCTGTGGCACTCCAAGGCACCACAGCAGGGTTGGTCATTCCTGGGCTGATTTTATTTTTGCTGCTGGGTTGGTTTTATTCCCTTCTAAATACGAAGGACCCTTTCAAAGGTCACTGGCCTGCGCCACTGTCCCAGAGCCACAGAACCCCTCCAGATCCCTACAGCAGCTTTTGTGCATTAAAGCAGCTGCTTTCAGACAGCGACCAAGTGACAAACAGCTCAGCCCACAGATGGGGAGCTTCCAAACAGGCTGGGAGCCGGCGGCAGGAGGGGAAAATCCACAGCTGGGATGAATCAGGAAAGACTTTTCCAACTGATGCATCCTGGGGACAAACCTCAGCCCCTGTGCCAGTGCTCAGCCTGCCTGCAGCCCCTCACAGAACCCAGGAGAGGCTCGGGGTGCTGGAGCAGTGTGGATCAAGGAGGGAAGACAGGGACGAGCAGCTGCTTCCCCCAGATGCAGGAAAGATGGACCCAGTGGGACACGCAGAGCAATAAATAATTGGTTTGTTAAAAGCAGGGCTGGGCTCAGGTATGGGCAGAGGGACAGGGAGGGACAAGTGGGGACAGTGATGGGAAGGGACTTGCCACTGGAGAGCCATAGGCAAGTTGAACATGGTTGGTCCTGGCAGCTCCAGGTCTTTGAGAGGATGAAGATGGGGATGAAGGTGTGGGGGGGAGGACAGCTGAGAACTGAGGGCTGGAAAAGAAGGGAGGCTTGGGGAAGAGGAGGAGGGGGACGTGTGGTGGCAGCAGTTGCCTGTCCCTGGGAGTCCTGTCTGTCCACATGAAGATGCTGGGGGGACGAACCCACCAGTGGTGTCCACCTGGCCATTGTCCCCAGCTGAGCCTGCCTGGGGGAGGCAGATGCAGAGAAATGAGGGGGGCAGGATGGGTCTTCCCCAGGATCTGCACCCCACTCCCCCTGCAGGGTAAGAACACACAGAGGGATGGGGCCAAAAATACCCGGGGGGACTCAGAAGCACAAAACCTCCCCAGGTCCACGAGGGTGGCTCTGCCCAGGGGGATCGCTGTACCTGGGGCTGAGTGAAAGGCCAGCTCCCCTCTCCTCCCAGCGTGCCCCCCAGACCTGGCCTCAGCAGCTGTTGGCTCATCCCTGAGCCCCTGCAGGGAACAAATCACTTGGCAGCAAGCAGGTGACACGGCCGAGTCCCGATCCTCCCCCTGAACAACACCCAAACTGTGGCGGATCAGCCTGAAAGGACCAACTCCATCCCCCATGGACAGACCAAGATGCCTCCAACTCCCTGCAAAAACTCACCCCATTGCTCCGAGCAGGAGAGGCACCGTCTCCCCCCAGACAGGGCTTTTTTTCGGGGACAAACGTGGCAGAAAAGGCCTGAAGATGCCATCGTGCTGGTCAGCGCAGCCCAGGGCCCGGCTTGTTCTGGGTGGGTGGTTTTTGTTTTCTTGCAGACACACATTCTCGTTACTCAGGCAGTTATAAATATTGTCGTTTCTAGTAGAAAAAAAAAACAACTTCCCTCTAAATAATATAAGGAAGACTCAAATGATTGCACTTAATACATATGAAAAAGGTAGAAAGGAGGATATCCTAGTGCACAAACATGAACTCCTGCTCTTCTCAAAGCTTGCTTTTCCGAGTTACTCTTTGGCAGAGCTTGTAACAAAGTCTGGTTTCTTGGCACAAGTGTCTGGGGTGGAGGGGGAAGAAAAAAAAAAAAAATCGAACCCGGCTGAAAGTCCTTCTCCTTTGCTCCCTGTTTTCTCCCGTGCAGCCAGACATTGTTCTCCGGGAATGTGGCTTGGCTGCGCTTCCCTCCCAGCACCAGCACGGCTCTCCAGCGGGACAGAGCCACCACAGTGCCGCGCTGGTGGGCTTTGCCATCACTCCTTTGCATTTCCTTTTTAATCAAGTCGGCTTTGTCAGTTCTCTTCCCCCCGACCTCTGCAAAGCGGCGCCGGTAGCCGGGGCCCGGCGCTGCGCTGGGCGCAGTGTCACCTCCTGCGCCCCGGGGGCTGCAAAGGCAGGGACCCCCAACACTGTCCTGGGCTGCTGGTGGCACCAGGGAGCG
This sequence comes from Sialia sialis, assembly GCA_009812075.1. Taxonomy (NCBI): domain Eukaryota; kingdom Metazoa; phylum Chordata; class Aves; order Passeriformes; family Turdidae; genus Sialia; species Sialia sialis. The sequence goes on from VRYO01000254.1 coordinate 1,013,113, forward strand.
GGGACAGAGCTGGCGTAAAGGAAACCAAAGGGAGGACACGGAACAGCGAAAGGACCACTACTTCAGTTTCCTAAAACCTTCGAAGAAGCTGCTTCGGAAGAGGATGAGACCCGGCTGGGAGCGCAGGGAAATCGTGGGGGGACGTCTGCGGGGCGAGCAGTGGCGATCCTGCCGGAGCCAGGCGGAGGAAGGAAAAATCAGAAAGGAGAAGGAAAGGAGAAGAGGGTTTCCTTGGCTGCGGGGCGGCCTGGGACGGCGGGGCGCGGGGGGCTATTTGTAAGGCCGGAGGAAGCTGGAGACTTTGGAGCGCAGGAGTTTGATGAAGGAGCGGGGCAGCATCTCCTTGTGCTTCTCTGTGTACTTGAAGTAGTTCTGGGGGTGTGCCAGCACGTCGAAGAAAGCTTTGATGAGCTTCTTGTCCTGCAGGGAAGCCGAGCCAGAGGGAGGTTCAGCATCCCTCCTGTGCTCCCCTGAGCTGAAGCCCCAAGTGCAAGGAGAGCAGGAGGCATCCCCAAAGGGAAGGATGCTCCTGCATCCCCCTAACCCTGGGTAACACAGCCCTGGGGGCACACACTCACCTTGAGGATCTCCTGGTGGTTCTCAGAGGCGTAGAGCCTTCCATCTCGCACAATGTCCTCCACCAGCTGCTCGTAGTCCTCTGCCAAAAAACACAGGGCATGAGCTGCTACTTTGGTCTTTGTCCTTCAGTCCACTCCCTCCAAACACACAGGAGGCGTGAATTTGGGGTGACCTGGGTCCCAGACTGTGGGGGGAGAAGCACCAGCATGGTGGGATGGCATGTCCCCATGCTCACCGTCGTAGGTGACATAGGGGATCTGGAAGCCTCGAGCACTGTTGGCTTCGCTGGTTTTGAAGTTGATCCAGAGCTTCCGGGAGCGGGCGGTGAAGGCGATGGGTCTCTCGTAGGTCTGGCAGGTCTCATAGGTGGTGATGGAGGATGGGGAGGCTGCAGGGAACAGCAAGGGGACACAGGATGCTGGTTGCCCATCAGCACAGCTATCCCAGCCTTGCTGGGTCAAGTGTGGCATCAGGGATGGCAATTGTCTGTGCTGGGCAAGGCTGAGCCCCACTAAACCTCATGTTACATACCAGAGATTGATATTCCTTCCTTGCTCTGGAAAGCACCAAAGGGGGTTTTTAACCCCCAAAATGAAGTCCCAGGTGTGCAGCCTAGCCCATGCACAGCCCCCTGAGATCCAGCAAGAAACCAGCAGCAGAGTGATGCTCATCTCCCCACTCACCCTACTCCCAAAATTCCCCTCCTGCTGCCCGAGGCTTTGCAAGCCTTTCTCCCAAGCCAGCACTGCCGAATCCCAACCTTTTTCTCCCCAGCTCCTCCCCTGAGCACCGTGGCCTGCTCGGTTACCTACAGTTTTTCCGCATGACCAAGACGTCGCCACACTCGTCCTCGGAGGGGAGGAAGATCTCTGGCACCACGATGAGGATCTTGCGCTTGGGCGGGGGGTTGATGTTCCAGGTGCACTCGATGTTGGCAGGGTAATTCCCCGGGTAGTTGGGGGACTCGATGTAGCCCGTGTACTCACCCAGTTCCCCTCCACACTGCCTGTCTGCAAGGCAGGGAGACCAGTCCAACTGGGAACCAGTGGCATGGGAGCACTGGGGGGATTTACTGAGCAAGAGGAGCAGTGTCCCATTAGACAACCCCCCACAAAGCACTGAAATGACCCCAGACTCTACAGGATTTCTAAATACTTTTGAAGGAGGACCCCACACCTGTCCCCCCCCACTTCTGTTGCACCCCAGCTCGCCTACTTTTGCACTGGGACACAGAGGTGGAGCCGTCGAAGTCGGTGGTGGTGTTGCCAGGGCAGGAGATGCAGTAATTCTGCCGGAAATCGGGCTGGTAGGTGCCCACGGCGCAGCGGATGCAGCGGTGGACGCTCGTGTTGTAGTAGTGCCCAGGGGAGCACTGCACTGGGGGGCAGGGAGCACAGGGGGCTGTGTCAGCTGCTGGCACAGCCCTGCTGGGTGGTCCCTTCCTGGGACAGCTCTGACCTACCTTTGGTGTCGCAGTCCTGGAAGGAGAGGGCTCCCTCGTGGCGGGTGGTCAGCCCCCCGCCGCAGGGGAAGCAGAGTGCCCGTCCCACCTCGGGCTGGTAGGACCCACGGGGACATGGCTGGCAGGGCTTGAAGCCATCGGCAGAGTGCTGGCCAGGGGGACACTGACCTGCAGGCACAGGCATTGTTCAGTTCTGGCACCCCACAAGCCCGAGGCTCTCCTGCCCTGTACCCAGATCCTCTTCCCCCTCAGCCTCAGAAGCACCACTATACCCAGACCAAGTGCTGCCCTTCCTGGGGTCCCCTCTAAATAACAAACACCCAAACCAACAACTTCTGTGGGCCCTGGGGACGCTCAAAGCTTTCCTGTCTGCTGGCTAATGGTTGAAGTTGCAGCCCTGGACATCCCCCGAGTGCGCCTCGAGCCCCACCCTGTGCTCTCCTTACCCGTGCAGCCGGTGATGTTGGTGGCTCCTATGGGTCCGAAGGTGTCACCGCGGGGACATAGGTCACAGGAGAGCTGCCCCTCCTTCTCCTGGTAGGTGCCGGCGGGGCAGGGCACGCACTGCTCCGTCTGCCCGTGGTAATAGGTTCCCTGCGAGCAGCTAACTGAGAGCGGGGGGGATGTTGGTGACGCTGTGGGAGCTGTCACGGCCGGGTCCCCTTGTCACCCCACCATGCTGCTTACCACACTTGCTGGCCAGGCGCTGCTGGCCCGGCCCACAGCTCTCCTGCCGCTCCGGGGCCACGCTCAGCTTCCGGGCCACCTCGTACTCCATCCCTGAGAAGCGCAGCAGGAACCTCTCCTGGTTGATGGATTTCTTCAGGGCTTTGATGGCCGACTTCAGCTTTTTCTCCACTCTCTGGCGCAGGCAGTGCATGTTGCAGCTGGCTGGGTGGTGCAGAGGAGAATGGGGATACAGGGGGAAACAGGGATGCAGTAAGAAGGGAGTGGCGGAGAGGGAAGTCCAGAACCATTCAAACCATCCACCAAATGCTCAGTTGCAAGTGCTACCCAGCACATACCAGTCTGGTGCAAGGTGAGGACTGGTTTATCTCTCCTTGCTGCATGGGGATGGTACCGTGTCCCTGGCCCCACCACCTGGGCCTGCACCCAAGATGGGTCAGGCTAGTGCTGTGCCCACCTGTGATCTCCTCAGGCTTGATCTCCGCCTCAAACTCCAGCGTGATGCGTGTCACTTCTTTGCTGGGGGAGTTGCGAGCCCGGCGCCCCTTGCCCTTCTTGGATGAGTCGCACTTGAGGTTGACGAAGGTGACCTGGCAGTCAGAGCATGGTGCCGAGCCACCTGCACATGGGGAACAGGTCAGCATCTCATCCCTGCTGGGGAACAGGCACCCCCACCTTCCCCAGCATCACACCTCACCTTGTGCCCCAGACTTTCCGGCCTCCTCCTGCTTGCCCTTGGTCCGTGGGTGCAGGTGGCACTTGGCATCCTTGATCTTGAAGGAAGCCTTCTGCTTGACCGGCGCAGCCACAGTCTCTGAAAGAACAGGCGAGTGCTCAGCAACCTGGCAGGGTCCAGCCAGGCCGTGGGCACCCCAGGAGCCCCCTTACCGAGGCACTGCTGGCTGCTGTTGGTGGCTCTGTGCTGGCCGCCCTGCCACAGGACGGGGGTCCCACAGCTCACTGTGTAGCTGCTGTCAGATTCTGTAGGGAGTAAAAGGAGTTGGTTCTGCCAGAGTGATGCAGGCAGACATGGCTGTGCCATGGGGGACTGATTCCCAGCACCCTGCCATAGAGATCCTGAACCAGGGACCTGTCCCGTGGATCTACACCCAGCAATGAGCCCTCCCTCCCTCCACCACTGCATTCTGGCTGTGTAGCCACTCCTCTGCCCTCAGTTTGGGCCATGCAGGGAAATGGGGACCCCCCCACCCATGCTGGTGGTGGCACTAGCACCAGTACCTGGCAGAAATCGGGCCTTGGAGGTGCAGGAAAGGGCACAGCTGTCCTTCTTGCCCATCTTGTTGCAGGTGAGGGTGGCCCGTGGTGGCACTGAACCTGGCAGGCACTTCACCAGCTCCAAGGGACATGCTCCAGCTGGTGATGACAATCAGGGATGTCCATGGCTGGCACAGCTCAGAGACCCACAAGGGACCCCTGCACTCTCCAGCTCATAGGGGGGATTCACCAGGGAGGAGAGGGTGCCAGAGCATAAGATTGGGACCCCAGCCTGGCACCCCAAAGCCCCCAGCTCCTCCAGCAGCCGTGCTGGCTCCTGGCCTGACCTACCCACACAGTCCTTCTTGTTCCAGTGCAGCTTGCAGCCAGCAGGACAGATACACTGGTAGCTGCCAGGAGTGTTGATGCAGCCGAATTTGCAGCCACCCCGGTTGATGCTGCACTCATCGATGTCTGTGGGGACAAATGAGGAGGCAGAGGGTGAGGGGCAGTGTGAGCCCTCGGTTCTGGCACTGTATCACTGTGTTGTCTCAGGGCAGGTATTCTGGATGGATAAGTCCAAGCCCAGCTGGGACTGGGGATCTGCACCACAGGGCATTTCCAGCAGTGCCACCTCCCTGCAGTTGTGCCAGCTCCATGGGGATAAGGGACACCCCGGCTCCCGGTGTCCCCAAGGGCTAGGCAGGATGGGTGCAACCCATCCAGGCTGAGCCCAGCCCCGTCCCCTGGGCTGGAGGGGCTGCAGACAGGCCAGATGTGGAAGCACTGAGAACTCAAAAGCACTGAACTCAAAAGGCTCAGCAGCCCTGGTCCCTCTCCTCAGCAGGGACCCCGGCCTGAAATGATCCTTCAGGTCCGGGATGGAGCTGCCCCTGTCACAGCCGTCCCAGCCCAGCTCCCCTTCACTCGGGGCACTGGTGGGAGCCATCAATCCCTTTGCTGTAGGGCCACCCCGGGACAGTCCCGGGGGCTGCGCTGGATCACGCTGACTGCGCAATTCAGAAATACGAGGAGGGTCGCTGCCCCTCGCCAGCCAGGCAGCACCGGAGCACCCGGGCTCGTCATCCCGGGCCGCCGGCTCCGCTGCAGCAACACGCTCCGGCAGCCCCTGCAGAGCATGTTTCATCCACCTCCCCGCTTCCCGGGCGCAGCACGCCCCCGCCCTTGGGAGCTATCTGCCTTGTGAAATTTAAATCAAATCCTTTTGATGTTCCCCTTCCCACCCCGTCACAGCTCCCTGCCAAAAACGCCGGGGATTTCTCCCTCTCTCCCGCTGCAGACAAGTCGCAAATTGTTCCTGTCGCTCTGTTTGAAGTTGCAGACACCAGCGAGTCTGGCTGTGAGCCCCCTCCCTGCCTGGCCTCAGCCCGGGGTATGCGTGGAACCGACCTTCCCCATGGGCCCTAGGGGTGGGCAGTGTCCCCAGGGGTCCCACATCAGCTGTCCCTCCCCGTGCACCTCCTGGGGACCCGATCCCGGCGGGGTGACAAGCTGCCAGCGCCCATCTAACCCATCATACCTACCCCCGCAGTGGGTGAGCCCGTAGAGCGTGTAGCCCTTGTGGCACAGGCACTGGAAGCTGCCGGGGGTGTTGATGCAGAGGTGGTCGCAGGTCCGGTCAAAGGAGCACTCATCGATGTCTGGAGGAAAGGCAAGGGGAGGAGGTGAGAGCTGGCACGGCAGAGGGGCACAGGGACCGTCCCCGTCCTGCTCCAGCTGCTCCAGCAAGCTGAGGGCTGCGCTGGGATGCTGCGGGACCCTGCACTGGTATCCAGAGCGTCCAGAACGAGATTGCTCTGGGCATTCAAGACTGATGCTCCGAGGATCCAGCACCAGTATGCTCCAGAACCCTGTGCTCCCTCCCTCCGTCCCTCCAAGCTCTTCCTCACCCTCTGCACCAGCACCCCGCTGCCACAAACTCCTGCAGCTCCTCTGCTCCTCAAGCGGGCCAAACAGGGACAGCATCCTGCTCTGAGCATAGCAGGGCTGCAAGAGCCCCTGGCTGCTGCCAGCCCAGGGCAGGGAGGGATCAGGAGAATGCCGTGATCAGGAGGATGCCAGGGAGGGATCAGGAATGCTGTGCGGGCAGGTCCTGCCTCGGGGATGGTGCCAGCAATGCCTGCTCGGCCCCGCGGGCACCTGGCTGGGGCAGGGAGGCCTTGGTTGGGAGGTGAACCCAACCTGGTGGGCTGGAGCATCATTTCATTGGCTTCATTAAGTTAATTGCTGCGCTCACATCAAACTCCCAGAGCACAGAACCTGGACGGAGATGAAAGCAGTGGCAGCCCCGGAGCCTGCCAGCCCCCTCCTTCCCCGGCCGTGTGTTTCCAGGAGGCAGCACTCAGGCTCATGCACACCTGCCCTGCTGACCTTGGCCATGGGCTGCGGGGGCAGCACAGTGACCAGCTGGGTTTATGTGGGATGAGCAGAAAGAAGGGTCAGGAGGAAAAGGTGGAAGAAGCAGCATGGAGCAGCCAGCTCCCTCTGGAGTGAGCAGGAGGCATCTTCTCCCCACTCCTGCCCTCCAAGAACTGGGAACCATGGCATCTGCCTAATTGCTGGCTTTGACTCTGCAGGAGCCCACAAGTTCCCAGCTCTGAGACTGAAGGGCTTAAGCCCCAGACCGGAGCCTAAATCCAACACTAATCCCCTGAAGGATGTATGCAGTCCACAGGAAAGCCCAGAAGAATGAGTAGCCTGGGCAGCACCTCTGCAGCAGCAGCCATGGAAGCACAGGGAGGGGCAGGGCAGGGGGCCTGGGCACTCACTGCCCCTTACCTTGGCAGTTCCTCTCGTTTATGAGCAGCTTGTAGCCCTTCTTGCAGCTGCACTCGAAGCTGCCCACCGTGTTCCTGCAGATGTGGTCACAGCCGCCGTTGTTGAGCCGGCACTCGTCAATGTCTGGGGGGGACAAGGGACACCCATCACACCCTGGCTGGGATGCTCGGCCAGCAGAGCCCAGGGCTCCCCTCTGGATGCTGTCCCCACCATGAGCTGGCAAATGGGCTCTGATGGTCAGCAGGGGAATGTCACTGCTTCTCTGTGTACATCTGAGGAGCCTGGGCCAGGACAGGACTCTGGGGGTCAGCTCTCCTTGGAAGTCGTACAAAATGATTAATTTCTGCAGGTCTCAGCGTCCCCCAGAGCAGAGCCAGCAGCCCCAAAAAGCCTCTTAGCTGAGTGAATGCACCAGACCAGAGTTCTCAGAGCCACATCTTTAGGGGACCAGGAGCAACGGGAAAAGAGAGAACAGCAGAGGGGAATCTCCTCCTTCAAAACCAGCCGCTTGACAAAATAACTGCTTTTCAGCCCTTGCCTCTCTGCTTGCCATGTCCTTCCTGCTGTTAACAAAGCTAAAAAGGATGATGCACAGTAACTGCAAAGAACCCCAACAACCTGGAAAGAGGCTCGAATGTGGAGGTTTTGGTTGTTGTTTTTCCACTAATCACAAAATTTACTGTTAGGAAACAGCCTGTGGAATGGAAGGAGACCCGGAGGAGGCAGGAGCCTGCCCTGTCCCTCTATCCCCCAGTGCTGGGGCAGCAGCTCTGCCTTGCTGGGGCTGGGGCTTTCTTTTTATGACTGTGAGGGAGTGAGCTGTAAACCCTCCTGCAGCCACAATAAAACCCCAGACACAGGGGACGTGGCTCCGGGTTATTGCACGTCGCTGGAAACTGCAGAATGGGAGAGGGGTGGATGCTCTGATAAAATACCAGGGGCAGGGGGTTCTGGAAGCAGTCAACAGGTAGACAGGCAGCCAGCAGTGGGTCAGGCTTTCCTTTCAGCTGGGGTCAGGTTCTGAGAGCTGCCAGAAGACACAACACAGGCATCTGCCGGCCCTCAGGGGGCAAGTTTGGGATGCAGGGAAAGCAGCCTGGCGTGCCCTGCCTGGCAGGGACAGGTGGGTGGGGAGGTTGGAGGGATGTGCAGCATCTCAGGGTGTTCTCCCCTGTGTGGAACACGGTGCTCAGACCTGGCTGGGCAGTGTTCCCAGAGGGACCTGTGCATCTCACACTCCCAGAGCATGTGGATTCCCTGCACATCCAGTCCTTCCCCTGGAGCAGCTGCGGCAGTGGGGTGGACTGAGGTGGGACAGGACCCTCCAGCCCCACAAGGGCTATGCCACTGCCTCCAGCTTGACCTGACCCCCTTTTCCTCCTCCCCATAGGCTTCCCAGGGCATGGGGCCGAGCATGGTGCCTGCAGCAAGGCATCCCAGTCCCCGTGCAGGAGGGTGATTCCAGTCCTCACCCCACGGATGCAGACACCAAGCCACTGAGCACTGGGGGCAATGTCGAGCTGAGCTAAATCCGAGCCTTTTCTCAGGGCACTGAGGCACCCAGGGGTGAGCAGGGAGCACCCCAGCCCCCCTCACACCCACCTACCTTTGCACGTCTTCCTGTCAGGCTGGAGCATGAAGCCCATGGGGCAGCTGCAGTGGACGCCGGTGGCCGCGTCGTGACACTTGCTGTCACAGCCTCCGTTGTTCACAGCACACGTCTCTGCATGGGAAGGGGAGAGAAAGGCTGGGGTGAGGTGTTCAAAGGGCTGGGGGAGTCACGCCGTGCAGATGTCCCCCCTGGCACAGCCTGGGAGGGGCAGCGGGTACAAACCTCCCTGCAGAGCCCATGGAAACCGCCCTCGGCTCTCACACAACAGCAAGGAGGCCACAGAGCCGTGAAATAATGAACACATGGGGGCTGGTGTCCCCCACAAACAGGGCCTCATGGAGGCCCTCCACAAAACTCCAAAGAGGAGGAGTTCAATTTCCCAGGGACAAAGACAGAGCACTTGTGCAAAAGCAGCCAGACACAGGTCCTGCCAGGAGTGCCCAGGCTGCAGCTTCCAGGGATGTGGGGGCACAGCCCCAGACCCCCCATGGGGTGGCAGGGAGGTCCTGTCCCCCTCGCTGCCACCAAGCTACTGGGCCACAAAGCCACGGGTGACCCTGTGCCATCAGTCCCTGACCGTCACCCACTGCTCAGGCACAGTGGCTGGTCCAGCGTCTCAGGCTAATTTGGGAGATACATCATATAATTAAAACACACACTCAGAGGCAGGCAGCATCAGTGGAAAAAAAAATCCAATTGAAAAAAAAGCTAATTATTTCAGTATTATCAAAGTCAGCTGTTGCTGGTAGGACTAGAAGGGACACTAATTTAAATGAAGCATTTTCAGCTTGACAGCTTCCCTGTGAGATCAATCCTCAATTTCAACCCTAACCACCAGAACAATGGTTTGAAGTGCATTAAGTTGTTCACAAAGGATAATAAAATATTCCTTTCAGAAGGCTGGTTGCTTGGATAAATGAGGCATTTGGGCTTCAAGGAACCCAAGATGAAAATGCCTTGAAGAAATTCCTTGGAAAGAGCAAATCCCAGGTTGTCCTGCTCTTTGCAAGCGCTGCATGGGGTAGGAATGACTGAACCATCCAACCATTTGCCGCGGGGCTCGGGAGCTGGGATCACTCTGTGCTCGTCTTGCCACTGCTATTTTTATGATGTCCCATAATAAGAGAACAAAAGGGACCATTTTATGAAATTAATCGCCAGCACAATTACAAAACCTAACGGCAGGGGAAGGATTTCTGCAGATATTATTCCTCCAGCCAGGTCCTCGCGCTTCACGCGGCCCAGCCGTGCCAGGGCCATCCCCTCCCTGCAGCGCTGGGGACAGGGACACAGGGCGGGTGACACCGCGCCCAGGGGAAGGGAAACTTTCTGAAAGCCCAGTGAATCATTTGTTTAACGCCAGCATTTGTTCCAGCAGCTGATGCAGAAGCAGCCTGGGGAGGATTGTTTTAACAGGGTCACCACTGAGATGAGACGATTGGCTTGGTTCAGGTGCTGCTGCCAGCAGGATGGAGCTGGAGAAGCAGCTGCAGCAGGGAGGACGGAGGTCTCCAGAGGATGTGGTGCCCTGGGCATATTGTCACCTCGCCTACAGTCTCCTCCAGCACTGCTGCACCCTCCTTGGCCCCTTTGCACCTTTGGGAATTTCACCCGATTCAAGGCAACCCACCCACCATCCCAGGGCAGCTGCCCAGGGTGGGCTTTGGGCATGAGCTCAGTGAGCACAGCCAGAGCCCCACTGCAAACCCCTCTGTGAAGGGAGGACCTGTCCTGGGTTTGCAGAAAGCCCAGGGGCAGCTGGGGTACCTGAGAGGCAGTGGAGGCTGGCGGCACAGGCGCCGGGCTGGGCTCTGGAATGGCCCCGGGAGCAGCAATTGTTCGGCGGAGCTGGCAGCCCTGGGCTGCTCCCAGCCTGGCGTGACTCACCAGCCACACAGGGCTTTGGTGAGGCCTCCATCGCTCAGGCAGGGAGAGGACAAAGCTTCACACACACATTCAGACTCTTTTCCACCCTCCTCCATCCCAGCTCTGGTCTCACTGCCCGACTGCTGTGCCATGGCACTCCATGCACCCTCACTGCAAACACTCTGGCCTCACCTCCACCTTCTGAGAAGTGACAATCTCAGCAGGATGTGATCCCACGAGCCAGAGGGGATTAATTCCGCAGTAATCAGAGGGATTACAGCTGGGCAGGCTGGAGCATGGTGATGGCGCAGATCTGGGGTCCCCCCCATCCTCCCACCCCAGTGTGAAAGGCTCTGCAGAGCCCCCCAAAAGCTGCAGTCTGTCACCCCTGTGCTGGTGAGCTGAGCTCCCACAATTCCTGGATGTGCCAGGATTTTGCCTGTCCCCAGCACACCCAGGAACAAGATTCGCCACCACAAACAAGTTGCTGCACCTTCTGCCTCAGTTTCCTGCAGAGCAGAGGCATCACCTTACCTTAGTGAAGGGCTTGGAGACCCCATGGGGATGCAAAGAAATCCCTGGGGACTTACCCAGCCCTACAAAGGGCCATTGCAGCTGTGCCATTGCTGCAGCTCTGAGCTGAGAGCCACTGCGCATGGCGAGTCCAAACCCTGGGACACCCTGAAGGTCCCAGAGGGGACCATCCTCAAGTGGGCGGCCTCTAGGAAGGGGTAAGTGGGAGTGCACAGCGCAGAGATGGGCACAAGCATCCCCCTCCCCACCAGGCAGCTGCTGGCAGCCCACTGTGAGCTGTTCCTGGGTGTGGGGCAGCCACTGCCACAGCCACTGCAGAGCAGATTGTCACCCCCGGCGCCGGGCTGGATCCACCAAAGCAGCGTGAGAGTCCCTGTCTCATGCAAGCACAGCAGGGGGAGCGTTCCCTGCTCTGTCCCCCAGCCCAGCCCCAGGCTGGCCTGGCAGGGTTTGGAAGCAGCAGCAGGGCAGGGTTAGTGAGACATGCGGTTAGCGCAGCAGCTCAGCCCCCGAGCCCCCGAGTCTCGAGAGGAGACACCATCTACGGTTAGACCCCTTCGTAGAGATAGAGAGAACAAAAATATTTACCATTAGAAAACGTCTCAAGGATAACGTGTTGCTGGAAGTGTCTCTCCCCTGTTCAACATTATAAAAAAGTGATTTAGAAAGAGTGTCCAGCAGGGAACTTGGTTGGTGTCACACATCAATGGCTTCGACTCTGCTGCCTTTCCAGCCTGGTAGAAACTGTCCCTTTGGGCTTTTTCTCTCCCACCTCCCAAGCATTCCATGTCCCTCAGCCTCTCCAAACCCCCTCCAGCTGTGCTGGGCTGGTTGGAGCCCCATGCAAGCGGGAGAAGCGCGTTACGAGCAGCGTTAGTGCAGCCTGTTAGTCTGGGGAACCAGGTCCTGTCCTCATCAGGAACAAAACCAGCACGTGCCAGGGCAGGTGGTGATCCCTGAGCGGAGCCACATGGACACTGCACAGCCTTGCCCTTGGGAAGGCAACAACATCCTGCCTGTGGCACTCACACCCCTCGGATTTAGCAGCCAAGCCAGCAGTGAGCCCAAATCCTGGGTGTGCTGAGCTGCTCATCCTGACCCAGGGGTCAGTGCACTCCGGCTGTGGGTGCAGAGCTCCCAGCACTGCTCCCAGCACCGCCAGCCCCACAAGGCTGGGGAGCATCAGCAGTGCTGCCACAAACTGCCAAGGCATGGGTCAGGAAATCAGCCATAAAACTTGAGCTGGGCTTAGCTTCCTTCTCCATCTAATCATATTTCTTCCCTGTCCACACCCTCCTGCTCCACCAGTGCTCACCAGCAATAACCCTGCTGCACCCCAAATATAGGTGGGAGGGAGCTGCAATGATGCCCTGGCTGGTAAATCTTCCTGGAAAGCCAAAATGTGCATCAGCTGTGACAGCCGTTTTTGCATCTCCCCGCGGGCACTGCACCCTTGGCTGCTGGAGGCTGTTTTATGTGCTTTTTTTTTTTTTTTAAAGGCTGCTTTTGGAGCATAAATATAAATACATAAGGTCATCGGCCTCCCCTCCTGGCTCCCCCTCCCCCTCGTGCCTGCAGACATGTTGGGAGCCATTAGTGATGGCCCCTGTGCTTAGAGGCATGTTCCTCATTATCTGCATTTTTAAAAGCAGCAATAAAAAGCGGAAAAATGAAAAACACCGGCCGTGGCCTAATGAAACTGTCACTCAGAGGGCCTGATCGTGCTTCCTGCCGCGTGGTGTGATCTGAAGGGAACCTGGACCAGGGGCCTGTCCCGGCAGCCCATCAAACACACCGCGTACAATTTCAAAGCCCATGGCCCGGGGAACGACTTTGCGTTTCCCCTCACTGGAAACTTTATTCCCCTTGAAATGATGAAATATTTTGGAGGAAATGGGGAAGGGGCGGTGAAGGGGGCAGTGTGGATGGGGGAGGGCTGTTGGCTGTGCCCGAGCCATAAAACAAGAAAGGGTGGTTATAAATATCCGAGCAGGTACCTCGGCTGTAAATCTGCCGGCCGGGCATCCCCCCGGGGAGGCTGCTGGCTCCCAGTGGCTGGAGCACAACCCCTTGGTGTTCCCACGGTGGGGCTGGGGATTGGGAATGCCCCAGGGAAAGCAGGAGCTGGGCAGGCCCCTTCCTGTGAGAGGGGATGGCAGAGCCCAAAGGGATGAGACAGGTTGTGGTGGTGGGCTTTGGGCTGGTGCTGCTCCTAAAATCCTCTAGTGCAGTGTTTGATGTCCCCTGGAAAGGTGGACAAGAGGAGAGCTCACAGGGATGTGCTGGCTCTGGTGGGAGATGCCTCCCCAGCAGGGCATGGGGACAAAGAGGGAGATTTTGGCCAAGGACAAAAGGATGAGTGATTTTGGAAACCGCTAGAATACACCCTCACACCTGTGGTACCCAGGGTCTGAGTGCAGAGACCACCACCCTCCCTCAGCAAACAGACTTCCCTGAAGCATTCCCCAAATCATGAGATGCTGTGGAGAGCTGCTCTCACACCCAACAGGTCAGGGGCATCCTTGGTCCCAAACCTGCCCGAGTCAGACAGTGCACGCAGGGCCCTCCATCCAGGAGGAACCCCCCAGCTGACACACCCAGGGTCCTGAGCTCCCTGTTGGAGGAGAGCTCCCCACCCTGGCACAGCAGAAACCCCCTGGGAGAGTCCTCAGAGGTGGGACAGGACGCAATGGCTGTGGGAACAAACACGAGGACGGCGGGGAGCGGGGACGAGCGCCTGCCAGCAGCCAGGAGGGATTGGGATCCATCCTGGGAGCAGGCTGGGGGACAGCAGTGACATTAAGGCAGCAGTGAGCTGACAGGCAGGAGGGCTTTGCTGGGGGCTCAGCCCCAAACACCCCCAAGCTGGCAGGGAGCAGCCAGGGGCTCAGGCGGGGGATCCTCTGCCCTGAGGACGGAGCCGTCTGTGGAAAGCACGGGAGGCTTTTCTGTTCAGGCACAGCAGGGACATGGGGAGCCAAAACCCCGCTTGCTTTCAGTTCCTTTTTCTTTTTCATTTTGCAATAAGAACTCAAATGTCTCAAGCAATTGTGGACTTAATCACTCCCCAAATATAACATTTTTTAAATCAAAGCAGCTGCCTAACAACACAAGCATATGAAACCAGTAAAACTTCTATCTCTGCTTGATGTTTTACAATTTGAAAAAACACACAGGAAAAGGACAATTCTGGGGGTGGTTGAATTGTCAGGTTGTTGGGGTTTTGGTTTGGTTTTTTTTTGCAAGACAATGTTCCTGAGCCAAGGCCCCACAATACCAAGTTGGAACAGATTGTTGTGGGCAAACCTGCCCCCTCCACATCCTCCCCAAAAGCTGCCAGTGACAGTGACAGTAACAATTCCCAGAGTGGGGACATCCTCACAGCTCTCTCTTCAGCAGCACAGAAGTACCTGCCTGCACCCCAGCACAGCAACCTGTCCCCAGATGTCCCCTCAAGCACCACCAAAGTGATTACTTCTCCCTGTGGCTGTGCAGACACATCTCTGCACCCTCAGGTACCACAGCATCCCTCACACGTGCTGAGCTTCTCTGGTCTCAGCAAAAGGAAATCACCACATGCCCAAGGCTTGGGAAAAACCCTTCACCAGGCCAAGGACAAATCACCCAGGGAGGAAGATGAGCCCTCCCACACCCCAACCCACGTGTGGGCCATGGCCTGACCTACCTATGCACGTCACCCCGTCCGAGTGCAGCAGGAATTTGACGTGGCAGCCGCACTTGGGGCCCTGGTCGGTGTCGTCACAGGTGTGCTGGCAGCCCCCGTTCCCGTAGTTGCAGGTCACTGTGGGAGCAAAGCACCAGTGTCACCATGGCCCCAGCTCCTCCTTCCCTGCCTAGCATCCACATGCAGCACACAAAGATGGCTTGGAAACACCTCGTTTGTACCCTCAGAGACTTCCTTCCCTTCTTCCCTCCCTCCTTCCTTCACAGATAATTCTTAAAGTGCTTCACTTTCCCTGTGGGATCTTAGCAGATGCAGGCTGTTATGTGGTTTCTCACATCTTCCCTCTGCTAAATGACACCAGTGGAGTCCAAGCAAAGAGGACTGGTGGGCTGGTTGACCCTGAGCCTGAATCCAGTGCTACAGGGGAAGGGTGAAACTTTCCTGAGCTCTGGAATGACACAGGAGCTTTTGGGAATCCCTGCCAGCCCTCCCCAGGGGGCAAGGTGTGCTGTTCATTTAGTTGAGGATTAAACCTTCATTTCATCAGCAATTTTACACATTTGCTGCACACAGCAAATGAGAAACAAAATAAAAATAATTGCATAAACACATACATATCTATTTAATAACCCTGGCACTGCCAGTGGGATGCTGGCAGGAGATCAGACAGGCTGAGAGCACCACAACCCCCAGGGAGAGGATTCCTGAGCTCCTCACATGCCAATTACACTCTCCTTGCTCACCTCCCCTTTGGAAAGTGAAACACTGGAGCAAGAACAGGGGATGCTGAGCCTCTGGGACCCCCTTGAACTGCCATTTCAGCCTGGTCATGTAAGGACACAACATCCCATAGTAAAGGGGGTTGCCAGAAGCATTGTCTGTAAGGGCAACAGAGGCAGAGCTAAGCATGCTGAACTTCAAGCTCAATGAACCAACTGCTACCAGGGGGGTCAGGGCTTTGCTGCAGGGACAGGAGGTGTCTGTGCCACGGGGACAGGGTTAGGGGGTCTCTGGGAGGCCGTGTCCCCAGCCCTGGAGCGCTCCTTACGTTTGCAATCGCGCTGGTTCTTGGTGAGCTCGAAGCCAGGGCGGCACTCGCAGGCAATGCCCCCTTTGGGGGTCTCCCGGCAGATGTGGGCACAGCCATGGTTCTTGTTCATGCAGTTCATGCCTTCTAAAAGAGAAAAGGAAGCAAAGAAATGCTCCAAAAGCTGCTGGCACTGGTCAGCAGTGGCTGAAGGACATCTGAGGTGGGACAGGATGGGGAGATGATGGCAATGAGGGGAAACCTTGTCAGTGAGGACCTTGTGGGACAGAATAACCCTGGCCAGCTGCTGGCACAGAGCTGCTGGGGAAGGTGGACAAAACCTCCGGGGAGCCTTCAGACTTTGATTCCCTCCCACCTTGGATGAGACCCTGCTCCCACATCTCTTTGTGGCTTTAAAGCCCATTGAGATCAAGACCCAGCACCTGTATCCCTGTCTCCAGCAGGGACAACCCACTGTGGCACCAGGAGGAAGGAGCAGCCAGCTCATCCCTCTTGGACACGCAAGGGATGGGGACACAGGAGATGCCACTGCAGCTGCTCAGCCATCCTGGGCAGGGTGAGATTCCTCAGGAGCTGGAGTGACCAACACAGCTGGGAAGGGGGAAGGAGGAAAGCAAAAACACTCAGCTGGCTTTGCCAAGCAGCAGAGATAAAAATCAGCAGAGATGCAAAAATCTCTCATTTCCTCCTATTTTGGCTAAGAGATTGCTCCAGACGGCAACAATTTAGAGTTGATACCGAGAAAGGCACGGTGCTGTGCAAGACCTGGCAGGGGAAGATGTGTCTCTTAAGGTGGTGTGAGAACCTCCAGGTCCTTCCATTTATCAATAAATTGTTCTGGGCATAGGATTAATGTCCCGTGCTCAGTATTGCTGTGCCTGGAAAAGAGGCGTGTGAGGGTTTTCTGTAGGACATTTATCACCTCTCCCAACGTGCCTGCCACAGATTCACTTTCAAATCTGCCACACCAAGAGCCCAGCAGCAGCACCTAAACGCAGGCAGGAGTGGCCAGAGGTGAGAGAGGACAAGCTTGCCTGATAAACACAGGGATGGAGGGTGCCCTAGGGCTGGAACTGCTGAGCACTGACCTTCAGGACGCTGGATGCAGGTGTGCTGGTTGTCACTGAGGAAGAAGCCCTCCCGGCAGAAGCACTCGTAGCTGCCCATCATGTTGACACAGGTCTGCTGGCAGCCACCGTTGCCCTCTGAGCACTCGTCCAGGTCTGCAGAGGGAAGGTGGCAGGGAGTGAACACAGCTCCTTGGCACACCAAGGTGATGGGGACTGCCTGGGACAGAACTTATTTCTGCCTTACATCTATGATCTCCCAGCTGGAAGAAAGAGGAATGCTTGATGGTGCAGGGGATGAAGGCAAAGCACAGCAGGAGTGAGTGCAGGGATCATACAGCTTCCCTCACTGATGGCCTCATTTTAGAAAAGGGAACACCAGACCAGAGAGAAAGGGGTTTTCCTTGTCCCAGAAAACCCAAGGCACCCAGGATGCTCATCCAGGATGGTGGCTACAGCCAGCCCCTGCTCCCAGCCCCTCAGAGCCTGTTGCCAGCTGGGGATGCCTGCACTTCATTAGGAGGAGCTGGGAAACCTTAGCCCAGAGCAGGGATAATTACTTGTAAGGAGACTCGCATCCCCTGCCCTGCTGCTCGGCTGCCCTCACACCTGTTTTGGTTTAACAAGCCAAGGCTGCAAGGCACTAAGATGTGGCCCCGTGGCAGCAGCAATGCCCTCACCCAGGCTGCTCCTGCTCCAGCCCTGCAAAACCTGCATTTAATGAAGAGTAACTGCCCATTGCTCTCTCTAGAGGCTTTCTGGGGACAGCAAACTCACCAGTGCCCTGAGGTGCCAGAGCAACCAGGACACCAGGCTCGGGCAGAGACAAATCTGTGCCGTGGCCGCCCCTTGCCCCCTCTGCCCGCTGTGCTGGGGCCGGGTGATGGTGTCGGGCCGGGAAGCGAGGGGCCCCATGCCAAAGAAAACGTCCTGTGAACTCGAGCGTTGCAGAGCTGTGGCTGAGGGGAAAACTGAGCCCCGCCAGCATGGCCCAGCGGAAACGCCGGAATAGCGGCTCAGTGACGGCACGCGCCAGGGGCTCCCAGGCCCCCTCCCCAAATAGCACAGCACGCACCCAAACCCTTGCTTTTGGGCAAAATGGATGGACAGATGGATGCCTGAGCAGGGTGGGTGCCTTGCACTGTGCCCCAGCCCCTGGCGAGCACTGAGGGGATGCTCAGAAATATCAAAGCAGAGCTGCAGCTCTAGGTGGAAATGGCCAGGCAGCAGAGCCCAGGAGCAGCCCACAAACTTGCTATCTTGGAAAGGAGGTGTTGAAAACACCCTCTCACCCATAGAGCAGTGAGGGCTGACACCTGGGCTGCAGCCAGGCATTAAGGGATGTCCTCTGTGATGGCAGGAAGCTCACGGCTTCCTCCAATGCTCATCCCAGCCAAGCTATGTCCTGCAGATGCCAATAACTCTCCTCAAATCCCCCTGCTTAGAACAAGGGCTTAATGTCTTGCAACTTCTCCTTCCAGCTCTACTCAAAAATGAGGAGGCAGCCGTTCAAACCCGATAGCTGAAACGAGACTCCACTGCTCTAATACCTGTTTTATTAAACACAACAGAGATGGGCAGAAGCCAGCAGGGCCCGTGTCAGGATGGGGGCTTGAATTCCTGTCCTGGTTCAAAAGGTCGTCCAGGGTGGGCAATGGAGGGGTCAGTGGATTCTGGTGGGCACATACCCTGACCTCTGTCCAGCTCAGCTGCTGCCCATGGCACTGGCAAAGCCTGGGCACAACACGCCGCTTTGCTCTGCTTCTCTTTTTTCTGACTAAAAGGGGACGCAGGCAGGTCGGGCAAAGCACGTCAGGATGAGAGACGAGATGCTGGGATGAGCTAAGGAAGGGCTCCAGGTGGGAGTCAGCATGCTCCCCCCAGATCCCTGCTTGCCCGGCTGCTCCCCAGCCATCCCCATCCCCTCCCACCCATCTCTGTAAACACATGACGTCCAGCTTTCCTTTCTTCTCCTCGGGCTCATCCTCCCCCGGGAGAGGAAGGCAGAGCCGCCCGCCCGCGCCTCCTCCCAGCTGTGTAAATCTCCCCCCTCCCCGAGGAGGCTGCAAAGATCCCGGTGATGGTGGTTAATGCAAAGCGTATGTGTCCATAATCCCTTCCCCCTCCTCCTCCTCGCAGTGATGAGCTCATTAATGACCCCTCCGCAGACACTAATTAGAAAATAGCTTGAGCTGCAGGCAGAGGGGAGGCGGGCGCCCCGTGCCCCGCAGCTCCCACCGCGGATGCCGCGGGAGGAAGCGGCTGCCGGGCGCGGGCAGCGCCCTGGGCCCCGGGGCTCCCACGGGAGCCTTGGCTCCGCCGCGGCCGGATGGAGTTTGGGGCGGTGGCAAGTGGCAGGGAGGATGCACGGCCGCTCCGTAGGCAGATGCCGGGTTTGTCTTGGCCCGGGGATTATTTATCCAGTCCCTTCGCTGGTTCCCATCCCCACCATATTTGCTATTAACTCATATATTTTGGCAGGTGCAGGGCTGACCTCAAGCACGAGCGGAGCGAGCGGCAGGGCCCGGGTGAGCTGGTGCTGCCTTCGGCAGCGGCACAGAGCTGCTGGCCCAGCCGCTTGCCGCAGCAGGATGCGGCTGTGGGGAGCCTGTGCCTCACCCCCTGCAACTCCAAACCCAACTCTCCCAATTTTGCCTCACCCCAACCCTCCCAGATGAACCCACAGAGTGAGTTTCTCTCCCAGCATGGAGCATCCTCCCTTGGCATCACCGCCGTGTAATGGGGAGCAATCCTGTCCCCAGTGAGCCAGGGCAACACAGGATGTGCCTTAGTGCCCTGAGGGTGCCACCACAGTTCCAGGGCTCTACAGCAGATCTGGGGGTGTTTGGTCTTGGAAAGTGCCCAGCAAAGGAAGCCAGCAGGTGCTGGAGCAGCTGAGGAGCTGCAACACGCCACCATCCCTCACCTAGGCAGTTGTGGCCATCGTGTGCCAGGCGGAAGCCGTCGTAGCAGGTGCAGCGGTAGTTGCCGGGGATGTTGACACACTCGTGCACGCAGCCCGCGTTGTCTTCCCGCTCACACTCGTCAACATCTGGGGAGAAGAAGGGCAGGAGAGCTGCATGGGTTCTGCTCCCCATCTCCCCATCCTTGCCACCCAGCTGGTGATGTGCCCTGGGGTATTCTGCTCTCTCTGCCTATTCCTGCAGGTCCTCAGCTTTGTTATCACCTGCAGCATTCCTCCAGACTGTACAAAACCATCCCCGTGCTCCCCAGCCTAGATGCTGGACCCCTGGCTAACCCAGCGTCTTACAGCTTTAGCTTGGTGAAGTGCTGGGAACCTCTTGGGATTTCCCAGGGTGCTGGCAGGGCAGCCCATCTCCATGGCAAAGCCCTGCAGTGCCTGGAGCACTTTAATCCCTCTGCTATTTGTATTCGGCCCATCCTGATCCTGAACCTGCTTTGAGCAGGGCTGGGAATTTTTCCCCTGCCCCAATCCTGCTTTCCTGTTGCTGCTGCTGCTCCAAGGAGCTGCTGCTCCATTTTCTTCCCATTCCCCACTCAGTTGTATATATAGATAGATATAAGCCTATACCTATAACAATACCTGCATTTGCACCTATATCTACATCTAAATTGGTATTCACATCATCTATATATCTATTTCTATATCTTATTAAGTTTCTTATGTTTTAGCTGCTAACACAGTTCTGCAGCCTCAGGGTCAGAAATTCTGCAGGAAAATAAGCCCACCTTTGTTTAAAACAAGCACCAAGTGACCCTTCATGGGCAGCCTCAACCATGCCAGGACAACAGCTGCCTCTGTCACCAGCAAAGACAGTCAGAGTCCTCTCTGTCCCCATGCACTGTCTGCAGGCCAGGAATTTGGGGCAGAAAAGGGGAATAAAAGGTTTACAATGGGCTGGGGTGAGCAAGTGGCCTTTTTGCACGAGCCAGCGCTGACGAGCCACCACAGGCTGCGACCTGCAGGGGCTGTCACTCAGCAGGGCACTGGCTCTGCCAGCAGCGTGTCCCTACCTTTGCAGTGCTTCCCATCCCCGGTGTAGCCGGACTTGCAGATGCACTTGTAGGACTTGGGGGTGTTCTGGCAGATGGCATCGATGTGGCAGTTGTCAGTGCCCTCCACGCACTCGTCAACATCTGCAAGAGGGCAGGTGAGGGGAGCAAAGGGGAGAGCCTAGGAGCCCAATCCTGTGTCCCCATTGTGCTACCACCCAGGTGATGGATCCCAGCAGCCTCTGGCTCCTCAACCTGCCCTGACACAGCCAGGCTCTGGACATGATGAATCACTGGATCCACTCCCAAACAGCACAACCTGTGTCTCCTCTTGGACACTTGAGACTCTCTGGCCCTTTCATGTGTCTGATGATAGGAAATGCTGCTCTGGCACTCCTAGTCCAGGCTGGAGCCAGCCCAGGCAGAGGTGAATGTCTCTGTCTCCAATTAGCTGTTTCCTGAGCCGACCAGGCACCCAAGTAATCGTCATTGCTTTCTATTCTTAGGAGCCAAGGAATGTGCATTAATTAGCAGGGATCACACTAAATAAACCTGGGAGCCAGGAGTGAGAAGCAGGAGGGAGTACTGGGATAAATATCAAGGCTTCCTCGGGGACACAGACAAAATTTGCATCATCCCCATCCCCCTTTGCCCCTGAACCCCCTTCTCTGGGTTGCAGTGCTGTGGTACCCAGGACATCACATCCAGAGCTCCAAGTGCTGGCAATGGCCTCAAGCAGCAATGCCCAAGGGTTTGCTGTGACAGGAGGCTGTAGGAGTGGAGGTTTGAATGGTATTTGGGAAATGGAGAAGCCTCGAGCACATGGAGTGGAGATCTGTGAGCAAAAGGCTGTTCAGCTGGCTCTCACTGCCTCTGCTGCTCCGGCAGTCAGGGAGATGTGGTGCCCTGAAGCAAACACATCCCCTCTGTGACTGCCAGCGCCTGGAGTTCAGGCTGCTGAGGGGCAGGCGGGGCTGAGCATCAATGCAGCCCCTCAGGTATGGGCAGGGCTCCCAGAGCAGCCCAGGCTCCATCTCCACGTGGGGAGCACAAGCGCTGCTCCTGGAGGGATTTGCCTCCACCTCCTCTCACGGGGATAGAAAGCTTCTCAGTGTGGTAGGGGGACCTGAGTCCCTCCAGCTTCCCTGTACCCCCCCAGGAGGAGCATGAGGCTTCAAACCTCTCAGCTGCTTTTATAAAAGTGCTTTTCAGCAGCCCCAAGAACAGAAGTGCTCCAGGAGCTCCCCAGGGACCCCAAACATCCCCGCAAGCAGGGGGTGGGCAGCCCTGCGGGACACGGGCCACGGCCGCGGGAACGCCAGCCCGAGCCCTGTCCCGGCCACCCCGAGCCCTGTCCCGGCCACCCCGGCGGTTCTGTGCCGGGAGATGTGAGTCACCCGGCCGGGAGGAGGAGAGCTTTGTCTCTGCACCAGGGAGGCGGCACGTGCCTGCGCATTGTATAAATATTTACAGCCCGCATTCATATTTGTTATTTGACATTAGCCATGGCCCGCGGCCACCACGGCCTCCCTTGGGCCATTAATCACCGGCTGGAGGCTGACCCACCACCGTGGGGACGATTGCACGGGGACCAGGGCCCTGCTCCTGCCTGGCACCTACAGCAGCCATGGCACTGGTGCCACTGCGCTGTGGCCACCCCAGCAGCCGTGCCACGGGTCCCACGGGGTCTTGTCCCTTTGGGGAGCTGAGTGTGGCTGTTCAGCATCTCCTCAGGCTCCTGCATCCTCACTGGGCTCCCAGAGGGGTGGTGGGAGGTTGTGGCATTGGAGCAGGGGGATGTATGGAGATGCCAAGCGCTGACCACAATGTGCATAGGAACTCAAAGCTGATGCTGACCCAAAGGATTACTGAATCTGCAGATCCTGGTCCTGGCCCTGCATGGCTGGGAGCTCCCCTTCATGTGTTCCTTCAAACATAATTCACATTGTGATGCCTCGAGTCATAGGGCCAAGGTGACAATTGTCAGGTCTTGCCACCCGGGCACCTACCCTGGGTGGCACATGGGTGGGAACCAGCACCCAAACAGTACAGAGCATCCCTCAAACCCCATCTCCTTCCCCTAAAAACACTCAGAACATGAAGCATCCACCAGGCATAAATCACATAATTGAAACTTTCCCAGCCTTTTGCCAGGAATCTCACTTTTGGGGGAATTTTGTTTCCTATTTATTTTTCCTTCTGTGCTCTCAAACTCAAGACCATGAACAACATGCATGAGGCACTGAATGCACCTCTGGCCTTTTCCCACTCACAAATGTGTAGCATCTTTTTTTTTTTTTCTTTCTCCTTTTTTCCCATTCTGTAACTTCAAAAGTTCTCTAACTTTGGAAAGATTACACAGCAGCAAAAGTACAAAAGAAAACATTATCAGTTTTCCACTCTGTAATTTTTCCAAAGCTAGAGTCATTCTGAAAGGTTACAGGATTAGAAAAAAAAAAAAAAAAAGTGTGTTTGTGGGAAGAGTGAATAAATACCCTCCTGGGCACCCCAGGAGCTGTCACAGGACTGGCAAAGATCCCAATTTTAGAATGCTGAAGTTTTGGCTTCTCAGTATCCTTCAGAAATGATGTAGTGAATTAAAGTAAAACCCTCTGAAAAACTCAATTTTTAGCATTTTTGTCAATGCAAGCAGCATTTTCCCATGAAGGGGAAGGTTTTCTCTCAGGGCAGCCAGTTTTTCCTGCAGGAGAATTTTCTCCATCCAAAAGATGCCTGTGGCCTCACTGCAGGTGCTCTGAGCTGCTGCCACCATGTGAGAGGGTTCATCTTCAAGACAAGTGAAGATTTTTTTTTTTTTTTTTTTTTTTTTTTTTTTAAATAAAATGTCCTTACTTGATGGAACTTGATGTTCCTATCCCTATTTGCTCTCAGTAGTTCCTCACTGGAGTGTGCCCTGCTCGTCCCCCTACTCCAAGGGACCTGCTCCATTGTAAGTCCCAAATCCACGTGGACTTTTTGGAAGGTTTACCAGTCCCCCTGCAAACCTGTACCCCTACAGCCCCTGCACCTCCTCCATCCACAAAAAAATCAAAACCCACTGTTTTCCATCCTAAGCTGTCTGAAACGAGCCCAAACCGGGCAGCACAGTTGGGCACATCGTGCCTCGAATCCCCGGCGCTGGAGAATTCTGCACCCGGCGGGGAATTTGGTTCTGATGAAGATGTCGAGTCTCGCAGGACTCACCCACGGTGGCCCCGCTCTCTGCCCAGCCCCATCTCCCCGTCCCACCGCCCTGGGCTCCATCAGGGCTCCTCGGAGGGCAGGAGCATCCCTGGCAGGGCCGTGCCCGGGGGCTGCGGAGCAGGGCAGGAGGTTGCGGCGCTCGCCCCGCGCCTCGGGCCATGTTTTTTATTCCGTTGTGGGTGGGATTTTCCAGCGCTGGCTGTTGGGCCCCGTTCCGCTCCAGCTGCAGCTTTATTCTCCATTTCAAAGGCAGCGGAGGCAGACGGTTTCAACGCCACTGCCATTTCGAGCGTGCCAAAAGCGGGGGGACCGCCACCACCGCCACCTCCCCGGACCGGAGCGCACCCACCGGCAGCCCGAGGGCTTTGACCGAGGGTGGTGGCACAGCCCTCGGGCCACCACCTCTGTGCCCCGCGGCGACACACCCGACAGCGAGTAGGGGGATACAGCAACAGCTCGTATATTTTTAGAGCCTGGATTGAGGCTCTTTCCTCACTTCCTTATTTTGTTTTAAAAAAATAATGGAAGATGGTTTTAGCCGTAGGCCAAAAGTCCCAATAAATTTGAGGAGAGGGGTGAGACAGGACAGTAAAAACTGGCCTGAAAAATGCTAAACAAACAAACCTGCCATCCTTTTGCCCCTCTCCTGCAAGCGCTTCAGCTTTTTCTACAAATTAATTTTATTCTTTGTTTTTATATAGGCATATATATTAACAGCCTGTCTGTATGGGGATGTGTGTGTAGCTGTTGGCAGACATGTGGAGTTTCCACTCGGCCTTAATGCCAAATTAAAGCTTTATAACTTCAGTAGCTCCTTTTACCAGGGTATTAATAACCACCTCGGACACTGTGGTGCAGTTTATTAATCATTTGTTCATCCAGGGAGCTCACAAGGGCCACTCGTGCTGTGCCTCAGCAGGACGGGCTCAGGGCATGGCCACGAGCAGTGGCAGCTCCTGAGAGGGGAAATGGGCCAGGAGAGGGGAGGAGGATGCTCTACAGGGCAGCCTCCTGTACACTGGCTAAAGAAGTGTCATCTGCACCCAGAGATCCTGACTCAGGTGCTGGGTGATGCCTTGATGCCAGCATGGGGGTGCCAGTGGTCCCTGGGCAGGTAGCTGTGCTCAGGATGGCTCAGAGGGGATGTCTGCATCTCACCATGCAAAGGAGAACCCCAAACCAGCCAAGTGCCCTGCACATCCACCCAGCTTTCCCCAAAGCAGGTGGAAACAGGAGATGCAGCCCCAGCCTCAGCCCTGTGGAATGATGGAGTACAGAAGGAGGAGGAACCACAAGTCACAGAGAGGACCTGGGGCCATTCCCAGCCTGGTGACCCTACTGTCCAATGCCCAGACCCTGCTCTATAACCCTCACCATGGGTTCTGCTTCCCCAAAGTTGTCAGTGACCCAGAACAGGGCTTTTTTATCCCCCACTAATGCTTCCCACTCCCATGAGGGCAGAGCCAGGTTGAACTGTCCATCCTCTGCAGCAGTTCAGGTCATCCTGGTGGATCCCAGTTCCACCACCATTCCCTGGGTAGGAAACATTCCCTCCACCTCCAACCCACCTCCTTATGCCAACCCTGGTCACTTCAATCCAGTTCCATCACCACTTCCCCACAGAGGGTTTGACGCTCCACACCAGCAGCATGTTCATTTCCCCATGGAATTGTCATTGCTGTTGTTCCTTTGGCTTATCAGACTGACCCAGCCTTGCCTTAAAAAATGTGTTTGTTTGTTTTTTGCTCCGGGAGCAACAATCTCAAGATCTTCAGCAGGGACACAGCCTGTCCAAAACACAGCTGGGCATCCTCCAGGGCTGCCAGACAGAGCAAACTTTATTTGCCATCTCAGGCTTTTCCTAAAGCCTCTCAGGGGACTTAGAATTTTGAAAGCAAAGGTTAAGGTCAATCATGCATACTTTTTCCTAAACGGAGTACTCTGGTTAAAAAAAAATAAAAGAAAAGAACCCCCAACTCCTGAGCAGTTTGGAGAGAGCAATACATCGGCACTGGAAGACTCAAGGTGTCTGAATATTTATACTCCAGTTGGCAGTTACAAAAAAACTCTTCTTCCCTCCTTCCTACCCACCCCCTCCCCTTTTTTAATCTCGGTACAGGCACGTTAGACGCCCTCAGTCAAAGATCTCCTTTGAACTGTGTATGTGAAATGTTTACAGTTTTACATTTCATATTTCAGCGGGGTGGAGGGGACAGGCACAACAGTCGCACACTGTGAATGCTGGAGAGGTAGGAAGGCAGAGGCCAAGGGGGAGGAGGTTTGGCGGCAATGGGAGGGGAATCAAACAGCATCTCCACGCTGCAATTGGAAAATTTTAGACTCCTTAAAAAAATACAGAAAAAGAATCCCTGGTGGTGTAGGCTTTGCAGGTGCATCCCACAGCAGCCCCTCATGTGGGACAGTGGCTGTGGCCCCGGGCAGCCACTGGAGGAGGGCTGGTGTCAACCATGAACCATCGAGTGGCCAGTGGGCTGGGCTGAGCCTGTCATCCCACCCAGGACCCTGAAGTGGGCTCGTGGGAATGCCAGGGGCTGCAAACTGGGATGCTGGGCTCTCCCAGGGAGATGCTGCCTCTCCCTCCACACCACAGCATCATCTGAGGGATGTGCAATTGGTTGCAGGGAAAAGTGGCAAATGCTGGGATGTGTTCCCAGTGATGAGGGTGCTGCCAGAGGGGCTGGCACTGCCTGAGGATGGTGCAGAGCTGCCAGTCCCTGGGCTCTGCCCTCCTAGCGTGCAGGGAGGGACTGATGCTGGCAGAACACAGGTAAGGGCACTGCTCCACTGAGAGCAGGAGCTCAGGACAAACTCTTCTGTCTGGAAGGCTGTGAGATGGACTGACAGACAAGAGGTTGGGACTGGGGGTGACATTATCTATCCAAAACCCAGGGGAGTGGTGGGCACAGCCTGGGTAGAGTCCATCCCCAATGTGAATGTGTGCCCGGAGCCTCCCTATGGTTATTTAGATTTACATTGTCAGTTCTCCTGTTGAAAGCTTCTCTGGCCAAAAGCTGACTCCACAGCCAGCCAGGTCCACTGGCAGACACCCTCCAGGCCCAGCAGCCAGCTCTCTAAATCCTTCTGTCCCCACAGACTAAACTTTCTGGGGTGATTCAGTACAAGAAATGAGCCAGCAAGCCCGACCCATAACACAAAGTTATTCCATCAAGACAAGACTATCCAATGAGAGAGGAGCCCTTCCCAGCCTGTGACAGTCACCTGGCAAGGGTGGCTGTCCCTCAAAAGGGCAAAGGTTTCAGGGTGATGTGTGCCCCATCCCTGGGGTATCACCTGGCACACATGCCTGATGCTTTTGAGAAATGTCCTGCCAACACATGTCCCAGACACACAGAGGGGTTCACAGAGCTCAGTGACAGCAGGTTCTGAGGAAAGGCACATGCTGTTCCTGCCAGCAGTGATGCCCTAACGATGCCCGTGAGTTCGGCCTCATGCAAAAAGGACCAGCACCAGGCCCAGCCCTGCCCTATAGGTCCTTGCAGCCCTGTAGGCACCAACCTTTGCCCCTCTGCAGACACCTCCCCCTCCCCAGTTCTCCAGCAGAGCCCCCCTGGCCGGTGAGCAGCCGGACACCCGGAGGAGGCAGCGCTGTTCCCGCACAGGGCGGGTGATGTACCCCGGTGCAGGATTGAGCTCACCTCTCTCCACCCCCACTCCACCCCTCTCCTTCCCTGAAGGGATCTGTCAAGTCTCTGCACGATGGAATTTCACTTTGCTATTTTAATGCAATTCTGGCTCAGGCTTAAATGGAACTGGAAACCAAAAGGCCTTAATAAATAAATATTATGATAAGAAATGAAAGCAATGCATACACTCAAGATAATTTGAGGGGGGATAAAAACCTAAACATTCCTTTCTGTGCCTAAATCATGAAGCTTTACGTGAAGCTGGATGCCTTCTCACCAAACCTTTGCCCTGGAAAATCTCTCCT
Source organism: Sialia sialis (assembly GCA_009812075.1). Lineage (NCBI taxonomy): Eukaryota > Metazoa > Chordata > Aves > Passeriformes > Turdidae > Sialia > Sialia sialis. The sequence goes on from VRYO01000254.1 coordinate 1,040,816, forward strand.
GCTTGCCCAGGCTGCCCTCCGGAGAAGTCGCCTATTGTTTTAGAAACACTTTGAGCCAGATAAGACAATAGCCTTGAAATTCCTTCTAACTTTGTGGGTGACAGGGCTCGGGCGACCATGCGCGTGGCCGGAATCCTCCTACAAGAGATCTTTCATTATACCCTGCGCTCCGAGATTTCATTCACACGCTATTTAATCTCACCGTACGCACGAACCTGCAGCTGCCACAACAGCACGGCCAGAGCCGGGCTGGAGAAACCTTACGTGCTATGGAAAGAAAAAGAGAAAACCCCACAGATTGTAGAGATAGTGGTGAATTAAGGAGAAAACCCCCTTTGAGGCAGCCAACAGGATCATGTATAGGGCTGTGTGTGCTCGTGTGGGCGCGCGCAGTCCCGCGCGCGTGTAGAGAAAAAACCTGAGCTAAATATAGAGGTGCTATAGAAAAGCGAAGGTATAGATAGACCATACATAAAGCTCTGTGTGTACATCTGGGAAGGAGAGCTCTGCCTCAATACGGGAGCTGTGAAACAGAAAAGCCCGAAGTTGATAAGGATGGGACGTATCTCTCTTTCCACAAGACGGGGAAAGAGCTCTCTTAATTTTCAGGCTTAGCTGTGCTCAGCTACCCAAACTTTCCTGCTGCCCACAGCCCTGCAGCCAACATCTGAGATTCCCCCGTGCTGATGTGAAGTCCCCGAGCACAGATGCAGCCTCCTGGTGTTATCAACGCCCGCTCCGCCATCCCTGCCCTCCAACCCAGCCCGGAGCAGCCTCCTCGCCCACACTGCTGCTGTGGTAGCCCCAGCTCACAGACACAAAACCAGCAGAGCCCCCCAAGCCCCTCCAAACAGCCACATTTTACTTGTGATGGATGCAGACTTGTTTGCCCACCCTAATTTTCTGCCCCTGCACCCCCTGCCTTGAGATAAAGAGTCCAAACCAAAAAAACCTCAAGTCTAAGAAGCGCAACTCATTAAAGAGTTTACAAACCCAACCCCAGTTCCAAGGCAGTAGGCGAGAATATCTGCAAGCGACATTTAAAATCCCCTCCACTGTTTGTTGTTACTGCTGCTGCCTTCTCCTGCCTTAAACCCCAGCTCTAACGAGGAGATCCGGCTGCCCAATCCACACATCAAACAGCAAACCTTCGAGCAGGGAAGATTTTCTCTTACCTTGACTGGCTTTATTTGCCAGCGTGTTTCCAGAGTGGAGGAGAAAGAAAAGGATGGAAAATCCAGCAATCTGCAAAGCTCCCATTGCAATCCCAGTCTGCAGGGAGGAGCGGGGGCAAGAAGGGGGATTTCTAGTGCTTTAAAGGAAACAAGGGGCTGAGCATGCGAAGGAAAATCAAGGGGAGGAAGGGGCTCTCTCCTTGCCGTGTGTGAGACAGAGAGAGGGAAGGGAACTGAACTGATGGAAAAAGCTGCTCTGAGTTCAGTTTGGGGCTCTTGGTGTTGCTGAAGAGGAGAGAGCGAGGGAGGGAGACCCAGGGCAGTTGGAGGAAAGTGGACTCTATCGCCCTCTCTCTGGCGGCTGCTCTGATCCCTTCTCCTCCTTTTTTTTTTTTTTTTTCCCTTAAATAATCCCAGCCAATTCCAGTTTTGCAAGAGCAGCAGCAGCAGGAGCAGGAGCAGCAGTGCTGGAGGGGGGAAGCAGGCGCCTTGCCCTGGTGCTGGGGACCTGGGAAAGGGGAGTGGAAAGGAGAGCCCCATCCAAGCAACGCCCTTTTTCTCTCTCCCAGCCTTTCTTTCTTTCTTTCTATTTGGCTTTGGTTACTCCTTCACGGCTCCCCCCCTCGCACCCCCAAGGCTGGGCTTTGCCTGCAGGAATTTACAGTCTGCGCTGAAGGAGAAGGGCCAGTAGCCATGGAGACTGCTTCCCTGGGAGCAGGGAGGTCAGGCGGAGACCATGGGCGATCAATGCATCAATGCAAAGCCCCCCGCAACCCCCAGACCCACCCCGCACCTCGCAGCCCCTCGGCCAGCCGAGGGCTTGGGGTGGTGGCAAAGGGAGGGGGGCCAGGGGGAGGCGTATGGCATGGGAAAAGGCAAGGGGTGGAAAAGAAAAGGACAAGGAAAAAAATATATATAGTGAAAAAACCCGAGAGTTTGCGGATGGCACGACCTGGCTGGGCTTGGTGGCTGCGGGAGTGTCTCGGGGTGCTGGGCAGGGGGAGACAGGGCCAGAGAGCAGCTCTGCTGCCTGCCCTGAGAGGTACGAGGACTGGAAATAAGGGTGGAGGGGGAAGAAAAGGATCTTTCTGAAATATTCAGGGTTTTTTGTTTGCTTTCAGGACCTTCTCACAGCCTGGCCCCCTGGAGCTGGGGGCACCCCAGGGAGGCAGGGGGATCCCTGCTCCAGCCCATGATCATCCCTGGGCTGGGAGCTGCTGGCACCATCTCTCTTCTGGGGTGTTCCTGCTCCCTGAGCCAGGAGAGGCACTGCCAGCCAGGAAACTGCAGCGGGAGATAAGGCTGGAGCCAGGAGCGGGATCGGGAGGAAGGTGTGCAGTGATTCCACCTGTCCAGGGACAGCGGGTCCAACAGCCCCAGTGGTCATCCTGCCCACAGGGTCAGCATGCCCATGGGCTCCCTCCCAGCCTGCTGTGCTGCCCCTACACCCTCCTGAACCCCACTTTGTTCTAATAACCTCTAAAGATATGACAAAGGAGGCAGTGAGGAATGTCCAGCTAAGCCAAGGCACCCACAAAGCAGAGGAGGGATCACAGCCAGACAGGAGAATGATGAGGAGTCCCTGGGTCTTCCCTACAAGAACTGCCCTCATGGGACAGGGACCTTCCCTTTGGGAGGGGGTTTTCAGTTCACCATTAACCCAAGTCCCTGGCACAGCCAGGCTCCACGGCAGCTGATAAGAGACAAAGGTGCACAAATGATTCGTAAAGCTGTAAAAAGTGTTGTGCATAAAAATATTCATGTGGAGGTGTTGTCCTTAGGATGTGTTGGGAGAGGACCATGAGCCACCAGGGGTAATGTGCCGTCCCACTGGGCACTGCTGCTGGAGGAAGCCAGCTCCAGTCTGTGCCAGGAGCTCCTGGGTAAAAAAGCTTCTCCGCTGCGGTGTTGAGTGGGACGGGGCTCTGGTCATTGCAGCCACATCCTGATCTGAAGACATCACCAGTGGGGTGTCACCACCCTCCTGTGAGTACCAGATCAGCAGCTGTGGCACTGCTTTTCTTTCTGGGCTGGAATTTACTGCAGAAACACAAGTCTCTTATGGCAGAAACTCGTAAGAGCAGAGTCAAAATGGAAACTCTGCTCTGGGTTACGCTGGATCTCTGTGCCCAGCCACCGCACCTCGCACCCCACCCTGTGATCCTTTATCATCATAACCAGAGGAAAACTAAACAGTCCTCCTTTTTTCCCCTCTAACCTATCTTCTAAATCTGGAGACCGATCTCACGGCACGAGGGACAAGACCTTCAGCAATGTTGATTTATAACTGAGCTTCTAAATTGCAGGTTTACGCATTAGTATAAACACCCATAAACCAGCCTTAAATACACAGGACCGTGTGTAATTAAAACGCCAAAACACCGAGCAGCCACGTGACAGCACGGGGGAATGAACAAACTCCTCGCTCGCACCCAGACCGCCTCAGCAGGGACAGGTCTCTGGCCAAAACTCCCAGTTAAACCAGTGTCTTGCACTGCTGGGGGGTGGGTCATGCCACAGGACCCCCATGTCTCGCTCCTCCAACAGGATTACAAAGTGCCACAGCGAAGCAGTGGGGTTGGAGTGAACTGCTGATGTCCAGGAATTCCCAAAAAAGCTATGTAATCCTGCTTTCTTCCCAAAGCACGCTACCTGGTCAGGTGGCCAAAGGGCCAGCGGTGGTGCCAGGGCTGTGTATGCCTTGGTGCCCCTCCAAGCACAAGGCTGCTCCTCAAGGGAAAGTCAGGCAGATGGGGATTCCCAACATCACACAGGGAGCGTGGAGGGAGTGCCACCAATCACACTGAAATCACCTGCAGGACAGCCCAGCGCTTCGGCCCAGTGGCTCCTCACCAGCTGCTGCTGCTGCCACATTGGGCTGGCATGGATCCGTGCCCGGGAGCTGTCTCCAAAACCTTGCACAGGCATTGGGACAGCCCTGCCAGCCCAGCCTTGTGTGTGTGTGTGTGTGTGTGTGTGTGTGTGTGTGGCAGGGAAGGAGGTGGCAGGATTCTCCTCCCTGCTGCCTCCACTCCCCGTTGTGCACTTCTGGGCAAAATCCATTTGCTTTGGCTTCATGTAGGGCCAGAAGATTCGGCCCATTGTGCTGTGGCGCTGAAGAGCCGGCGAGGAATTGTCAGCCATGCTGAAACGGTTACATGGGGAGTCATGAAAATTTACTGCACCGCTCTCCGGTCCCTCGCCAAGAAATAAAAGCAAAAGATCACAACAGGCATTTTTTTAATTTGAAGCAAAATTAAAAAAAGAACGGATCTGCACTCAGAAAACAACAACCACATCCACAGATCAAAGCAGCTGTTCTCCGCTCATTCGGGGTTTTAAGAGGTTTCTGCAGCTACAGAGATGTTTACACAGGGAGAGAGATACATACATTGTGCTGTCTTGATGCTGCCTCTCCCCCCTTCATCTGGCAAAACATTCCCTGGGAGGCGATATGAGGTCATTCCTAGCCCCTGCCTTGTTTTCCTCAAGCTGCAAGGCTGCGGGGCAAGAGGCAATTCAGTTCCCATTAGCACACACACATTTGCACTTGGAACCCTCCCATGTACATTTTGCCTGGGGGAAGCTCAGGATGGACAGGGAACCAGCCCTTGCCAGCTCGTTCCCAGAGGGAATTCCAGCAGCCGGAGCCGGCGTGAGGGCCAGCGGCTTTGGCAAAGCCCCTGGGAAGGGACACGGAGCCGGGAGGTGGGCTGGCATCTTCTGCAGACCAGCATCTTCTGCTGACCAGCCGTAATGTTTCTGTGGCTTCCACCACTTTTACGACGAGAGGGGCTGAACGGCTCTGGGGAGCACTAATGGACTGTAAAAGGCTTTTTCCCCTCTGCCTCCTTGGCTCCAGCCCAATTCCGAGCGGCAGTGAGCCCCACTCCGGTGCTTGCGCAGGGACGGAGGCCGTGGGAACGCGCCAGGGCAGGCTCTGCCTTCACCTCCTGGCATCAGCACCTTGGTCCTGCTGCTCCGTGGGCAGCACCCGCTTTGGCAAGAACATGGGTTCTGGCTGTGAGCCAGCCTGCGCTGTGCAAATGATAAAAGCCTCCGAGAGGGTTCTCCTCATCTCCAGCATGGATTTAATGCCATGTGCTAGGAACGAGCTGCATCTTCAGCTGCGTGTGCCTGTGTGATGCTGAGCCAAGAGCAGTTTCTGAGGCTGCACGAGAAGCTGCTGAGAAGCAAAAGTCCCCAAGGCCCTTAGGGCTTGCAGAAGCAGCTATTGAACCAGGCAGGGATACTGCAGGCAGATGAGGGAACCAGATTTCCCTTTCCCTCCAGTCCATGAGAACCAGAGGGTCAATGCTGCCAGTCCAGGGCAGGACTCCCCCAGGGCTGGACCCAGAAGTTGGGGGATGGATCCCAACCCTGAACACTGGAAGGTGCTGGCTCGAGAAAACAGCAGCCCAGACATTTCAATGCCCCAGCGAAGGCTGTGGTCTACAACTTGGAACAGAATAGACTATTTTTAAAAACCGAGAGGAAAACACAGTATTCCCAGTAACACGCCAACAGCCCAGGCTCACGCGGCTCAGCCAGTCCCCAACACTCGTCCCTCATTTCCCCAGCCTACAGTTTGATCCAGATGCCTCCAAGGTGGATAAAAAAGCATCAGGTCTCACTAAATGACTGCCTGGCACATTGTGACACCTTTTTTCCAGAGTCATGGAGCTTCCCAAAACGCTGCCTGCGAAAGGCCTTGTTTGTAATTCCCAGTCTGCAGCAGGAGAAGGTGACACACACTGAGGTGAAGTGACTTACCCCAGCGTCACTGGGAAGGTCGATGGCAACGCCAGGAATAGCCCTGTTCCCAGTTAACCACTAACCACACTTATCCCAGAATAAGGGTCCCTTTTTCCAGCTGAATTTATAACAGCTTTCCAAGTGACATAAGGCCCTACAGAAATAGGCAGGCTTTTATTCCAGAATAATTACTGGGAGATCGGACTGGAGTGTGTATAATTACACTGGTGTCGTTACTGCCGGTGAGTCGGACCCTGTGCCACTGGGACACAGCTTTTATCTCATCCTACTTTTCCATGAGCACATGTACGTCAGCTGGGAGATCATCAGGATGTGGGTGGAGAAGGAAGGGGCTTTGGGTAGAAAGGAAAGTGATGCATCACTCTCTACAGCTCTGTTAATCACATTTCCCATAGAAGATGATAAAAGGTCTTCAGTTACTGAAGTAAAAAGGAGTCTTTTGGGGGGTGCTGGGTCACACCTCAGATGGACTCAGCAATGCTTGGTGCGTATGCTTTGAGTCAGACACAGCTTTGGAGCAGGTGGGTTTTTTAAAATACATTTTATGTCCCACACAAGTAAAATCAAGCTCTGAGTCCAGGTCGAGGCCTGAAACACATTTCTGACAAAAGCTGTGGCAACACATCATAGGAAAACATCCTTTGAAAGTAACCCCATCATTTATCAGGTGCTGATGTGTTTGTGCATTGGCAAGAATGGTGTCTCCAGGAACGGGGCTAAACGGGGGGCTGCTGTGCTGCCCACAGCCCTGACAAGGCAGGGGTTAACTGTGACACCACGGGAACTCCAGGACCCAGACACACATGTTTAAAAGTAGCACTTCTCTCCTTAAAATAGTTTATGGATCTTACTTGGGGATAAATCCAACACCCTGGAGCAGAAGGAGACCTATTAATTCCTGAGTTTTTTCACGCTGTAGTAAAGCAGCGGTTTTATTTGCCCGCCTTGTGTAAGATGTCAGTCATTTTCCCACTTGCATTTCCATCTACAATTTAACAAGGCAGCAGTTTATTTCCAGAAGCCCCAGCCAGACCCCAGCCAACTGCGTCAATATTTTGTTGCTTACACAAATGCCACCATTAAAGTCAATACTGCGTTCCGGGGGAAGCTTTTTCCTTTTCTTTTTTATTAGATGATGCATGTACAGCTCTGGAAATATGGGAGGGTAAGAGCAGCCTCTCTGAGCCGTATCTGGTGCAGAGGCACGGGCACACTGCTCAGGGCACTGACCTGACCAAAGGCATTTGCTAATTAATTCATTCTTCCAAAAGACTTAACTGCCTCTTGCCTTTGGAAACCAAGGCAAAACCCGAGCCAAATCCAGAGGCTGTCAGAAAACATGGAGAGACCCTTATTGAGTGCAGAACACTCCAGAGGAGGGAGCTGGCTGGTGCCAGCCGCGGAGCCGCCGGGGGCAGGCGTCCAAATCCAACCGGCCGCTCCGCTCTCCCGCACGGCTCCTCAGGGCCACTTTTGGGAGAGAGGGGAGAGGCAGAGCTTGGCTGTGCCAGGGGCTCCCCAGCTTCCTCAGCCTCCTCCCACAGCGCTGCTTTGGGGTGCCTTTCCTGTGCTGCAGCAGGTCACCGTGGCTGGCCACGGCTGCTGGCGCGTTTGAGGGATGCTCCTGCAGCCCGCACTGTCGTGTTGCCTTTGGCATCCTCTTCCAAAAAAACCTCTGAGGTTTTCTGGTCCAGCATGAGCTCATCCCTCTGCCCCAGCCTCCCTGTGCATGGGGCTCTCAGGGCACCCCCAGCACCTCCCTGAATCCACACCCACCCACCCCCTCAAAAGCTGGGGGGTTTTAACCCTACACATTGCTAAAAAGTGATAAAATCCCAAGGGGAACAAGGAGAACCCAAAGAACAGGGGGCTGACAGCCCAACTGGCTGGGGAAGCCCTGCAGGATCTCCTTTCTAATTCCTGCATCAGACCACTTTTGCATGAGAACAGAACGGCCTTAGTGTGTCAACAAGCCCTAAATGCCCAAGGGCAGCTGGAAGTGAGATGACATTATTTTTTTTATTTAAAACGGACTTCTTAACCTACAGGAAAGTAAATGTTCTTCTAGGATGGCCAAGAAAACCACACTGGGATTTTCCAAATGGGCATGACTGACTGTTTATGAGCGGAGGCTTCCAAACTCAGGAATAAATGGCTTGCTCTCAGCAGGTTTTCCTTTCTATATTTACCCTCACCTGAAATGAACATTATTGCACACTGCAACACTTATTCCCTCTGATCAGGGGAGCGGGTGAAGAACCAACCAGCCACAACATGTCAAATAAATTGTTAATCTGGTGTTTGCACGGGCAGGGGGAGGAGGGAGTCCCCTGGGTTTGGGGCAGGCCCCAGGTCCTGCTTACAACTCCCATCCCAGCTCTGCAGGAATGCTTTGCTTGCCTGCTGCTGCTCCTGGCTGCTGAGAGATGGAGCTGGGCCCTTCGTGGAGCTGATCCATTGGTCCCTGAGAGGTCTCCAGCCCTGTGGCACCCAAGCAATCCTGACAAGAGGCAGCTGGTGAAAGAGGTGGCATCTGTGGCCCAAGGCTGCACAAGAAGACTTTTGAACAGCAAGAAAGTGCATCCAGATTCAAGCATTAAATAACCATCCATCTCCACAAGTTCCAGGTTTCACACTGGGTGTTTCTCTGCCTGTTCTCAAGGTGGGAACTCCCTATGGATGCAAAGGGGTGGTCCTCCACAAGAACAAACTGTCCTGCTGATGCTTAGGTTGGCCATAAAAGACCTGGAAGTTTCCTTGATAAGGGGCTAGACCTAGAAGTTTGCTTGATGAGGGGCTAGGGGCTGAGCCATTGTGAATCAAACCTCACCATGAGGCTGGTCACTCAGCTGTAAAATCTCTCCTAATCCAACCCTGGGGAAAGGAGAGGACAGGGAGATCACCTGCCTCTCCAGGATGTTGCCCACATCACATGGCTCCCTGGGTCATGCTCACACCCACCACCACCTTCAAATCTGGGCTTGACCTCCCATTTACCTTGAAGTTCACTAACTAATTGTGCCATCCAGAAAAGAGGCTCACATCTCCCCAGGAAGAACAGGAGGGATTAATCCTCCATGGTAGTGGGGGAAGTTGATCAGTTATTAGTGTCTGCAGGTGCCAGGGACACTTGGATGTGGCAGCAGGGATGAAACAGCTTTGTTGTGCTCACAAGGCTTCCATGTACTCATGCCAGACAGGACCTGGCTTTTTTTTTCCCAGCTCAAACTTTTCACTTTTGGAAAAGTCTGTCCTTGTCAGAATAGCTGAGCAAACCCTTCACCAGCCAGCCATTCCAAGAGAATTTGTGTTAATCCAGATTAACGAACATAAAGCAATCTAGATAAACCACATTAAGCCAAGAACACCTTTGAACTTTTTTTTTTTTTTTTTTTTGGATCACAATCCCTCCCCGAGCGCTGTGTGTGGTTTGGGCCTCCCCATACCTCCAGCTTCCCCACAGCCGAGCTCTCCACCGAGCCACAGTTAAGTCAAGTCAGCAAATACAAAGATTATCCACAGCCAGCAGCACCAGCAGCAATGCAGTGCTTTGCACAGGGAGCCCAAACCCAGTTTTGGGTGTGGAGGTGTCCAGTGGGGTGAGATGACATGAAAAGCATCTCCCCAGCTCCATGCACAACTTTCAGGCACAATGCCTGGGCTGTGGCCAGGCTGCAACGTGAGCATGAACCAAACCCCTCCAAGCCTCAGTTTAGCCAGCCCATCCCCTAAATACACAGATGACAGATTGGACAGGAACACCCCAAGATCAGGCACTGCCCACAGGAGGCTGGACAGGACAAGGGGTGGTTTGCTCCCCATAGCTCAGACATGGCCACTGTGACTGAGGTGGCAACAGCCAGCTCATGTGCATGGGATGTGTCACAGGAAAGGCCATGCCCCACCTGAGGAGCAGGGAATTGACAGATACTGGTGAAGCTTGTGGTGTGTTAGGGGCACATACACACCTTGCATGCCCACGCCAGAGCAGCACTGCAGCAGGCACTCACTTCTCCAGAGCACTCCCAAACAAAATCAGCAATTACAGCAAACCCGACCCCAAGACATCCTCTCACCTGGACAAGGTGTAAAATACCCCTTCACACGCTTGCTGGGACACTGGGAGCTCCTCAGGATCCAGCTGTCTGCCCACGTATTTGCACCAGCATCCAGCACGGGAACAATCCAAACCTTGTCTGGCGCCCAGGAGCTCCTGCAAAAATAGCTTTCCTGGCGGACTGGGCAGAGGAAAACTCCAGTCTTCCCCTGCTCTCCCTTCCACACCCTCCCAAAACACCTGCTAATGCTTTCTGCCCTCCACCCCCATTGCCTTCCTCCTGTAAGGCCAATTTCCAAGAGCTACAGATGCAGCTGCTGGGCTCCAAATTCCCTCCCGTTTTGGAAGTGAGGGCTGTGACACCAGCAGGGCTCTGCCTCTCCTGTTGGGACGGGGTTTGCTTTTTCACAGAGAGCTTTCTGCGGCTGCTCAGCACAGCAGCTCACAGCTCAGGGCACTGTGCCTCACTCCCAGGTGACTTGGATCGGGACACACCAGGAAGTTTGCTTTCACCTCCTCTGTCGGCGCGTGGGCGTGCAAACAGTGACCAGTTTCTCCGCTAGTTCGACTCCTTTAAATGGGGACTTTCATATTCATCAGGCTTGGAAAAACATTGCCATCTTTTAAACAAAAAATTCATTTCCCCTTCCATGGGGAAGGTATTTCTGTTTGCACTGGCAGGCTCTCGCCCTTGCCGCGCCCAGCACGGTCATAACGGTGGGGCTGCAAAAGTGTGGCCATTCCACAGGTGAGGAAGTCCAGCCATGGAGCTCTCTCTTTTCCTGCCAGGAAAATGGGAGCCTTCTTGGAAAGCTGATCCCTCCGCACCAGCCTGGTTTAATTTCTTAGGGAGCTTGCTTCAAGAGGGTAGAGGAGACCTGTGTGGGCTCTCCACAGCCCCTCATCAATGAGGCAGATTTGCAGGCCAAATGGTCCTTTTCCAATGTGATCACCAGGGTTACACATTTCTGAGGTGATAAAAGGGCAAATTGGAAATCTCCCTGTGGAGTTTGCTGCCCAACACTCCAAGTGCTCACCCTGAAAGACTCAAAATCCCAATTTCCTCTGTTGGGATTTCAGCTAGATGGCTTGGCTAAAAAATATGAGATTAATCTAATCAGAGAGATGGATAGAGCTCATTAAAACAGTAGATTAAAAGAACCCACCCAGCCCTATTACCAGTGCTCCTGAAGTCCTCTGCCTTTGCTGCAAGTTAAACCCACTCAGGAATAAGATTGCCTTGCAGAAATCTGCAGGAAATGCATTAAAAATACATTCTGCTACTACAATCCCTCATGTCACCAGTCACTTGGGAAAGGAAATTAATGCAGGGCAAATGCATATATATTTAAATACTTACAATTGCCTCCTCTGGGATCAGGATTTATAGGCTGGAAGCAACGGGCCCTGCTATGAAACAGAGACAAGAGCAAACTGCAGCCCCCTCAGGAGATGTGCTGTTCTACTCTCTATAAATGCTATTTCCCCACCTTCAGCTTCCTCATGGCAAGCCAAGGATCAGAAAAGGGCAGGAGCTGGGTCTGGCACTGCACAAAGCTGCAACGAGGGAAATTCCTGAGCAGCATTTGGGTCAGGTGGGTCTCATGATGAGCTTTACTGGTTTTGTTTCTCATGCCCAGTGGCTTTCCCACTCACAAGCTGTCCCCACAGTTCTGAGCAGCTGCCCCATCCCCATCCTCATCCTCATCCCCTGTCCCTTTCCTGTGGCCCTGGGGGCTCTGTAATCCCTCAGTGCTGCAGGTGCTGGCTGGCAGCTGTCATGGACGCTGAGGAAATAAATTAGGAAGGGGGGAAACATTGCTGTGAGGGAGAAAAAAGGCAAATTGTTTATTGGCACACAAGGAGCCTCATCGCAGGGTTTGTGGATTTGCCCCGTGGAAGATTTAACCCCAGTCCCAGAGAGATTACAGCAGGTGAGTGGAGTCAGGCCTTTCCTTCTGGAAAGGAAAAGGGACAAACTCAGAGGAATGAGGGAGAAGGAAGGATCCTGCGGCCAGCAGCTCTCCCTGCAGCTCCCGCTGCCGCTCCCCGACAGCTCCGGGCCGCCTCTCCCGCAGCCGGGCCCCGCGGCAGCTCCCGGCACGGCAGGGCCGGGGTGCGATGGCAGGACTCAGGTATGATGGCAGGACTCAGGTATGGTGGCAGGGCCGGGGTGCGATGGCAGGGCCGGGGTGCGATAGCAGACCCCGTCTGCCCCCGAGTCTCGCCGCCCCGTCCCTCAGCGCGGCGCCCGAACCCGCCTCACACCGGGGCCGTCGCCCCCCTCGCTCCCCCCTTCCGCCTGTAATGGGAGCGCCCCGCCGCGCCGCTTCGGCACAGCGCCTGGCGCGGCCCATTCGCGGGGCAGGGGGGCGCGGTTGCGGGGAGTCCCGGCCCGCCAGGCTCGAAGGCGGCTTTGGGGGTGGGCGCGGGACCCCGGGGCTTGGGCAGCGGCCTAGGGCACTGCTCGGTGTTAATTCGCTCGGTGCCCGGTGATAATTCGCTCAGTTCCCGGTGTTAATTCAATGAGGCCGGCACTAGGGGTCAGCGCCGCGCCGGGGATCGCGGGTCCCCTCACACCCTCAGCCGGAGACGTGATTTGTCTGTACACAAACCTGCACGTTCTCACTCAAAAGCTGCTCAGTAAATGCTTTTAACCCCCTTTTCCTCTCAAGACTGTGGTTCGCCTTCCTTCCCTTACTTTTATCCTGCTTCTCCGCAGCTAGCCCTGCACAAGTTCTCTCCTGGAACCACCTAAGGTCTAACCAGTCACTGGTGACATTTCCACACCGACCATTGTGGATTACATTGTCCTTGAGTGACTTTGGACTGCTTCTCCCACACAGATCTGTGTGTATGCAAATAAAAATATATATCTATATATTTAGGCTTGGCTTTTCTTGGTTTCCTAGCAAAAAAAGTGAGAATGGGGATGGAGGTGGGTTTGCATCTGACTGTTAGAGGTACCAAGATAATAAGATGGTTCCTGAATAAGCAAAAAAAAAAGTTGCAGCTTGTTTTATTTATTCAGTGCTTCATGATTTACTAAGAAGTTCTTAAATCTGATGAGTGTCAGGTATGAGTCAGTAATATGGAAAGATTTAGAGGCACCAGCTGTGTAAGCTGTGATTGTGACATGAACAAAGCAGACTCTGCAGAGGAGCTCTCCTCCGAGGTGTTGGCGTCTCGGCTCAAGAGCTGTTTAAGTGACTGACACTGCAGAAACAAGCACTAGCTGGAAAAACATTCTGTTGGTTTTCATGAGGGTGCAGAGGGTTTCTCTAAGTGCTGTGCTCTTTTTATCCCTCAGCGAAGATAGGGTAAGTGATGCATCTGATGAACTTTCTCAGCATTCCAAAGTAGCCCCGCTGTACAGCATTTATTGCACCTTCAATTCACTGTCTCATCCCACGGGGATTTTCAGGGTTTTGGACTTGCTGAATGTCACCATCCAGACCCTCTACACTCACTCGATGTCCAGTATGAATGGAAGAAATTCCAGGACCTCTTGGAAAAGCTTCCTAAGAAGTCAGGGAGAAAGGGAGAAAAAAATGCTCCTTCTACAGGAGCTACTAAAGCACTAAATGGACTCTGGGTATTCCAAACCTGATGTTTTCATCACCTGCTCAGTAACAGATGAGAGAAATGTCAGAGGGCTCGTGGATCCCTCCCTCAAGGCCTGTCACTGGCACATCTCACACAGTGAGCCTCTGCTCCTGCATGCAGAAAACAGAGCTGAGAGCCTTCCCAGGAGGAATTGGGAATTCTCACAAATTTGAAGGATTTCAAGATCCTGTGAGGAATGAGGGAATGCAGTTAGGAGGCCTATTTAAAAAGGAAAAGCTGCATTTGATGTAGACTTTTTTTTTTTTCCTAGCCTGCAGAGATTTCTCTATAGTTGTCTGTTTCCTTCCTCAGACTTTATTAAAGCTCCTTCTTGGAGGGTGAAATCCTCCATCCAGCATAGCATTCTGTGGATACCAGTTCCTGGAGCCTAACCCTGTGCTGGGACAGCTGTGCTGTCTCTGCATCTTCTGTAGGAAGTCACTTCAAGTCACTGATGTGGCTTTTTCCTGCATGAAAGAAATTGGATGTTTGACAGAGAAAGCAAGGTGAGTACACCTGATCCTGGAGTGCTCTCAGTGCCACCTGGGTTCCTGCTGGATTCTGGCTTATCTGCATCCCTCCAGAGTGTTCCTGGTTCCTACAGCATCCTCCTGCAATAGAGCTGTCCCAAATCCACTCCTGGCTGCCTGAGGAAGCTTCTCTCACAGATTTCTGTTGATTGACCAATTATTTTTTGTTTTCATACTTTTCCTCCCTACAGGGCAGTGGATTCATTCCCTCCTCAGCTTTTTAATTTTCCTTGATGGACCATACTCTCAAAAAGATTTCCCAAAGGGCCTTGGTTCCATTCAGGAGGAGCTGCTGGAAGTTGGGTGCAGGTTTGGAAGTGCGATCTCAGGCAAGAGTTTGGGAATTCTCGGGAAGGTGCTTCTCCCAGCTGCAAGTTGGATTATTTCTGATCACATTCTCCATGTACCAGGCAGGAGTGGAATCCATTCTCCTCCAGCTTCTCAGATCTTGCCTCAGCTTGTAAAAATCTGACAACTCTACCAAGACCAGTGGGAGGTGACCCTTGGCACATCAGGATCTGAATAAACCTCTCAACTAGAAGAAGTAGCAGTCTTTTTTTCCTCAAAAACTTATCACTATTTGGTGGGGAAGGCAAGGGGCTGTGGAGCTCAATGAACTGCAGTGCAGATCAGGCCTTTTTAACTCAAGGTGTTCATTCTGCCTGGGGCCTGTAACCTCTGCTGAGGTGTCAGTCCCAGCCAGGGCTGTGAGGGATAAAACATCATGGTGTTTCAAACCATTAAACCAGCTCAGTGTATTTCATGTCAGCCTGAAAACCTGACTTGCCTTGCTATTAGAAATGGAACATACGGTATAAATTTAGCAATCCCTGGTGTATTTAGCATTTCACATCAGCCAGATTTTACTTGACACGAAAATCTGAACTTTAACCTGTGTTTAAATGTCTGGATTTCTTGCTCTAATTTTACATACTCAAATGTCCTAGTTCCTGGCAAGCCCCAGGTCTTTGCTGGGTAAATGTTCTGAACTATAGCTGCCCAGATGGGTGCTGGTGTCACAGGAAGCACTCGCTGCCGTGCTGCAAAAAGGGATTTCAGTGGCTTTCCCCAGTACATGACAGCCCCCAGGGACACAGTCCTTGCAGATGTACATTAGAGGGGGTAAAAATGAGCTTTTCTAACCCTCCATCACGTGTAGAACACACCCACAAAAGCTGCAGACCCTTATGCTGTCTTTAACAGAACATTTGGATGTGATTTTACGCATAAATTAGTCTCAAAATAATAATATTCAATGTTTGGATCATTATGACTGACTGCAGAAAGAGCAGCTTCAACCAAAGCTCCCAAACCTCCCAGCCTGCAGGATGAGAACTGCCCTGCTTTGACACAGACCCCCAGGAGGACTTGGGCCCAACACTGGGGCCACACACAACAGCACGCACGTGTGTCTAAGGTTGTTTATTAATTCAGTCTGTTCTAAGTTGTACAATTATGAAAACAACAAAACGACTGCTGGAAGCCCAGGAATATTTACAATCTCGCCTTGTTGTAGTGAGGTCAGTCTATGTTGTTGCACAGATTGGTTATGTTTGGTACCACAAGATGTTTAAAATTCAGACAAATTTGAAGAGATTAACAATTGTATATACAGGAAATAAAAGGAAATTCAAGTATCAAAATACAGACAGATTAAATAACATTTGTATTACAAATCAGCCCCACTGCCATACATCACAATTAGCAAAAATGTCCACATTGCAAACTGAACTCAACTGTCTCTGCCCTGTCAGGGAATCCCAGGTTATTCTTCTGTGGTTAAGAAAAATGTCTGAGCTGGGTTGACTCAGCAAGAACAGCACAGGTACTTTTCTTTTGGGAAAAAAATAAAAAAGTATTAAGATAATACCAATATGAGATCTAAAAGGGAGACCTTTGCAACACAACAGCGTAAGCGCTGTGCCAGGTCCAAAACAAGGATCTGAGTAGAGCCAGGGAAATGCTGCTGCTGCTGGAAACTTCTGAGGCTGGAAGGAGCATTAAAGCATTGGCTCCACCTCAGCTGCACACAGAACGGGACGTGTTCGGGGCTTTTTGGCATCTGCTCTGTGTCTCAGCAGCCTCCTGAAGGTACAGACTTCACTACAGGTACAGCCTGGAAGGTGCTGCATCTTCTCCCTGGGAGGGGGGACAGGCGTGTACCCCAAAAAAGTTGCATAATTTCTTCTAAAAAGAACAATCCCAAAGCAAGGTTAAAGTCAGCTCAACAGCTAAGGTTAGCGCTGTTTTTTTTCTTCTTTGTAAACACAAAATAAAAAAAGCATAAAGCATCTTCAATTTGAAAAAAAAAATCATCTCCTCCTATAAAAAGAAAGACAAAACTCGGCAACTTTGCCGGCTGTGAGTGAGGGCTCAGCCCACAAACCAAAGTCTGTGAAACACAATCTGTCTTTAATAGAGGAACAAGGCCCAGGGCAGCCCAACTCCTCCTGGGCAGGTAATACAGCAGATGCAGTTGGATGCAATGTCATGATCAGCACCAGAAATGTGGGGCACTTTCCTCCAGATAGCACAAAAACCCTGCAGGGAGGAAGAGCCTGAATACTGCAGAGTGGGTGGGCGAAGGTGGCCAGGAGCCAGCAAGTGGCACGGCCCAGGGTCAGTCTTCAGCACCGAGTCCCTCGAGAGTCCCCACCACACTGACCTGCCAAAACAACTGCTCTGTCTGTGAGGTGAGAAAGGGAGTATCTGGCTAAAGAATGGATCACTAAAGACAACCACAGGTTTACACGTGGGGCTGGAATGGACCACCAGGGTCACCGAGCCCAGTGCCTGAAGATTGGAGTCTTCATCACCATGTCACCTCCAAGCCAACCTCCAAAAAAGCTCACGTGTCAGAAAGGAAAGGTGTCCCTCCTCCCAAGCAGAGGTTCAATTTGCAATCTCACCAAAGACTTGTTGCCAACACACCAAATATTTACACTTACACCAGTATGAATTGCAAAATGTGCATAACAAGGAATGTTAGGTTTCCTAAATTCATCGACTTAACCCAAAATCTCCACTCCCCCTTCCCAATCCTTTACAGGTCTGTGCCCTCGGGATTATGGTTCACTTCCCTCCCGGCCTCACTGGTGAGAGAGACTAAAGGAAATCCTGACATACAGCAGCAACTGGAGTTAAACAGAATTACTTGGGCACAGCGTTCCCATGTGGCAGCAGGTCCCACAGCCCTGACAGGGCATGACGAGATCACGATGGATGTGCTGCGCTACATTTTGCATCTGAAGAATTCAAATCACAACCATTTGAACGTTCTCCCCAGAGGGGAACAGTCTGAAAACACGTCAGTCACAGCCCAATCCGCTGTGAAACACTCTGTAATTCGGAATAAAAGCAAGCACACAGCACCTCTGAGGTGGTGTCTTTGGGGACACTGGGCTCGGATGGGGTCAAGCCACCCTCAGGCTGATGTGGTTTGTCCTTGGGGATGGACTGTTTCAGTGTAATGCCCAAAATTTAACTCCTTATTTGTTCATCTTCTGAAACGGTTGCACTAATTAAATAATGAGCTAGTATCAAAAAAGTGCTAAATCACAATTGAATATACTTTAAAAAACCCCCAACCCTTCAGGGCATAACTGCATTTAAAAACAAGACAGGTGCACAGAGGCTGGAGCAGGGAGTCGTCCCCAGGAATTCAGTGCAGAAACGGGAAGAAACGGGGTCCTTGCCATAGAAATGTCAAGTATTGCAACACGACAGTTCGGGGGATAAGGAAGCTTTGTACCATCGGGGATATTGGCCACAGCTGCTCTGGGGTGAAAGATCCTTTGAAGATTCTTTTCCTCAAGTTGCTTCCATTTGCTACAAAAGCGTGGAGTGGCTTGGAGGACAGGATACAGACTTACCCCACCAGGTTCTCACAGGGGAGGAAGCGATCTCCAAGAATTTAGCATTCTGTCCTGTTCACCCAGAGCTGAAGCAGAGTAAGTACCGTCAGAAATGCGCACACCATGCCCCTGCTAAGACTTTCTATCGTGCTCCTCGCTGGACTGCGGGATTCTCAGTAAATAAAAATTTGTGTTTTGTTTTGTTTTTTTTTTCCCTCATGAAAAAGCTGCAGCACTACATTGAAACCGTGAACCGGATTTTCTCTGTGTCCCTTCGTTAAAAAAGAAACGGGTCGAAAGACGTTTTGTCTCAAACTAGAAAAGGCGACATCGCTCTCGGCCTCCGAGTCTCGAGTTTTCCTTCGCTAGGAATGGAGAGAGGCTTTCCTCGGCGGAGGATGGGTCCCTTCCCCCTCTGCTCCGGGAGCCCTCACCGAGCAGCCACGCACCCAACTCTGAGGCAGCCACCCGTGCCAGAGGGAGATGATCTTCATGTCAGGAGGCCACTGCGTCCCAGGTCTCTGCCCCGCTACTACATCCCGTGGTAGGAGACGGCTGCCTGGAGCTCAGCTTCGCAGAGGCAAACAGAAAGGAAGATAATGGAATGAATTTCCGAGCTATACAAAAACCACGTGCTGGGAAAGGCGAGGCCAACGGCCCGGAGATGGGACACAAAAACCGTCAGGGCTGCGGACACAGAGCGGCAGCGGGGCGGTTTGGCAGGGCTGGCTGTGATCCCCGCTGGGTTTGGTCACCTTTGGAAAGGCACATGCTCTCATGACCCAGATTTAGAGGGTGTGGGGGGACCTGCCCTTCCCAGCTGAGAGCAGGGGGAGGTGAAGAGCTCAGATCCTCGGGCACTGGGTGGACATGTGGCAGCTGCGTGGTGAACACCTACACATAGAAACTGCTTGCCACCCACACCAGGGACTGAGTTTCTCTTAAAGGGACATAGAAACCTTCAGGGCACTCTTACAGCTTGGAAAAGTGCTGATGGAACTCAAACCCAACCTCCCAGAGCACCTCAGGCACAGCAATGTTCTGCTGCCCACAAGGCCTGGGCTGGTAGGGTGACTGTGTCAGGGGCTCTGTGGCATATTAAATGTATCCACTAGACTGAGCTTTCCTTTGTTGTTTTTTTGTTGTTTTTTTTCTTTAAGACAACAACTTTTACTTTTAGTCCTCTCACTGGGTTCCCATTAGCTGAGCCCTCAGTCTGAGGTCCGTTTGCCATTAAGCTGCAAATGACTTGGCAGATCAAACTCATTCCTGAGAAAGAGTTAAATAAGGACTTTGAAACATCAGATTTCACTGCAGGTGAGGGGAAATGGAAGATCTGAGGCAGCAGCTCCAAAGCCACAGCAGAACTCAGACGAGCTGCTGCTGGGCCCTAACACCAGGGGCAAATAACCCAGGGCTGCTCCCTGACCTCTCCCTGCTGGTGCTGCCTGCGGTGTCCAGCTGACACCTCCCCTCCCCAGCCCAGGGCTAACAACATTGTGCCTTTGGAAGCTTAACCACAGGCTGCCAGGTGAGAACTACACCAGCACTCATCGTCTGGTGAGTGTAAACACAAGGACTATGAGGGGAAGAAAAACCTACAAGGGACTGAAATGCATGCAACCAACTGCCCCCTCACATCCGAGGGGACAGAGCTCACAGTGGGAACCATCACACCCAGCCCAAACCAACGCCCTCCCACCACCCAGAGCAAGTTCTGCGCTGGGCTTTGAGGAGGGAGACTGGGCAAGGGTGGCCGTGAGGAAATGGAAGTGCCCGTGTGTTATTTGCAGAGAGCGTCACAGTGGTTAGTGTCGGTTCGACTGGCAGGGAAGGAGAGGAGAGTTCACTGAACAGTACACAGCTGTGGCTCAGTCGGGAAGAGGAGGATCTAGGAGGAGGGAGTGTGTGCACCGTAGAGACAAGAGGTATCCATCAGTCCAAGGACATGGTGAGATAGAAAAAAAAAAAAGGCCTGGGGAGCATCACATTGCCCCAGGGATTCACAGTGCCAGAGCGAGGGAGGAAGACGTGAAAACAGTGGGCGGCTTTCCTGGCTCCACATCTCCATCTGGCAGCCTGCCCTCTCTGCTCCTCCCGCCTCACGGGCAGCTACAGCGTTAGCCTTGTTTCCGAGTTAGGAGATTCACAGTGTTCAGCAGCGATCAGGTACAAAAGCCGTTTAAGTCTACAGTCTCCTAAGTGCTGCTGCCTTGGACGCGGCGCCTACGCGGGCTCAGGGCGAGCAGCTGGAGAAGAGGGAGTTTAGAAGAGCAGACAGATCAGATCGCAAAGGCACGGTTAGACGGGGCGGACGCGGGCGTTTGCTTTAGAAGATAGTGGTCTCATACTTAGTGCTGAGGGTTCGCTTGGAGTCCTGCTTGGGGTCCACAACCCAGCTGACACTGGCATGAGACTGGGAGTCTTGGTCCACTTCAGGAGGATCCAGCTAGAAAATAAGGTAGAGAAAGGGCATCTTAGGACAGCTGTGCTTCTGGGACAGAATGAGCAGGGATTAAGCACAGACTGCCTGCCTGCCTATTGCCCATCCCAAAACCATGCACGTGTGCAAGGAAGCAGCTCTTGCTGGGAAGGCATTTGAGTCCTTCATAACTAAAACGTGTCTGGCCATGTCAGTCTCAACCCAACACCCCAAGATGACTCCCTGCATTAGGCTGTGAGTCCCTGTCACCATCAGTGACAGCTTTGCTCATCTCAAACAAGCATGAAAAACGGAGCGCTACAGAAATGGGACAGAGGGAGACAGCTCCTGGCAGGTGAGCTCCCATGTGATCTACCCTCCTGACCAAGCACGGCTCTTTCCTCTTGTCCTGCTAAATGAGGGTGCCACAGGGACGTTATTACCACCCCAGCAGGAGCAGTGGGGTTAGCTGAGAGCTGCCACACTGCATCAGTGGGGGCAGGCAGGAGCAGCAGATCCTCAGGGTTCATCCGAACCCCCAGCGTGGGTCAGAACGAGCAGGGGGAGGAACAACAGTGAGGCAGGACATGGGGACACAGCAGGAGGTACAGGAAGTGGGGAGGCAGCCCAGGTCGGTTCAGAAGGGAGGATGGCAGGAAGAAGGGTAAAGACCTTCGCTCCAGGACTAACAGACTGCAGCGGCAGGTAGGAGGGGCGGTGTGTTGTACAGGTGTGACAGTAACAACAGCGGGTGTCGGGAGGGAGCGGCACCTGAGCGGGGGGAGCAAGCAGAACACAGACAAAAGGAGACATTAAAGGAAGGCAGTGGCTTGTGCAGCAGTTCCTGCTCCTCAGCAGCTCTTGGCTGGTTTTGGCTATGGGGAATCCCATACTGCAGCTCACCTATGTATCGCACTGCAGCTCTGCAGGGTTTGCACATGGAAGCTTGTGCTGGTAAAGCCCCATCCCACCCAGGCTATTTCCCCCTCTGCCTGCCCTCCTGGTACCAGGAGAAGCCCCAGCCCTGCAGCAGAACTGACACAGGCACAGACCTGCAGTGCCAGCATCAGGACAGGCACCTGCACCATGTATGAGCTCCCCCCACCACCCAGGGGAGGTGTAGGGTGTGCTGCCCATAAGAACCCCCAGCTCAGCCCAGCACCCCACATACCGCGGATTTCCTCATGCCTGCTCGTGGTTTAGGCACCGGTTTGGAAGATTTTGTTTCAATCATTTCTCCTGCTCCAGCACCCAGAGGCTTTGCCCTCTGGGCTTGCAGGGCGAGCTGGTAGGCGACCTCGAATGCCTGACCCAACGTGAGGATGATCTCGTACGTCAGGTTCTTTGAGAGAACACAGAGAACACAAAGCTGTCAGATCACCCTGTGCACAGTCCCTCTTTGCTCAGAAGCTGCTCTGGGGTCACAGACCTTGGCAGAGCTGGTACCTTCCCGTGAACAGGTCACATCCTGCTGTGCCCCTGGCAAAGCCACTGAGCTCCTGATGTGGGGGAGCCTGGACTGTGCTGCCTCCCCCAGGGCCCCCTGCCCAGGACCCCCTGCCCACCTGTAAAGCCCTATCAGCACTGCAGTTCAGCAGCATAAAGAAAAACGGCCCAAAAGTCTTGTGCAGTTTTGATTCTGCCCAAGTATAAAAGCAAATCACACTTTTACCCTCTCTGAGTTAAAAGGTTGTTAAACCAGCCCATTATGCTCAACATAATTGAGAGCGTGTTAGGGGTTTGTGCACAGCACATTCCCCAGGAGGGAAAGCTCCTGCCCTGCTTTATTCAGGGCTGGAGACAGCAGTAACGA
Organism: Sialia sialis; assembly: GCA_009812075.1. NCBI lineage: Eukaryota > Metazoa > Chordata > Aves > Passeriformes > Turdidae > Sialia > Sialia sialis. The sequence continues at coordinate 1,063,049 of VRYO01000254.1, forward strand.
AGCCAGACAAATATTCTCGTTGTCCACAGAGGTCAAAGGACAGGCATTTGGAACCAAGGGTACTTTATGGCAAAAATGGGAGAAAGAACCCTGGAAAGGAGCAGTCTGTAACTAGCCAATAAAGCTGAGGGATGAAGCAAATGGCCTGTGAAGGACTGGGAGATGTGACATGACACTGCACTCACCACATCCACAGTGCTGAAGACATGGCAGTAGTGATGGCTGGTCTGCAGGTCCTTGGTGATGTAGGCAAATGTGCAGAGATCCTCAGGGTCCTGAGCGGCACAGGAGATGTTTCGGATCTCGTGCTCAGCAATGACATTCTGCCGGGGTCAACCACAAGCACCCGTCACCCTTCTGGGGATGGCAAATACACCCGGCAAACAGTGGCTGTGGAGGGTGTCCTGGGGACAGGGAAGGGCAGTCTCCCAGCCAGGTCAGCCCCAGCTCCCTCCCATGGCAGGAATAAATGGCAATATGGTCCACAAGCAGCCAGTCTGCCAAGCCTTTGGCACTCAGGTGATCATCACCATCTTGGTATTCTCCCCCAGGCCCTGAAGCTCCCCAGGACCAGCAGTGGCTTCTGGAGCCACAAAAAAAGTGACATGCAGCCCCCAGGCAGGTGGGATTGCAGGTTGGGTCCTTCTGAGGCATCTACAGCTCACCTTGTTGGAGGCATCGATGAACTTCACCCCTTTATACGTGATGGACAGGATTATGGTTGGAATCTTCTTCATGTGCTCCGTGGATTTCTTCAGAAATGAGAACATTCAAGTGACCAACTGTGAATGGATGTTCCCGCTTCACCCCTGCCCCAGCCCACCCCACTCCAGAGACACCGAGGCCTGTACAGGAAGTTTTGGGAATCTGGGATCAGGAGGAGGAAAGTAAGCTCTGGCAGAAGCAGAGAAGAGGAGAGGAGAGGAGAGGAGAGAGGGATCTGAAGAGAACCCAGCCACCACTTCCCCAGTGAAAACACCCACTCTCCCAGTGCACAGACCTTCCAGGTACTGGGAACACTGCTGGGAAGGGGCACTTCACCAGAGACAGTGACACTGCCCGTTTGGTGGTGCCCCTAGAGGGCTTGGGGAACCACTGAGTTCCCCTCTCCCCAGCCCACATCATCCACCACAGGCTTCAAGTGAAGCCCCCAGTGTCTCCATACCCTCATCTTGGCACAGGCGTCCTGTGTAGACTCTGTCCCTCGGAGGTCTTTGATCAACATGGAGCCCAAGTACTGTGTGAAGGAGGGAGAGATGTTAAATCCTGCCAATCCCAAGGCGATGACATTGCCCTGAGACCCCATGCTCAACAGCCTGACCCCCAGAGCCTCCTCATCCCTGCCACCCCCACAAACCAAAAGCCACTTACGTTGGCCTCGTACCCGCAGGACTCGAAGATGAGCTTCTCGGGCTGGTGCTGCCAGTTCTGCACAGGGGCATAGGGGGCTGCCAGGCTGGGGGGGCGCAGGGTCAGCTTGGACTCCCGACGGTCCTCCTGCATGGGGAGAAACACAGGTGTGAAGCCACAGGGGAGGAACATGGGTGTGAAGCCACAGGGGTTCAACCTGCATTGGAACACCTCTCAGGAGGGCTCTTTGAGATGAGGACATTGAGGCTGACAATGGCCAAGTGCCCAGGAGCTGGGTGGAGGCAGCATATGGGTTTAAGGTGCCAGTGCTGGTAGAAGTGTGAGCCATCCATTTTTGAGGTGAAACTGAGGCATAAAGGAGCTACTGGCTCTAATGCCTGAGGGAAGCTGAGCCTGACCAGCTTCTCCCTTCTCCCTGGCTCCAGAGATGGGGGAGCCTGTGCAGAGGGCCCCAGGACACACAAAACCACCCACTAACCCGTGCTTTCCCACTAACCTGTGCTTTCCCACTAACCTGTACTTTGTAGCGCTCAGCTCTGGCATAGGGAGCCACGTCTGTGCCACGATCGTGTTGCCTCTTGGCAGTGTCCCCGGAGGGCAGCAGGAGATCAGCAGATCTGCCTGTGCACGAGTCGTTCTGGCTCAGGGGTGAGGACGTCTGCGACATCAAGTCTTGGCACTGGAAGGAGCAGACACCACAAAGGGTCCCAGTCAGCTTGGGCTGTGCTGTGCCCCCATCACTCCCTCTACATCACCTGACATGGAGTGCATTGAGTGGACTAACAGGGCCAGCTCCTGCTCTGGGAGCAGTGCCTCAGTGCCAATCCCACCCTTTCCCCAAATCAGACACCTGATTTGCTCCAGCATGGTTTCAGCCATTTACTCAGCCCTTTCAGCACGCCTCTGCCCCCACAAGCTCATCCCAGGAGGGCAGGGGACACGCTGGGCTGGGGGCAAGGTGATTCCAGAGGGGTGGGCTCCCCTAAAGCACTAAGCACCTGAGGACGATGATCATCAGCCACCCCAGCAGAGCGCGCCCAGGGCCCGCAGGCACGGCCGGAGCCTCGGCACAGCTGCGGCCGCATTAGTCCCATTCAGCTCACTCGCTTGATTTGCCATTGACGTCCCCCGCGCCGCAGCCAGCGCTGGAGCTCAGCAGCTGCAGCGCCAGGAAATGCTGCAAATGGCCCATTCTCCCAGCCAGCCTCCCCGGGCAGCATCTCAATCAGCTGAGCCAAAGCAGCCCCCTTCCCACCTCAGCCCTGCTGCTTCAGTGTCGCCTGGCTCAGGGTGTAAATCCTACTGCTGGGCCCTCCCATGCTCCAGCACACGGGTTTGAGCAGGGGGTCTGTACTGGGCACCCTCCCAGGCAGCACCAGTGTGAACTCTGTTTTCACACTTGAACCCAGTTCCTAAAAAATCCCCTGTCAGCAACCAGAGCACAAGAGCCCAGCTCGCTTCAGCTAAAGCTGTTTGGGTTGGAAATCCTTGGGAATCCAAGAGGGCAGAGCTCTGCAGCAGGGCAAGGACCAGATGTTTAGGATGGGTAAACTCTAATCACTCCAATTCCTGCTCCAGGAAGCTGATTAGCAATCTCTGGGAGGAGGCAGCATGACATTCTACTCCATTCCTGAGCTCACAGGATTGCTCTGAACCCAGCAGCTTTTGCCAAACTCAGCTCTCAAAAGCCAGTTTTCAGGAAGAACGGGGAATGTGATGCTTCCCTCCCAGCCAAGCCCCATAACAAGGGCCTGACATCCAACTGCTGCCACTCCTGCAGCAAAAATCAACATCCACACATCTTGTCAAGTGTTATTTGGCAGTGAGAGCAGGAGCTCTCAGCAGCCCAGCCGGGCCAGGAGAGGGCTCTGGATCCCAAGGGTGCAATCAAACACTAAGTCCCAGCTGCAGCCCCTCTCCAGCTGGGCTGGGTCACTCCTGCCTGCTGAAAGCTCCCACATCTCTGAATAGGAAACAAGGGCAACAAAGTGGGCTCAGAGCTCCCATTTGTACAGGGCTGAGGTGGGAGTGGCACCCTGTACCCCTTCAGTGCAGGCACCTGATCCCCAGGGACAGCCTGATCCTTCCCATGGGGTCAGCATCCAGAGGTTGACTTGCAAGGAATTATCTTGCCCCACTCACTGCAAGATTGCCCCTGCACAAGTATTTGCTGCCTGGGTGGCTGGAGAGGATGAGGTGAGCAGCTGAATGGACACCACTGTCCATGGCAGGATTTCTGCCAGCACTGGACACATGAGCCAGGCAGGGAACCACGAGCAGGGACTCACTCTCAGCTGAGAGAAGCGTGGTGGCTTGGCTGGTGGCTCCTCATAGGGTCTGTCTGCCAGGGAGGCGATGATTCTCTTCCGATGGCCCAGCAGGTTCACTTTCAGCACCTGCAGGGACAGATCAAGGTCACCACGGGCTCAGAGCTGCTCTGAGAGACAAGTCCCAGCTCCAGGGAACAGGACTTTGCTGCCCTGGCAGGAGAGGGGTGACACTCACATTTACTATCTCAAGCTCCCAGAGGTTTTTCACAGTGTCAATAGAGCTGTAGCCACTCGAGAGGAAGGACTGGATGTAATCCTGCAGCCCCAGGGAGTCGAGCCATGCAGGGACTGATGGCTGGCTATTCCCATCACAGCCCAGGGGTTTCAACTGTGAAAGCACAAGAAAGGTGTTGAAAGCTGCAGGAGCTGGGATCCCAAGGGATATGGGGGTCAATGAAAATCAGTTTACAGGCCATCACCATCTCCACCAGTCAGTAACAAAAGCACTGTACAAAGAATGTGGGTGGGATCAAGACTGGCAGGAGTAACAGTCCCAGAATGGAACTACCACCATCCCCATAGCCTGGAAGACCAGCATATTCCTCCTCCTCCTCCCTGCTATTCCCCAGCCCTTCCACAGCCCCAGAGATTGCTCCACGGCTGGAGATGCAGGTTCTGGCTTTTGCTTCCCCACCCTTGGCTGTGCTGACCTTCGGGAGGGAGCGAGCAGCCTGGAGCAGCTTCCGGCGGTGCTGCGGGTCACCGATCCCGATATCCCGGAGGTCCTGGTCTTCCATGACATTACAGCCCTGTGGGGACACGAGGGACACATGGCAGCAGGGACAACAGGAGTCATACAGGTGTGTGAATTAGCATCACAGTTACAGCACCCTCCTGACTTGACCTCCAGCACATCTGGCAGGAGGAGGAGGAGGATGAGGATAAGGAAGGCTTCCAAGGCTGGGAGCTCTGCCCCATGTACCAGCCTTGGGCACAGAGGGCTGACACGAGCAGAGCTGCAGCACAAACAGCACTGCCCTCCCCTCCCTGCTCTGGGAGCTGCTTCCAGCCTTTAGCTCCAGGGCATGGCTTACAGCCACCTCCCTGGGATTCACACACAGATTTAAACATCCTGTAACAGTGCCCAGGCAAACCCCAGCCCCCTCCATGCCCGAGCAGGGGCTCTGCGTTCTGCTCAACCTCCCTCCACGACCACAGGGAAACCTGCACTGCCTTCCCTGGCAGCAGAGGAAGGTCAGGTGTCTTCTCCAGCCCCCAGCAGGGCCAGAGATGCTCCAGTCACCTCACACTGTGCTGTTAAACCCCATTTTCTGCCCCCCTCCCCTGCAGAGCAGAAGCCCCTAACCCCCTTTAAAAGCCTCTATCCCAACCTGCTTCCCTGGCCTCCTACCTGGGCAGAGCTCAGCAGGACACGTCTCCCCAGCCTGGCAGAGCCACGCTGCTGTGTGACTGAAGGCTTCAGCTGGAGCCTGCACCCCCTCCCTGGCCCTGCCTCCCTCTGCTCCCCAGAGAGCCCCAGCAGGTGTGTGCAGACAGCGCTTCACTGTTCCACATTTTGGTTTTATAAGAGAAACCCAATTAAGGCCGGCCGCAGGGAAGGTGAGGACAGGTGAGATTGCCAGGAACCCTCCATAAAGGGCACCAAGAGTTTCCTACCCCTTCCCATCCACACTTCTGTGGGATTTCAGCATGTGTGCTTTGCTGAGTGCTACCTGCTTTAAATGCAGCCCCTCCCCAGCGTGTCCTTGCTCCTGGCCATGCCAGCAGCTGCTCTGCTCCTGCCAAGCAGCATCACTGCCACTTCCATGGCCAGTGTGGTGACAGCAGAGCAGGATGGCACACGGCTCTCCACCCAGGAGCTGCTCTTCCCTCGGTTCAGGGAAACAGGGAATTAACACCAGAGATAAGAGATGCCCAGAGATCTCTGTGCCATGCAGGAGAGCTGCTCTGCAGCCCAGACTAGTCATTTAGCAAACAGCAGTGGTAAAATGAGCAGTGGTGGGAGGAGGCAGAGCCCCTAACACCCCCTGATGGGGCTCCTCTGCCTCCCCCTCCCTTGGCGGGTCAGATCCCACACATTTCATTCCTGGAGAGCTGGGAGGGGACAGGAAAGCAGAGCCTGAGCTGACAGCCACAGCACAAAGGCATTTATTTTTCTGAGAGCTGTTTAAACAACAGAAAAGTCAGGACTAAATAGCTCTGCAGCCCACGAGGGGGGTTCATTCCGTTTTCCCAAAGGCCATTGTGCTGGGAAGAGCTACTGCCACTGTCCCTGTGGACACCAGACCATGGCCAGACCCCTCTGCCCTGCACCCCACAGCCTGCGAGAGCTCACCTGAGTGGTGACACTGCACACCATGAGCTGTGAGAGGATGGAACCACATCACATCAACCCCTCAACTGCACAAAATCAATAAGAAGAGGGAGGTTGCTGCTGAAAGCTCCAGGCTGCCCATTTGGTGCACAAGCAGCAACGCTCTTGGATTGGGAACAAACTCCCAGTGATTAACACAAGGAGCTGCTGCTGCCAGGGCAGTGACCTCCGGCTGGTGGGCAGCAGCATCCCACCAGAAAGATGGAAACATCCCCTCCCCTTTCTTGTTCATGAATTTTAAGCCAAAGAACCATTTAATGTGCATTCCTGTAACAGTGGGAGATTGTGTGCTCGGCTCGGGGAGGAGGGAAGGGATTAATGGGGATTAACTCCCCTGACAGACACCTCACCTGGCAGGAACACAGCGTGTGTGCGAGGAACTCATCTCCCAGAGAGAGATGGCTTCCAAAAGGCTTTTTGAGATGGACAAAGAGGACCAGAGCAAGTGACGGGATTTCTCCCATAAATTTGGAAAGCAAAGTATTACTGCCCTGTGTGGGGGAGGAACAGGGAGGGACTGAAGTGCCCATGGCATGTCACACCTCAGGTACCTGAAACCTGCAGTTGCCAGTGCCTGGGCCTGCTCTGCTCCCTTGATCTGCCCATCTTAGTGCTGTTTGGCTCCATGCCCCTGCAGAGAGCCAGGGCTGAAGCTGGGATGGTGCAGGGGAGATGCTGGCAAGGGCAGAGCTCACAGCCAGCCCTTTTCCCTTCGTGCCACCCGAACTGCAGGAACAGTCAGCAGCCAAATGAGCTGTGACAATGGCAATGCATAATTTTCATGTATAAAAACTAAACAAGTTGCTGATCCTATTTACATTTTCACTCATGCTCATTTTCCAGTGTTGAGCCCTTTTTGGTGCTAATCCCTTTTGGCACGGCCGTGAGCCCACACGAGCAGCACGGAGCTGGTGGCTATGCTCTCCCACAGGGCACCAGTGCCAGCCCCAAAGCAGGGCAGCAGTTGTTCTCCCACCTTTGGCATCTCAAATTCGAAGAAAATGGCTTGCTCTGTAGCAAGGATACAAGGTAGTTAAACACTGTGAAGCCTACAGCTTTCTCCTGCACTCCTTATTTTTATGTGTCACATTAAATTCCCTTGGTGGCAGTCCATATTCTCTGGGTACTTAACAAGGATAGACAAAGCATAGCAACTCTGAACAAATCATTCCAGCCCCTGGTGCAGGAGAAATGTCCTTCAAGCCCATCCAGATTTCAACTCCCATGCAAAACAATAATCTGCCACTAAGAGAGAGAATTAAAGACAAAGACACTGGAGATGTTTGAACCTTTGCCAGCCACACAGAGGAGCCAGATTTTAAACCTGTCTGCATCAACATGCCCTCAGTCAAGAGTCAAGGGGCAGAGCTGCTCTGCATGGGCCACTGCTGCTTTTTGGTTTTAGCCAAAGGTTCACTTTGGGACATGCCACAGGTCAGCAGATGCCACCTCCCTCCCAGTGCCCCTCAGAGGGCACAGAGCGGCCCCAGCTCTCACCAGCCCCTCCCCAGGTCCTCTGAGGACAGGCTCAGTGTGGAGAGCAGGGCTTTGGGATGTGCTCTGCCATTAGCCCAGCTCTCCAGGAGCCTCCAGAAGCAGCCTCAGAGACGCCAATTAGAATCAAACAAGACTTTCCCAAGACGTGTTTCCGATTTTATTCCTTGTGACAAATGCTTTTACCTCGCACATTGCTCCTGGTGCTCCAGCTCTGCAGGGCTGAGCAGAGTGAGCGAGGCTCAGGGCTGGCCTGGGCCAGAGCTCTCACTGTCACCCACATTTTGGGGCAGTAAGGGACATCCAGCAGCTCCTTCATCCCAAAATCTCACCACGTGCTCTTTCAGGAGCCAGCCCCCACTTGGGCTCAGCCAGGGAAGGGACACTGGGGATGAAATGCATTACCTGGGGCATAACTCCTCTGCTCCAGCCAGAACTTTGGTTGCTCAGAGAGCTGAACCATCATCCCAGACACCTGAAACTGAGTACCCTGAGTCCCACCCTGCGTCCCAGCTGGCTCAGATGAGCTGCCAGGCAGTCACAGGGGCCTTCATCCCCCAACCTGGCCTTCAGCTTCCTCTGAGCCAAACTGAGCTCCTCCATGGAGAGGCACAAACACACACCACCATGAGGGACACTCCTGAACCCCCCACACTGCCCCGAGGGAGGGCAGGGATCTGCCAGTGACCCGTGTCCTCACCAGGAGCCCTGTGGGATGCTGGTGCAGCCAACCCACCCGCAGAGACACGAGTTCTTGGAAAAAGGGATGGCTTTGGTCACACCTCACCGCCTGCACTGTAGTTAAACAGCCTGTAAGGCTCCAGGTTTCTCATTAAAGGATAAAAACCAGTCAGAGGTTACCTGGCAGAAGGCAGCATCCCCTCCTGCTACCGAGGTGACCCCAAAGTGACTGAGCCAAAGGCAGCGCTGCCGAAATCTGCCAGATTCTTCCTCCAGCAGGACACTCTGCAGGCACTTAACTACCCAATTTTCAGATGCTGCTTCTTCCCCAGAGCCTGGCGTCTGTCCATGCTCTCGTTCCAGCTAAGGAAGGGCCCGAGGCACCGAGTGTTCCGTGCAGGAGCGTGGCCGGGCGGCAGTGGATGGACCCTGATGCCAGTGCTGCTCTGAGCACACCCTGCCCAGGCAACCACGGGCAGGACGGGGACCAGGACATATCTATCAAAAGCAACAGATGCAAAACCCAAACACAGCACTCCCAGACTGCGAGGGCTCCTGCAGACATCCCAAGCAGAGAGACAGCTGAAGGCTCTCTGTGCATACAAAGTGCACACAAAGCTCTTTTTCTTTTTTCCCCTGAGTGCATTCGAGACAATTTGCATCTTGTCGAAGATTCTGCTGTCACTGGTACTGCTCTGCTTTTGGCAGCCTGGATGTGGGAGATGGAGATGTGTCCAGCTCACAGCTGGGTCCAGCACATCCAGATCTCAGAACAGGGGACCCCATTTGGTCATGTAAATCTGTGCTTGTAATTGACCTTGTGACCTGTGGAGTTTGGTGCCTTCCCTTAGCGACATGAACAATCTGGGGTACTTGAGTGGAAAGCAGGGGAAAGAATCTGTTTGTCCACAGGCACGATGAGCAAGCCCCAGCTCTTCACAGAGCATCGGCGGGGAAAGGGGCTTGTACACAAAACCCTACAATAAATCTGAGATTAGCACACAGCCACTTCATTTTTGTTTAATTTTCTTTCCCATGCAGACTGGCAGCGTGACAATGGCAATGGAGGGAATCGGTCATGGTTGTCAAGTTCAGGCAATTTTATTGACAGAAAAAAAAAAAAATTACTGCAACTTTATTGGCTTTTTTAATGTTCATGGGGCCTGCAGCTACTAATGAATCAAATATAAGTATCCTCTAAATTGCCAGTTCTGGTCCACCCACTTTGCTCCTCAAAATCCACTCCAACCTCTCTTGCTCCTCGTGGAGTCCATTCCTATTATCCAGGGAACTCTGGCGCAGCTCTGCCACATTTCCCAAGATCCTCAAACTTCCTTCAACCCCAGATCCCTGCATGCCTCTGCTCTCACCGTGTCCTTCCAGAGGCAACCCAAACTGCCATGGTGGATAAAGCACCTCCCAAGGACCAGCCAGAACCCACTGGGGAGATGTGAAACAAAACTCATTTAATTGAATGAAGCGATTCCCACTGCACAGTCAGTCTGGGGACACTGGCACGTGTTCCTGGGGGCTGGCAGCAGTGACCAGATGCAGAAACAGCCACCCAGAGCTTCTGCCCAGCTGAGGAGAGCTTGCTCCAGTTCCAGCCTGACACAGCCCAGGTATGAGCTCTACAGGGCTCACCTGAGTCTGCATGAAAATCCCCAGCTGTGGTCAGGCCACGTTCTTGCTGTGTTTCAACAAGAGCAGGTGTAATAAAACCCTGTCAGGGCTCTCTGGTGGGCCCCTGTTCCTCACAGATCATTCCTGGGTACAAACTGCTACCAGAATGTGTCAGTGCAGTTTCCCCCGAATGGCTACTATAAAATGACAAGTTCTATATGAAAATAGAAAAAAGCTCTGGGGCAGACACACTCCCAGAGCATGTCCAAAGCCTGGCTGCTGCCCAGGGGACCAGCAGCTGCGTGCCAAGCTGGGCCATTCAGAACTGGATCAGGCAGAGCTGAGAGACTGAGGACACAGGAGATGTCAGTGCTTCAGCAGGGCAGGTACCAGGTGAGAAGGAGGACTGTGAAGATGTCAGCCCACATCCAAATCGCAGGATCTGAAGAGCAAAGGAGATCTGGCTTTGTTACATTCAGTCAGATGTGGACTGGGGCTGTCCTTGGCCCGGGAAGGCCCAAGCTCAGCTCACACCCCCAGCCAAGGTGAGCCAACCTGAGCCAAGGCCTCAACTCCACATTTATCCTGGTTTTGCCTGCACACACAGAGAGGAGAAGGGGAAGGAAAGTGAACGACACCGGAGGCTAATCTAACATGGCCCTGAATTGCATTTAATCAAATTAATGTCAGTACTCTAAATTATTTGCAGACACCCCATTCTTCCACCACCATCATTTTTCTACCACTTCTCCTCAATTATAAAAAAAGAAATAAAATCCCCCAGAGGAGCCCAGGGCACTCCACGCAGAGAACAGATTTCCCTTTCTGACGCTGTCTCATTGAATCAGCATTAGCTGCTTTCCACACACTCCATGGGAATCCAGGCTTGAACAATAAAAAAAAGCCATAAAAAATGGTTTATGTTCTCTTTTACCTGCTCATTTGTGAATGAAAATATCTTTGAACTGAATAAAAAGTTCAACTGCAGAACACTGGTACAAGTGCCAGAGCACGCGGGGTTTGCCCTTCTCAGATGTCAGCCCAGAGGAAGCTGTGGGGGCAGCAGCAAGATCCCGCCCTCCAAGGGAAGGGGAAAGCTTTTGCAAGCATCTCAGATACATTTATGGCATCTGTGGGATCACAAAACACCGTGTGAGGGAACAGGTAATGGCATTTCCTTTTCCACTTCTGCGGAGGAATTCCACCATCAGTTATTGCAATTCCCTCTCATTACAGTGGCCACGTCCTTGCCCTCCCCAGACAGGCAAAGTCCAACCTGCTGTTTCCCTGGGTTAATCCCTGATTGCTGTAGGGACCAGGAATGCACTGGGCATCCCAAAATCCATTTCCTATGGACTTCCTAAAAGGGGAATCTGTGGCAGACGCACTGGTGGAGCACAGCAGACATGATGGGGGCAAGCTCCAGAATCCCTCAAGGTCCATATTCCTGTGACATTTTTCCTGCTCTCCCAGCTCATTGCCCACCAAGGACAATTAAGTACATTTATTGTGCACTTTTCTGGATGACACTTCTCACTCACTGCTGCAGCTTTGTGATGTGACCTTTCATTCCCCTCCTCTGCTGAGGGATGAGGCAATGAGGCTCCAGGAACTCGGTGCACGCCACGGGGCCGCGTTCCTCCACGCGGGAGGCAGCAGCGCTGCTCCTCCCGGCTGCTGGGGTGGGCATTCCTGGTTCACTGGAGCTGTTCACATTTGGCAGGCAATGCTGCTGAGGCTTTTATCCTACTTGCAGAGCTGTATTTCTGCTAAGTCAAGGACAGCACAGCCACTGCCAGCAGCTTCGCCTCGGTTGTGTTCACCCACCGCACAAATAAACTTTCCCTTCTGATGGAGGAATCCCAGCGGGCTGTGGAGCAGAGCAGGAGGATTGGAAGCACTATCTCCATTTGAGCTGTTCCTAATCCCAGCTGCCAGCACAGGCTGCTGCCCAATTCCAGCTCCATATGAAAAGCAGCAGCTGAGTGTCCCAGTCTGATTGCCCTGTGGCAGTGGTGCTGGCCATGAAGGTCACTTGGTGGCAATGCAGAGGGTGAGGGAAAGAAGCTGCTGTCTTGGACAGTGGGGTTTGTGCTCCAGAGTGTCAGAATAACAGGGAAAGCCTCTTTGCCATGCCCATAAACAGTGTAGCTACTGTAGGCAACTTGAAGGGAGTAGAAGAATTTCTGCAGACACAGTGATGTGGCCCAATATGCAGATGTGAGAAGAGAATGTCAGTGTTTTGGAAAGCTAAGCTACCTAAATCCATCTTTTACATCCCTTTCTTTCCTCAACCAAGCTAAAAGATTACACAATCCAGGATCTGTGTAGACCTTGGTCCCTTCCCAGGAACACGAACGTGGAGGAGGGTGCTCCGACGTCACGTCACATCCACGTCTCAATAATCCAGCTGACTTGTGCTGACACCCACCCCTGAGAGAAGCCAATGCTTGATAAAGATAACTTTGTCCCAGATGCAGAGCTGGAAATCCCAGGAGCAGAGAGGAGGCTCCAGAGCACCGTTTCCTTCCACAGCACTCGTGAGACACTTGTGGCTCTCACTGTCACCTGCAGGAGCTGTGGGTCCCCCCAGCCCCTCTCATCTGGTGCTCAGCAGACCCTGAGAGGAGCAGGACCCTCACCCCCTCCCTGCTGCCCACTCCAGCTGCAGCCTGTCCACTGAGGCCGGCACGTGGCTGGAGCACAGCTAATCCCCTAATCCCCAGTTCCTGGAGTTCTGAAAATAACGGAATTATTATTTTTGGAAACAACACATGTTTCTGCCTTCCTATATTAACATCTAATTAAGAAGCCAAATATATTTACAGAGCACTTTTCAAACTCCCTTTACACACAGCGTGCTCATGAATCATTTCCCTTTACCTGGGGGTAAAGGCTCTTGTGACATGGGGCATAGATTAACACAGGAGCCAGCTGAAAATATCCAGGGAATCAAAAATTCCTGAAACCAGACCTGGCTGCAGCACAGGCCACCAGAGCACCAGCAAGCCCAGTACCCCCAGTTTGTGTCTGCTACAACCCAGGGCAAACAGGGCACTGCAAACCCTGGTTCTGCAGTGAAGAACGGCACGAAGCACCCCAGTGCCTGCACACACCAGCTCTCACACTGCTGCAGGGACTGGACACACTCCTTGTCAGGCTGTTCTTAACCCTCCTCTGAGCTGCTATCTACTACAGGCTGACAATCTTCCTCAGTAATTAAAGGGTTCTTTTAGGACACTGCCTTGCTCTGTAGCTGCACTATCTCTGCACACTGAACACTCTTCTCCTGCAAAGCTCCTGGTTTGCCCCCAAAAGGCACCCAGAGCAAAGGGGCCATCCTGGCATGCCAGAACACCCTGCAGCTCTCTGAGCAATGCAATGCAAAATCCTGCACAGAAAACACGTGTTTTCATATCAAAGGACTCCAATTTCCCAGTTTGGGCTAAAAAACTTAATTAACCTCATAACCCACCTGGCGATTTGCAAACCATTACCCGGCGTTCTTTGGACCCTGAAATATTCGAACTCAGTGAGTCCCTAAGAGGGACTAAGCCTTTCATAGAAACTGTTTAATTCCAGGAAAGTAATATTTTTAGCTTGGAATATTCTCTGTTAAGAGACTGAAAGGGGCAGCCAATAAAGCAATGGTTGTGCAAAGAAGAGGACTGGGCAGCCCAACACTCAGAGCTTGGTGTCCTGAGCCCCTGCTCTGCCCAGCTTCAGTGTTCACAGCAGTTTTAATAATTCATCCAAGAACATAAAAAACACCACTAAAACCAAATTAACTACTTGTTCCTCACTTGTGCTCTGTCTGAAGGTTTTGCTCCCCCAACACCAGAAGCTGAAGGCAAGGAACACAAATATTCTAAATAATTCAACTTTCCTGCTGAGCTGATGTGTGAGCTCGGAGTTCTCAGGGCTGGGATGAACGGATTTAAAGTCAGGCTTGGCACGGGTGCCAGGGTCAACTCCCTAGGAAAGGAGATAAGCAGCAAAATGGAAATCAGCTGGGGTTTGCAGGAAATCTTTGTGAAATTATTTTACCTTTTAAATTTAAGAGGAATGAGAAAATGAGTGTCCCATCCCTTGGATGGATCCAGCAGCAGCCAACTGCTGCAATGGGAGTACTGGACAGGGAAGAAAAACGTCCAGCCATGGAGACAGCAAATCCTACCACATACCAAACACTACCACACAGAGAGACACAGGAACCTTTGCTACAGGAATTCTGATCTGAGTGAGGTCCATCACACCTGGCCAGGCAAGGGAAAGATGTTTTATCTGCAGCTGCTGGGTGAGAGCAGCCACCGACCCCACAGTGATCACAGACCCATCAGCAGGGGATCCCAAGAGGATCTACAAGGTTATTTCATTTGAATTTGTTGTACCATCTCCAAAGAGCCCCAGGACACACAGGGATGCTGAACTCTGCTGAACATATCCCTGGCCAAGGTGGGAAATTGGGGCTAGGGACTGGCTGGGTGGGACACAGGGTGAAAACCACAGCATGCCCCAGCTCTGGAGGGGAGCATGGCCCTACCAGGGGAGGGGAAAGCAAACGGCCTGGTTGCCTGCTGTGGAGACCAGGAGGCACAGCTGGATACATCCCACAGCATTTATCCTCTTAGCCAGGTCATTTTTTAAAGTGTAATTACACCCTGCCTTTAATTAACCCAACAGATGCTGCTCAGGTGTGCACTTCCTAGAGCCTTCATCCATGCCCTTCCCTGGATTCCTGTCTCTCTCCAGCTGCCCCTCATGCCCTCCCCACCAGTGAAGGCCACTGTGTGCTCCCAAACCCCTCACCCTGCCCACATCCTCCTGGTGTCACCTCTCTGCACTGTCCCCAGCACCAGAGATGTCACCACTCCCGCTCCAAGGCAGGATGCTGCATTACCCAAAATTACTTTTCCAAAGGTTTACATCTATTTTTTGTTATTTGCCAAACTTGGAGCCCGTGTTCAAAAGCGTTTCTTTAAGCCATGCAGGGAGAACCTCTCCTGCAGCACTACAATTTTCCCTCTTTGCAGTTCATCCATCATTCCACAAAAATTCTCAGATTTTTACACCTTGCTGCTTTAAGTTTCTAGACACTGGTTATTAAAATCCCTCAACCCCGAGCATTACCATGTCATCATCATTAGGTTTCAGAGCCAACAGTGTCAGTGCAATTAGGTACAGCTTACTAGCATACTGCCTGCATGCTCTGAGCAAGTACAGTTCCAACAAGAGGTCTGCTGCCTCCTTCACAGCCCAGAGCACAGACTGCTCAGGGGCTCCATTAAAACACCAGCGAATCTCAGCTCCCATTTCTGGAGTAAATTGGATAGTAAAGATTTCGGGGGCAGATAAAATTTTCTTCCAAAATTTTAGCAAGAAAAGCATTAACACCTGAATTAAAAGTAAAGAACCAACATAACCCTCATCTATTCCTCTTCCCAACCAAAACCATCGCGCCGGGCGGGAGAACCCGGCTCTGCCCGGCGCCCACACGGAACATCAGCAACGTGGGGAGCTTTGGCCAACCCACTCCCTGGAGGCCAGGATCCCTGGCAGGCACTCACCAGGAAGCGAACATCATCGAAGCCGTTCAGGAGCAGCTTGCTCTCGTACTGCTGCAGGCCGATGGACTCCAGCCACTCCCCAACGCTCTGCTCCAGCATCCGCGAACCTGACGAGAGAGGAATCGGCAGCCGCTTGAACAGGGAGAAACCGTTCAGGCGGTAGCAGCGGCACTCTGAGGAGGACAGATGGCATTGCCACATCATAGTCATTACCATCAAGAAACTCAAAAAATTATGCTCAGAGTACAACAAATCAGCGGGCAGACAATTCCTCTTGTGTGCACAGAGCATGGACAACAGGCTCGCAGTGCCTCCGCGGGCTCCAGGTGCAAATCTGTACCGCAGTTCACACTCAGAGAAGAAACTCCTCACCCGGGCAAAGATTCAGAGGCGCTGCTGGAGCGCTGAGATCACAGGCACTGCTGTCAGGGCTTGTGAGTTCCTCGCCAGGCAAGCACATGAAGCCCAACCCCACGGGGATGCGGATCCACTCCTTGGCTCCGCGGAAGGGGGCGGGAGAAGAGCAGCAAACTTCCACCCGAGGCATTCCCAGGCAGTCACAGGTGCGAGGGAAGGGAGCAGAGCTGTGCCAGTCCTCTCATCCACACACCTCTGGACACAGGCTCAGCAGGGAGCACGGAGCAGCCTGAGAGAGAACAGCTTCATGCAGCCAAGCCAGCTCGGACACGGCAGAGGCTCGGGAAAGCAGCAGGAGCCCAGGCAGAGCGGCTGTCCGCGGGAAGACACGCAAGACAAAGGAAGCACAGACTGCAGCAGCAGAGAGGAAGGATGGTGCTCTTCCTCCCCAGCAGTCCTGAGAGAGGCAAACCATGGCAAGGACTTCGTCTCGCTGTTACAGTATTATGGACCCAGGCACAGGTCCGGCAGCCCTGGCTCTGTCATTCCAGCAGCGATCCGGTCACTTGGCATTCCAGCACACTGCCTGGACCTCTTGGCATTCCAACATTCCAACACGCTGCCTAGAGAGCCCAGCCCCACTGCACTGTGTGACAGCACAGCCAGGACGGTCCTCACCCAACACTGCTGGTCCTGCCAGGTGTTGGGCACGCACCTGGATTTGCCCTTCCTTCATTTTCTTCAGCCGAGCGCAGCTGCCACGTCGAGCCCCTCGCTCAGCCGGGGAGCAGCTCTGCAGGAAGGAGGCATTTTGGTTCCCTGCTTCCAAGCCACGGCAAAAGGAAAAAAGCAAATGTAAGCACACTCTCTCTTGTTCCTGCAGCAGCTCAAGTCTGAGCCATGCCCTGGCACCTCCCCTTCAGCCTGTGATAAAGGAGATTCCTCGCAGCACCTATGGAAGCTGTGGCAGATGAGCTCTCCCTTCCCTCACCCCTGGGATGAGTCCAATGACTTGTTACTCTCCTCTAGAAAAGCTCAAGATATTAAGTACGACCAAAAAAAAAGTTCAGAGATCTCCTTTTCATCAGGGAATTTGCTATGCAAGACAGGCAGATTTTTGGGCTCCTTGGCATGTCCGTTTCCAGCATGGATGCAAAGAAAAGGATGATCGGGAGACCCTCGTTTGCTTCCTTTGAACCTCCAGGTCAGCTGAAGCAGTTTGGTACCTTCCATTCATCATCCCTCCCCACTGTGCTGCAATGGCTCCACACACAGAGCTCACGGTGTCCTCTGCAGATTCCTGGGGTAATTCCTGCTCTCTGCTCCCGGGGGTTGCTCCTGTGCCGGTATTTGGGAGCGCCGGCCGGTCCTTGCAGCGCACGCGGCAATGCCGAGATCACAAAAGGCTTATTCCTCCCTTCCCTGAGCCAGCCCATGCTCCGGGGCAGCAGCTAAGCCTGGACTGAGAGCCAGCAGCTCCCGCTTGCCAGCTCTCCATCCTCCTCTCCATCCTTTCCCCGCCGGTCCCTGCGCTCCGCCGGCGGCTGCGGCGGCTTTGTCTGAGCCGCGAGCCCCACGCTCCACGCTGTCCCTCCCTTCTCCTCATCCTCTCCCCCCTCCCAGTGCTCCCACCTGCCCGGCAGGGAGGCAGCGGCTCTGTAACTCTCCAGTGGAAATCACTGACTCCTCAATATTTACTCGATGATGGACAACATGGCTTGGGGGTTTTAAAAAATGATGTCACAGGTCTGCTTCGACAGATCCAAGTGATTTGTGGCTGGCTCAGAATTAATTTATCAAGAGAGAGGTGAGGAAGTGCCTGCTGCCTACTACAGCATTCCTGGGAGCTGTCAGGGTATTGGGAGGGGGAATGAAACCACAGCAGCTCCTTCTCCTGAGCTCCTGAATTTAATTTTTGAAATTACTTACTTTATTCAGCTCTGCATGCACTTGTAAATACAGTTCTGCTTTTTAAAGGGAAACCTACAGTGATACCAACTGCAGGTTTTCTGTTTACAAAAGCTTCTCAAGTCATGGCAAAATGAAGAGAGGGAAGTATTTGGACTGAGGGAATGGAGGAGTTTCCTTTAAAAAGAGAAGAGCAGACACCAAAAACATCCCAGGCTGAAAACTAAGATGCCTAAAACTAAAATACACCTAGTATCTGTATGTTACAAGGCTGGTACAAGAACAGAAGAATCACAGTACTTGTGCCCCCTGGCAAGATCCTGATCACAACTTCTGACTGAAACAAATTCCTATTTCTCAGCTCCATCCTTCCCCTTATGCTCCACATTCTGGGAATTCTGCCTTTGAGAAGCCTGCAGCTGGCAGAGGGAGAAACAGTGAGCAGAGCTGGAATGATGAGTGCATTTCCAAAGCTGTGGTGTCTTCTCCAAGGCTCTTCTCAAGTCCCACAGCACAGAGAGGAAGAGGATGCCAGGGCTCAGGAGGGGCTCTCAGGTGTTACAGTAACAATCTCTAGTGTGAAGTTTGCATTTGTCTGGAGGATGAAATCGGTGTGTGGGCTGTGCTGGACCAACATCACCCCACCTGCTCGTGGAAATATGGTGCAGAGAGACACAAACATCTGTTCCAAGACCAAAGTCCCTTAAGAAAAAGGGCAGGTGGAGTTTGGTATCCCCAAAATTATGGTGTTCCTTGACTGTCCAAGCTCAAAAAAGCCTTGCCAGCCCTTACCCAGACACAAGGAAGTGGCACAGAGTAACTGCTCATACAACCAGCTCCAAAAACACTTATCCCCACAGAGGTATTTCACCTTTCCAGACTCCAAGCTAGTCATGAGCCCAGTATCCTCAAACCTCATTAATTTTAAGGATGAGAGAGCATTTGGGGAGCTCCCTGCAGTTCCCTGCACATTCACCATGACCTGAAGCACAACAGTCCCATGAAGCCCTGTGGAGGAAAAGCCAAATGTGTGAGAGCTCCCGTGAGGGCCTGGCAGATCTCTGCTTGCTCCAGGGAAAGGAGAGACAAACAGGGAACGTGCCCAGCAGATCTGCACAGGAGGGATCCCAAACTGAGTGTGACAGAGCACAGTGTGTGAGGAAACCCCCAGCCCCAGGTCACAGCAGCTCCAGGGTGCCCATCTTGCTGAGAGCTGCAGGAGCACTGGCTCTTCCCTCCCTGTCAGACCTTTCCCTGGTGCTATCAATCCATCACAGCCTGCACCAGCACAGGGAAGGCTGCCAGAGCAGGGAGCACAAACCCACACAGAGCTTCAACTCCTCTGCAAAGCCACCCAACCCTGGAATGCAGAGCCTGAATCAGGCTAAACTCCCACTGGGAACAGTGGGTTCCTCCTCACCTAAGCAAAAACCTGAGTGACAAATGGGTATGAGTTGAGCTCTGTCACAGCCCCTGTGAGCTGCGTGTGTGGATCTGCATTAGCATCTCATCAGGAGGAGCTGCTGCCCATCCCGAATCAGAGCTGCTCTGCTGCAGCAGTCTGGAGGTGAAGGATTTAAAAGGACACAATCCCTCGTGGTGGCAGCTCTCCAGCAAGCTTCAGTTCTGCTTTTGCTCACGATTCAAAGGCAGAGAAGGGAATTCACATTTTAAGTGTCCTCCTTGTTCAGTGGGTATCGATACCTGCATCTGTGCACTTAGAAATGTTCAGGATCACCCTCCCTGAGGCACCTGGCAGATCAAGCACATGCAAAGGGCACAGCCAGCATGGCACCCACACTGACCCACCACTGGCACCATCCAGCCCTGCTCAGCACAGCTGCTGCCCTCATGGAAAGAGCTGAGAGGGAAATCCTGCAGCTGCATTCTGGAAAATTAAAGCAATCTTCCCAAGAAGTGTAGAATTAAAATTGCTGGCAGCAGCACTGAGCATCGTGTGGGAACACAGGTCTGCTCTCCTGTGCCAGGGCATTCCTCTCCCTCCCAGAGCCAAAGCAGGTGAAAGACATCCACACACAGGAGCCAGCATCTTGTTTGTGTGCAGAGCACAGCCAGGACAGATGGACACATGCTGGGTACTCTACCTGAGATCCTGTGCTGCTCCTGGGAAAAGTCAATGCCTTCACCGATGGAGCTCATGATCTTTTCAATCTGGAAATTAAAAAAAAGCACACGTTGCATTATTCATAAAGCCTCAGGAAAAGGTAAAAGCAGCCCAGGATTTCACCTCCCACATGACAGCTGAAGAAATCCAGGCAAGGATGTTAAGGTATCTCTGAACCAGAAGAGGTATCCTGAACACCTGGCCAGGATAGGTCTTTTTTGGGATGGATAGCTCAGATGGGACGTGTAGAGGTTGAGGCTCTGCAGAGCCTTCCTTCCCTTCCACAACTTGCCAGTGCCTGGAAATAAAAAGCTTCAACAAAACCATCCCTCTGGAGCACAGGCTGGGGGTAAGGAAGGAGCCCCAACCTCTTCACTCACCCTGCAGGAGCACACAGCTCCCTACACCAGCAGTGAAGCTGCAGCAATGCTGTCACCCACTCCTCCCCAGCAAGCAGACTGGGAGCTCAGCTTCCCCACACTCTGTTTTGTTGGGCATTTTTGTTTTGGCTTTAAACCACCACATTTCCCAATCCTATGCATGGAGCTGTGCTCCCACCAGAGCAGGTGCTTCCAAAGGGTTTGAAAACAGATTGTTTGGGATAGCAGCATCATGGGGCAAATGCCTGAAGGACCCAGGAGAGGGGCAGGAGACAGCTCCATCTCTGACCAAGTAATTCACACAGTCTACAGCTCCAGGCACACCTCAGGCAATGAGGAAGGAAAGGTACAAGCTCTGCTGGAATGGGTCTGAGTCCACCTAAGAGCTGCATAGAAATGGTTGCATTTGCCACACTCACAAAAGAATATATTAATGCAGGGTTGCAATTCCCAAAGAACCTTCAGGAGGCTTCCTTAAATGAGAAGAGAAACTTTTCAAGCAATTTTTGAGCACAATTTGTAAATCGAGGTTTCCAGTGCAGTGGTGCAGAAGGAAGAACTGGCAATTCCCAAGTTAGTTTGTAAGAGGTAAGATCTGAGAAACCGCAGCTCAGCTGGTCAGTTCAGACACTTCAATACTCTCAGCACTGAACCCCACTGTTTCAACACAATCAAAAAGCTCAGGGCTGGTTGCTTACCCATCTTCATTTGATAACAGAGCAGGAAAAAAATAAAAATTAAAAAAAAAAAAAAAAAAAAAAAATTGCCTCCAGTAAGACTCCCAAAAGGAAATCTCCCAAGCAAACAGCCCTGCGAGGCACTTCTGAGTGGCTGCTGCTGAATGCAAAGTGACTGGCCACAGACTGGGGGAAGAAACCTCAACTCCCACTCAACTTTTTTCTCCTGGTCATTTAAGGACATATTTGGGGAAGAAGTCCAAGTTTCCCTGGACTTCACCCCTGGCTGTCTCTGCCCTGCCTGGCTCCCAGTGTGATGCTGTGTTTGGTGAGTCCCTAGCCATCCAGTGGTATGAGGAGCTCCTGGGGATGCTGCAGGAGGCTGGATCTGACTGCCATGCACACTCAGGGGCAGTATGGAGCTGAGCTCCACCAGAGAGGGGTTTTGGTGAAACAAAATTAACCCTTACAAAGCTCCTGCCAAGGCAGATGTCCAGGAAGCCCCTCCTCCTGCAGGGTCACTGCACTTGCAGTGTCAAATCCCCCAGGGACCAGGCAGTCCTCTGAGCTATTAAGGACATAGATCCTCTGCCCCTGGAGAACCACGAGGATGAGCAACTCTGCTGGGCTTGAAATACAGTTAACACCCATTTACTGGGAGATTTGAAAATCAGCCTGGGGAAACCATCAGAATCCCAGCACAAATAGCAGAAAAGGGAAGTATGATCTAAAAAGAAACTCCAGGAGGGGTTTGGAGTCAGTGGACACATGGATCCTGTCCTAAGGCAAAAGCATTCTTTGCTCCTCAGCCCCTGGACAGAGCCAGGACTCAAATGTGGCCCATGCTGGAACAAGAACAACCAAAGCAGATGGTTTGGACCCCAAAAGCAGCAAATGCTCTCCAGCAAAACCTTTTAATTTCAGAGTGCCCTCAAGTACCCTCAGGAGATCACGGCCCCCAGGACTGGAGGGAAATACAGGGGTGGTGCAGAGCCAGCCCAATCCCCAGGTAACACCAAGGGCCTGGCACTGCCTCTGGAAGTTCCACTTCCTTTCATGGACAGGCACTGAGCCCAAGCTGCAGAGGATTTCTGGGACACTGCTGCAACCCTGAGTGATTGCTGCACAGTTTGGGTCTTGAGGTCAATTCAGTTCAAGCTCCAGAAGTTTAAGGACATGAAACTTTGCAGACTGGTGTCCATCAGCTTCAGGACAAGGCACAGCTCTGAGCTGGAGCTGCTCTTGTAGCTGGTCTGGGAATCTCTAGCTGGATTCAAATTGCAAATTAACTCTGAGGCCAAGTTCCTTTGTTTCCACCATGCTGCTCTCTCCTCATTTGAGAGACTTGATGCTGTCCAGGCTCAGCCCCCAGCACTGCCAGCTCTGCAGTCCCAACACTGCCTTGAGGACTTGCAGGTGCCTCTGAAGCACTGAAACACCCACGACCTTTTCCTCAAAAGCAGGGAATCGCCTTGTGCTATATAAAACTGAATGGAAATGAAACAATCACGTGGCAGAGGATTACCTTTCACAGCCTCCTCTGCCAAGCGCTGGTCACGGTTACACACAGTCCCAGCTATTACCATTAATGCAGAGGGAAATCCTGGCCTGCCCTCGGCTCTCCACGAAATGCAAACACCTCAAACAGACTCACACACCACCTCAAACATGGGTTTATGGCTCACCAGCTTGATTTAACTGTTAGGAGGCTGCAAAGACAAGAATGAGGGGAAGGACAAGCCTGGAGAGGGAACCACTGCTTTAGAGCATCCCTGTCCTCTGCAGCCTTTCCTCAGCTGCACTCCAGCATGGGCGTGGGGCTGAAGAGAAGATACCTTGAAAATAGCCTATGCTGGAGTTTTGAGGCTGTTCTTTCCCACTGGTTAATTATTAAAATACAAAAATACCATGTTTAAATATAGCGCTGCAGCTCAGACTTAGTTGTAGCCTGAACACTCAGTTCTGATTTGTTTTGGCTTAACCTGTATTTTTCCACTGAAAGCACCAAGTGCCCATCTCTGATTGTGTGTGGGGTTGGTTTGGGGGTGGGGATTCTATGGTTTATTTGTTTTACAGCCATAGAAATAAAACCACACAATGCTCCCCTTTCTAAATTAATACAACCATATCTGTTATCCCTAATGCAGAGGGGCAGCTGGGACATGCTGGGACAGTGAGGGTGAGCCAGTGAGCACTCAAGCCCCACCAGGGAAGGAGAAACTCCTGTACAACAGCTGAAGTACTCTGGGAGAAGGAAGGGCAAGGACAGGAGTGTCCCTCATTAACCCCACAGCAGGAATGTGCCTGGCAGGAGCTGTGGAGCAGTCACCAGGATTGGAGCTCTTGGATCTACTTGCACATTTGCCTACATATGGTGAAAGACACAAATGTCCTGAAAAAAGGAGCTGGGTGTGGCTCAGAGTCCGGGCTGGGGCAAGCCCTTCCAGGCAGGCAGGCGGCCATGGGAACATAACAACTGGCCAGTGACTCCAAAACAGAACCCGACTCCAAACCATCCCAACAGAGTTCTAACAGAGGAAGAGCCATTTGTTTGCAGAAGGCCAGTGAGGCCAAGCCAGCCTTGTGCCATGCTGACAGGAGACATTTCCACACCTGAGTCCTGCACAGTGATTCCCCACCTCAGTGCTCGTGGCAGGAGCAGCCAACAGCTTCTTACACAGGCAGGATGTCTCCTGTTCTCTGATCCCAGCCTGCAGGAGCTGCAGGGACCCTGAGATGGACAGGTCCCACACCTGTGTAGAGGGCAGTGACCCCCCTGTCCCCGAGGGCACACAGAGGTTCTGCTCCACAGCCAGCCCCATTCCACACCCTGCCCTGATGGATGCCAAGCCATGGGGGCCATATGATCTCTACAGCTTTTCTTCCCAAAACCACTGCTGAAGTTTGAAGCCAACAAACCCACTGGGAGAACTGAGGGCCATTAAACCAGCCTCAGAGCTTTTGTCCCCAGAATAAAGAGCTTCACACAACACAGGCTGTCTGATCACACACAGAGTAGGAGCTCATTTGGACATCACCAGATTGACCATCACTCTGTCAAGGTGACACTCATCCAGTCCTGGAGGCATCCTGATGCTCCTGGAGCTTTCTGAAAGGGGTTTCATAAACCCTCACCTTACAGTCACCATCAATGCAAATGCAGAAGTTTGTTCTCAGTCTCTGCACGCAGCATCAGAGACTGCCAAGGACACAGCAAGGTCACCCTGAGAGAACTAAAATCACAGAATCTTCACACAGTTTGGGTTGGAAGGGATGTTAAAGCTCATCCAATCCCACTCACTGCCATGGGCAGGGCACTTTCCACTGTCCCAGGTTGCTCCCAGCCCTATCCAACCTGGCCTTGGACACTTCCAGGGATCCAGGGGCAGCACTCTGTGCCAGGGCCTCCCTACTTTGTGTGGGTTGATGTTTTCTGCTTCTCCTGGCCCCTTACAAAACCGGTATCCTAAAAATCCCCAGTGATTCCTGAGCACCAACAAGAGGACCTGCAGTGCACCTGCACAGGCCTCAGACTCTGAACAGTAAAGTTACTCAAATAAAGATCTGTAATTAAATAAAACCACACAGAACCAAGTGCACACTATCTGCCATATGGAGGGCATTAGTGCACTATAATGACACCCTGCAGCAGGAGTATAATTAAGAATATAGCAGGATTCCTGTTATAAATCCTTATTACTGAGGGTTCATAACCTATTGTATAAACCTGCCCGGGGCTTAGCCTCAGCAGACAAGAGCAGCAGATTTCAGTCTTGAAAGCTACTTACAAAGTTGGGTGGAAAGGTTATCAGTCTTTTAAATTTCTGCAATTCCAGCAGGAGTTAAGACTTCATTATTTCCAAGCTCTAACAGCTGGGGGATGGGACAGATTTGGTTTTGAATTATAAACAAGATGCATCTACAGTTTCAAACCCCTCTGAGCACAACAAATCCCTCAGTGATGATGTGAGCAGCCCCATCATAGCCCAGCAGGTCAGTTCTAAACTCCAGGGAAGATCTTTGGGCATGTGAGGTTGACAGATGATGCTGGGGCAGCACAGAATCACTGACATTTCCATTCTGCACCAACACCACAGCAAACCTCACATTGCTGAGTGATACTGCACCCCTGAAGGAGGAAGGGAGGCTGCTCAGACTCAGCTGGGATATATCCTGGAGCAGAAGAATGGCAGGATTGCAGCATCCACCAGCATGTCTGTCAGGGATGAAGCAAGAATGGTATCTGGGATGATACCTGGTGACTCCTTAATACAGGTACAGGCCTGAAAAATTTGGATTTGGGCCATGAATCTCATTTCTAGGTTGGTGACAGCCCATAAACCTCTTCTAATTCAGTTTATGATGCTTCAGCTTCCGTTCTCCCATTGCCATCCCATGGAACACACGGCTCATATTTCACCACTCAGTATATTCCATGTCTCCAAAAGACATCAGCCTGCTTGAACTCAGCATAACAAACACCAGAGGCCTGGAAAACATAATGCTCCATTTATTAATTCAAAGCTAAACTGCAGCAGCCAGTTGTTCACGGCACATTTGAGTGCTCAAATGCAGAGTTGCCGTGCTCCATCCTCCCCCAGCAGCCTTCCACAAAGCATGGAGACTTGCTGAATTTATTTCAAATCATTCTGCAACTGTTTGCCAGTGATAAAGGCAAACACATTTTCTGGCTTAATATGGTCTCTGAGAAATTCATTTGGATGGGGACCAGGGCCTGTTGCTTCACGCCACTCTCCAGTCTGTGTTTTTGTACAAATCCCAAAGTTACAAATACAAACATGTACCAAAAGGAACTTATGGTATAAACTTGAATTTCACAACAGTGTATGATGGATCTGCAGTATCACAGCCCTCCAAATATCAGTGTTGTTTTGACAAACAGTAAAATCCAACTGATACGATAAAGAGAATAGCCAAATGCAGCAACACATCTGCCCAGAGCAGGGAAACAACTGGACAATGGCTACTCTGAGTCACCATAAAAAAGAAATTCAGAAAGCACTGCATCAATTCAATGTCTCTCCATATCCCTGCATCCTAACACAAACCCCAAAGCAACATAAAGCTCTCAAGCAAGGCTGGCTCTGGCCTATGGGACGGAGTGTGAAGCTGCTCCAGGCTGGAGAGAGAGATTTAAAGACTTTTTTTTTAAATAAAAGCTTCAGAAGTGCTGGAAGATGCGATGTAAAGCGGAAGAGAACATAATGAAGGACTGGATTTAGTAAGGACACTGCGGCCGGACATTTCTCTTCCTAAAACACAAAAATGTCCCCAAAACGCCGACGATCACAAGGCTGTTACATAACCAAAACATCCGTCACAGCACCAATCATTCACACAAGAATCAAAAGCTTCTGATTCACAAATACTGAGTTCACCCACTTGAGCAGCTCCCAGAAACACACACACACATGGATGGAGCTGCTGCACAAATATCACCCCTGTCGTGTCCAACCCTTGCTGCTGGGACAAAGCCTGCTCTTTACATTTTCCTTTCAGCACACTGGTTTTCCTGTAAAATCAGTAAATTGTTTTACACTGCCTTGGACTGGCTTAGTTCCACATTGGCTCACAATTCCAATAGGCTGAGCCTTTGCAGCAGATTTTAAAATGTTGGAAACACAAAAGCTTTCACTTCAGAAAGTTCATCAGGATGGAGGAAATCTCACCACTGGGGGCAAAGAGAAGAGATTGGACATGAGGGATGATGTAAGAATTCCTGACCTTAGCACAGGAAAAACAGGAGGAAACATTGGGATCTGGAGACAATAGAATAATCAGCCCAATAATTAAGCTGATTAAAACCTTGATGGCCATGCTTGTTTAGCAGAAATGAAGACCAAAAATACTGACCCCACTAGTGCTTGTGCCCTAGAGAAAAGTGAATTCCAACTATTTCAGGCAAAGGGGAAACTGGAATGTGAGCTGAGGGCGAGGGTCTGCTCGGGGCAGGGGACACTTGGGGACAATTCAAGCCACCCTGCCTGGTCCTACAAGCCAAACCCAGGGCAAGCTGAGATTTGAACACCTGAACCAAGAGAATAAATGAAACATTTTGGGAAGCAGAGGCTGACGCCTGAGCTTTTACACCATGCAATTTCATCAGGCACAAAACCAGCAGCTCTTCCTGAGTAACAAGGGGAATATTTGCATTTTCTTTCAATGGTGCTGGCTGGCAGCTCTGAATTTCAACTCCTGGCTGTTTTAAGGCAGTGGCAGGTTTTGCATCAAAAGCTTTCTGGAAAGTTTCACATTTCAATGCAAATGTTGTTAATCCTCCAAAGTAAGCCTGTAATTAAGACACTGATTCCACAGGGTACTGGAGCACCCAATAGTCCAGACAAGGTTTTAAGGCACCCACCCTCAGCAGCCACCAGCTCCAAGTTGCATCTCAGCTTCAAACTTAGGTGGAAGGCACCACAGATGTGCCATCTGCTCCTGGCATGTGTCTTTAGGGGACATCAACAGCCTCAAAATGGGTCAGGAACCAGTGAAACACCACATCCATGGTTACTGCAGATGCAAAGCATTCCTTTTGAAGGAGACAGAGAGCACCAGGGCAGTTACTCATCAGAGATGAATGTCCAGTGCCATAATTAACTACAGAATATCCATTAGTTCTTCAACTAATTCACTTGGGGAAAAAAAAAAAAAAGTGGTGGACTGTGTACCTCCTTTTTTCTAAGAAATCCTAAAGTAACATGCATGTTTTATTCAGTTCCCATAAGTTTTTAGGAAGGATGTTTAATCTCTTCCTAGGAGGATTTAAATCAGAACACAGAACTACAACCTCATTTGTGAGATGGATACTGGAACCTCCAAAATTCAAATTCAGCATGGGAACAGACGATTTGGTAACAAGCAGCTGGAAGTGGAGGATGTCAGAGGATATTAAGGCATGTCAGGAGCCAGGTCTGAGGCTAATTCCCAGCAGCCTTCCCTGCTCTTTGCCCTGATCATTTAACAGATCGTTTTTCTTACCAGCACCTGT
The DNA here is from genome assembly GCA_009812075.1 of Sialia sialis. Lineage (NCBI taxonomy): Eukaryota > Metazoa > Chordata > Aves > Passeriformes > Turdidae > Sialia > Sialia sialis. Next base: position 1,090,909 of record VRYO01000254.1, read on the forward strand.
GAGGCAGAAGGGCAGCCCCAGGCCTCGACTGCAGACATCCCTGCTCAGAGCCTGGAGCATGAACCAGGCTGAGGGGCCTGGAGCTGCTGCACAGAGCAGGAGGGCACAGCAGAAGCAGCTTAATCTGCCCTGAAAAGGGGGCTGGCAGTGGGGCTGGGGGCCAGACCCCCCTCCCTCAGAGGTGCAAATACAGGTTTTATACCAAACCCTGTGAGCTGCTGCTGCCCCACTCATCCTTGTCTGCTCATGAGCCAATGATGAAAATCAAATCTATCACTTCAGCCCTCAGACAGGCTTGGAAGGGTTCAAATACTGACACTGACTGAGAGCTCTATCCCCTCACATGCCTCCTTGCCCCCACCCTGCTTCCCACCAGAGCAGGACTGAGCATCTTCAGCCCTCACCTCCCTGGGAATACATGGATGTTTGATGTAGGGAGTTTCTCTGCTCTGCTCACACAGAAGTCCCACCTGACAGGAGCTGCAGGGGCAGCACTCCCACTCCCAGCAAGGAGTAGGAGTCAGGAGCAGATGGGACAAGGTCAGGAGCAGATGGGACACGGGCTGAATGGGCTCCTGGACAGCACAGAGCACAAAGCAACACCCTGGGCCAGGTGCTTGGAGCAGGGGAGTTACAACTGGGAACAGGGATGAGCTTTGCCAAGTGAATCATTCCTTCCCCATCCCACCCTTTTGGCAAAGCCAGCACCACCTTCCACTTCCAACAAAGGGCATTGGCAGCGCTTGGCCAGGGCAAGGACGTGAGCCTTGGCTTACAAACAGCAGATTTTCTGCTGTCCCCAGTCAGCCACCAAAGCCCAGAGCAGGGTCAGCTCAGGCTCTGCTGTGGATCTTATCTGTCCAGGGATATCACAGATCCCTCCCCAAACCCCTGTGCCCTGCACAGACACACATACTGCTGGCCAGGCCAGCAGGCAGAGTCCTCAGTTTGCTGGGTATAGCTGGGAGCCACAGAGAGCTGCACATGGATCACTTCCCTCCTTAGTCACCTGCATAAAGGCCATTAAAATTAACAGAGTAATACAAATTTGCCATTGTTTCCCCTCAGCAGAGAGGGAAAGCCAAAGCACTGCTAATAGGGGTGGCCCAACAAAGTTTATACTGCCCTGTTGCATCCAATTCTGAGCAGCTGCATTATCCCATCCAGGGAACTAATTCAACATACAACCACAGAATTACCTTTATGTTTAAATCTCCCTGTTGCCTTTATGACCAGCCAGACTTTTTAAAAAGTGAGACCTGCCCCACTGCAGACAGATGTGAATTTTTCACATTCTTTCTCTGATTTCCTCACCTAAACATGAGAGGAAGGAAAAGCAGATTCCTCTCCTGGGGCTTGTCCGGCTGCCTCAGGGGAAATGAGGGATTTGTTTACAGGCAGGAGGAAGCAGCTCCGAGGGTTCATCTGAGCAGAGGAAGCAGAGGCAGTGCAGGCAGCCCAGCACTTGACCTCTGCTACCAATGCAGTCGTGCCAAAGGCTTCTGCCCTTTGAGTGTCTGCTGCAAACAGCTCAGATAAAAGCACAGGGAATTATCCAGCCCTTCCAAAGAACCTTCTGCTGCAGAGTCTTTCCCTAAGCCATGGCACAACTGACCTGGGCAATTAACAGCGAAGCCTCTCCAGCCCAAGCAGCTGCACAGGAAAATATCTATTTGGCAACCCTGAGACCCAGCAGGGAGTGAGGGGGAGGGAGAGAACGGACTGAGGGATGGATTCTCACGTTGCTCTTAGCATCTCTAAATACCTCCCTCTTCCCCAGATGATAATTTTCTCTCTGAGTCAGGGCTGGAGAGGCAGCTGAGCATCAGCCAGTGCAGGGGCACAACCCTCCCCTGGGTTTCCACGCCCGGCACACGCGGCTCCACACCCCCAGCATCATGCCAGGGGTTTTAATTCCTTTTCAGAGTACAAAGAGTGGTTCATGTGAGCTTATCTCTTCGGCAGCCCCGGCTCTCCCAGCACAGAATCATCCCCAAAGAATGTTTCAGTAATGTTGCAGTGCTGAATTTCAGAGGGACACTTAATCTTGCCCCAGTGGCTCTCCAGGGCCAGCTTTCTGAGCATGAAATATTTAACTGTCCGTGGGCGTCCAATATGATAATAAAGTGACTGCTAACCAGCCGCTGAAATAAGCGTGTGAGGAGGAGACCAGGAGCTATCAAATACACAAACCAGCCTAATTACTGTCTTCCTTCCATCCCCATGAACCCCCGGGCACTGCTCACACTCCCTACCAGCAGGGACCCAGCAACACAACGCTTTTAAGATTTTGGGAGAGTCAACAGGGAAGAACTGGAAGGAGGAAATCAGGAGAAAAGTTGGTGAAGGGCACTGTTATCAAGTCTTTCTCATTTTGGGGATGTGAAAACTTATCTGTCATGCCTAAAAGAAACCAAGCCCCATACCTGAGCAAAAAACTTTGAAAGTGCTTGCAATTCTGCTACTCCCCCACTTCAATCAACTTTATCTTTTGGCATTAAACACCTTGCAGACTCCCAAGTGAGCATGTGCCTGTAAATGCCTTTGAGAGTTAGCGGAAGCAATGGGACCCACCCAGGACCCCTGAGGGCAGCATGGCAGAGGGCAGCTCCTGCTGCACAGTCATTCCTGGCACAGAGGCTCTTCAGCAAGCTCAGCCTTACCTCATCCCACTCTGAAGCGAAAGATGGGGACTTCTCCAGCCGCTTCTTGCCGGTGCTGCAGTTGGAGAGCGATTCGCTCCGGCTCCCCATGGCATCGTCCTCCGTCGGGGAGCAGGTCAGCAGGTCGGAGTCCGACTTGGACAGGCTGCGGCTGAGTTTGAGCTCGGCTTTGGGCTTGCTAGGCGGGTGGGCTCTGCCCACAGCTCTGTCCCCCTCTGGCTCGGCACCACCGGGGTGCTGTGGCTCGTGGGGCGCGATTCCGGCTGCGGGATCCGCCCGGCTGACGTGCTGCACTGTGGCGTACACCGCGGTCTGCGTGGGGTCCGGCGAGCTGTTCCGGGCTGCTCCTGACGAGGATAACTCCGTGTCCTCCAGCTGCATAGCAGTGGGGTGCCTCGTGGTTTCTGTGTCCTCCTTCTCCGTGGAGGAAACGAGCCTGAAAGGGTCCTCGCTTATCTCACAGATTGGAGAAGAGCCGTGGAGCAGCCCTGAAAATTGCTCTGGCACCTGGATGTCCTGGCTCTCAGCAGAGTCCTGGCTGCGGCCACCGCTGCTCCTCCTGTGGTCTTCAAGGGGATGAAAATAGAGAGGAGGGGGGGAATTAAAAACATGGAAGAAACAGCAGCAAAATTCCAGCTCTCTCCCTGCCCTCCCTCGGCAAGGCAGGCAGAGATAAAGAGTGAACAGTTCCGTATTGTTCCGCGTGCTCAACTTGTACCCAAAGTCATGGCATTTATGAAATTCCAAACACTGGCCCGATTTACGCAATCTGGCAGCTCTCCGTGTTTTTTATTCCTGTTAACACTAACTATCAGGCCTTGCTATATAAGGCCAAGAGAAGTGCTAACTATATCCTGCAGAGAGCAAGTGAGGTGGGAGCAGCAGAGACGGAGGCTCCTGGAACATCTGATCCGTTTCCATAAAGGCCAAAGCGTTATTTAGAGCTGTGCACCCGGCTCTTGGCACGGGCTGCAGGGTGGGAAAACGCCTGGACTGTAATCAACCTGAGAGTTCCAAAATCCGCTCCCAAAAAAACCCACTGCTTCCCTCCCTAGTGGCTTCCGAGTTTAACCTCTCCTCCCTGCTCAGGGGAGAGAAATAAACAGTTTATGCAAGAAAAAAAGCTTGAGCAAAAAGTCTCTTTTGCAATGAACTGAGCACAGAGCGGTCAGAGCTGGTGGAGCACTGGCTGCCCCAGAAACGTGACACTGGTTCCCAGCTACTCCTGCCCCAGCAACCTTAATATCAGGTACCAAGGTCCTGCATAAACCATGAAGAATTGACTGATCCCAAGTGCTCACACACACACACACGCTCACCTTCGTCACAGCTGAACGAGCATTTCAACTGCAAAAGCAAAACTTTGTCAATCCAACAAGTTTAACTTTGGTTTCCTAAGATTCCTTCACCCTCCCAGCATCGCTTGTGAATTTTAACTGCTTCCATTTAGTGCTGAAGAAACTCTTCAGTCTGAGGACTAAAAATTGATGCTGCAAGGGAACAATACAGTGAAAGGCTCCAATAATGAGGCTCTGAAGTGCAGAGGATGTTTGGATGTGAAGAGGAAATCACTTGCTCTGCAGACAGCAGCTCTGGGAAGCCAAGGCAAAGGAACCCTCCTTTCCGTGAGCAAAATAATGAGTTCCACTCTAACTAAAAGCAGCCTGTTAGCAGCAGCAGAGAGCCCAACTCAGCTCCCAGCACCTTTCCAGCACCAAGCCTGACCAAGGGATTTTCAAACACCAGTACCCGTTCGGCTCTGTGGTCTGTCCTCACACCAGAAATGGGCAGCAAAGGGCTGAATCAGTCATTTGCCTTTGTGTGGAGGTGCCAGGTACCCCATGCCTAATGAGCATGGTGAGTCCCTCTCAAAGGCACAGGAGCAGCCACAGCCCTCACTGGGATCAAGTGATGTGAGGGATTATCTCATCCTGGATCCTATGAGTTAGAGATTCCACGACAGTGAAGTAGTTGTTGACTCTCTTGCACAGGCACATAAAACACCAGTTCTGTGACTGGAGCTGCCAAGGGGAGGGCAGGTCCCAGTGCTGCTGAGAGGGACCAGCAGCAGCACCCCAGATTACAAGGCCAGACTAAGCCCAGCTACTTTGCATAAAGCTCTGAAGCTTCAATCTGGAGAGAAACCTCAGAGGACAAACCTCAGAGGAGATTGGATGTGCTGCATTCACAGGACAGACTGGTACTAATGCAAAGCCACAGAGGTGAGCAAGACAGCAATGATGGGACAGTTACATAAACCTGTGAGGAAAGAAAAACTTCTTTCTTCCCAACCTCTTCCCTTCCTTGGAAACCATTTCTTCCATGCCCCAGCTGAACCTTTACTGACATTTCTGCGGAAAGCAGAGAGGCGGCTGGCCAAAGCTTGTGCCACGTGCTCTAACACTTGAGTCCAGCCAGAACAAAGTGCTCCAAATCCAACTCCAGCACCTCACAAAAGGGCTCCTGTTGGACAGCAATCCCAGCCACCCACTCATCAGCGAGCTGAAGAGGGACTCTGAAACACGGGGCAGCTGCCAGGCAAGGGATGGAGTGAGGGCAACAGCACTTGCACAGAAATTGTGAGAAATATCTTGAAGGAGACATTTCAGAGCCTGCCCTGAAAGCTGCAGACAGAAGAATGAATGTAGAAAGTCATCTCCATGTTTTTGTCAACGAGGTGCACGCAGCAGGAAGATGCAGGGCTCTGCAGGCCTCTCCTTTTAGGGGATCTGAAAGAATCCTCCTCCTCCAGTTACACCTGAGTTACACTCAGAAAGGGTCCTTAGCACAGGGACTTCTGCCCTGCTCCCTTCACAGATTTCACTCTATTCACTGATTTTACACCCCAGTACAGATCATTTGACAGATCCTGCCTTTTTCAGCCACAGCCTGATGCAGGTCTCACCCACAGGAGAGGCTGTTCCCAACCCTTCCTGGGCACAGACTGTCTGCATCCCAGGGAAGATTCCAATAAGAGCTTCTCTGCCAGCAGCCTGAGGACTCCAGATAGGAAGCACTTCCCTAAACACTCCACCCTAAGCTGTAACCACCCTGCCTCCACTGGATTTCTTTCCCTGTATACCAACAGCAGGATTTGTCTCATAGCCCTGGATTAGGAGAATGAAGCTGTTCCTGCAGCTGCTGCCTGCTCAAGCTCCCCAGCCTTAAAATTAGCGAGGGCATACAGCACATGGAAAAGGCTGCCCATGTTACACCATGCCAGAATTTCTCAAGTGAGGAACAGGCCAATCTCCCTCCTGTAAAACAGAAGGCCAGAGGAAGAAGCTGGTCTTGAGGGGTACAAAAATATCCTTCACCTACAAGAGAACTGAAACACAGGCCCACTCCACAGCAGCTACCTGGTGTGGAACCCAGCTGAGGATGGCACAGTCCTGTGTTAACCTTGCCAAGCTCAGTCATTCCAGGCAGAGTTTATCCATCTGAATTTGTGCTCTTTTGTACTCCCCTCTTCAGAAAGGGCAATGAAACCTCTGCTTAGAGAGATCACTAATGTGATTCTGTACAACACCATGAGAGCAGAAACACAGGCTTGGGCCCAGGGTCTGTCCTCTGTCCACGGTAACACCATGTAAGGACACGCAGATTGTGGGTTTGGACTGTCCTTCATCTTCAGCAAACCAAGAGCTGTCCCCAAACTTTGTCCCCAAACCTTTGCCTGCAATAACCAAGTGTCCCCACAGAACCCCCACAGCAATGTCCACCCTGCAGTTTCAGCAGACACATTCTGGCTTTCAGAAAAGAGTTTCAATCTCTCTACAGTGTGCTCTGACTTTATTGCTGGCTCATCCCAGCTCTCTGGTTAGCAGCACAGTCACACTGTGCTAGTATAACCACAAAGGAAATCTTTAACAGGAGAAAGGACCAAGTGGGGACTTGAAACTGGACCTCCTATGCAAGCAGCACAGAACAACCTCAACAAGTACCAGTTTAAGAACTACCAGAAGGCACCAAGCCAGTCCTACCTGTAACTGGTCACTGCTGACAACACCTGGGTGTGACTCCTGAAACCAAACAGGCAAAAACTCAAGTCTTTTCACCCTCCACTGGGTCTCTCTGGAGGCAGCAGGAGCTGAGAAGCCTCCTCCTGGGCACTCCACATTCCTCCTCTTGTGCCTTATTTTCACACCCTGTTACAGGGCCTGAGTGCTCTGACTTCACACATGTGACTGCACACCAAAGTGGATAGGAGAGCATTTGGCTTAAACCACTTCTGATGTTCTGCCCAAAACATGAGGCCAACTTCTCCCAGTGCTCCAGCATGTGACAGCGAGCTGCTCTAACACACACAAAGGCCACCAAAGCCAGAGGATAATGCCACATTCATCTGCTGGCTGGACACAGGACAACTGGCAGCCAGAGGAACAAAGGCAGCTATCACACATGAAAGGCACCATTAAACCCTCGTGCCTGAAATTCAGCTTTCTGCTGCCCTGAAACGCCCTTTCAACAGCCACAAGAACCCAAGCCCTCCTCTCCTGACCAAAGCTGCTCCAGAGCTCATCCTGAAGGCCAGACCCTCAGATTGAAAGCCAAGAAACAGTTCATGCTTCAGCCTGTTCCATGTCTTGGGATTGAGCTGCTGCCTTTGATGATCCAGGATCCTTCTGACCCAGAGGTGGGAAAATTCTCCAACACCCAAGCAAGGCTTTGGTCTCTCCCTCGACTCTTGCTTAATTCTGCCACTCCTTAAATTTATCTTCTCCCCCCATCCTCAGCCCCACTGCTGACTGCATTTAAAGAATGGGAAAGTCAGGGAAGATGAGGAAAATGTCAACTGCATCCTTGGATTTCTCCCACTGTAACAGTGGGAAGGGCTCCAGGCTTGTTACCAACAACTTCCATGGAGTGCAAACCATGAAGCTTTGATCTTTCCAACTGTACATGAAAAGATGAGACTCTGCTCTGGATCTATAAAAGGATCCATAAAGATCTTCCTGGAACCTCTCCTGTCTTCAGGTGTTCAGGGGAAGAGATCTGCATCAAGAACAGGCAGCTGTGTTACTCTAAGGTTTTATTTTAAGCTGACACATAATTAGGACACACCTCTACGCTTACCAACCAAGCCTGGACACAGCAGCCAGGGGAAGGAGTGGAGCAGTTGGAATAGCTCGTGCCTGAATAGCCAGCAATAGCTGCACACTGATGAAAGCCTCAAAGCCCTGGCTCAGGCTGTTACCCAAAAACTGCTCCTGGCCCAGACTGCAAAGCACCCACCTGAAAAGCTCCCAAAATTTGCCTCTGGCAGTGAGGGGCTTTGGCAAGTGCTGGTGGGAACACAATGACCTCTTGTGCCGCCCTGGAGCAGCCAGGAGAGCAGCAGGACCCGAGCAATGATAGGAGGGGAGCAAAGCTGCAGGTCTGACAAAGCAGTCAATGAGGCTTCACCTCAAGTCCTTGTTAGCCCTGTCCATCCTCAGAGGGAGAGGGGTTCCAGTGTGAGAATCCAAACTAAATCCACCCAAATTCCTGCTCAGGACTTCTGAATAAAGCGGAAATCTTTTCCCTCTAAACAAATCTTTTGTTGTTATTGTTGAAGGAAAGCCAAAAAGCCAACAACAGCCTAACACAAGAGACAAGGTGTTCCCAGATGCTTTGTAAAGCTCTAAGCTCCTTCCAGGGGAGGAGAAACTGCCTCAGTATCAACCTGTGTACACCGTGCTCTCAGTTCTAGTTCTTGCTCTACACATTTTTGTTTTCCCCCTCTGTTAGTTTCCATCTCAAATTAGCTCTAACACAGAGCAGGATGTTGATTTTACAGCAGGATAGCACAAACCTGCAGCGCCAGCTGGATGGAGAACACGGCTCACTGGAACGCTCGTGTTGCTCATCTTCCCTGGCACAGGCACAGCCTCTAGCCTCTCACCCTCTGCCTTTGCTTGACCAGGCATGAGATTTGGGCATTTCTGAGGTCACAGAGCAGATCCTTGCAATCTCTGAACTGTCCCACAGTGGAGCTGCCCTTCCTCCGCGTACACTCCGTACAGGAACGCTCAGAGCTCTCTTTTTACACAGAGATTACCAGGAAACACAACAATCACCCTACAGCCCCCACCCAGCAGAGACTTTCATTGTTCCACTTGCCCTCTGCCCCCGTGTTTTCCTGAAGCACATGCAAGCAAACAGCTCTGCTTTTTGGATGGTCACTCACCTTTTGTTTTCCTGTCCACTGCAACCGGCTTTTTAGTTTCTGCTGTAAGCAACAGCTCGTAGGGGTGTTCCTCTTCCTCAGCTCCACTTCCCCTGCTTTTCCCCCGGGCAGCAGAGGCCTAATGAAGAATAGCACAATGTGGTGCTCTGCAAAGCAATGCTTTTTCCCAGCATAAACCCCGCAGCCTCTATGCCATGGGTTAAGCAAAGAATTGGCAGAGGCAACACCTTCACTGCAGAGCGTGAGCCAAAATGTAATACTCCCCTTTGAGTTTTTTTAAACCCCTCAAGAAAACCCCACCCAAACTCCTTCAATTTATAGTATTTCAAGCTGCTGACAGCTTTCCAGCACTGACCAACTGTGCAAGGGCTGCAGACAGCCTGAAGGGGGAAAAGAGCTGAGACCGTTATTCCTGTTCATCCCATCTCAGGCTCGCTGTTGCTGTTGGAATTTGCATCGTCATTCACTCTTTAGCTGCCGGCCCTATTAGGACGGGGCTGAAAAGAACAAAAGCCCAAATCCCTGCCACCTTCTCAGGCATCTCAGATCTGCATTTCTGACCTCAGGATGTATGGCATATTCAGAACTAAAGAGTCCTCAGGCAGCACTGTATGAACTCAGTTTAACTTCAGGATGTGCAGCAGCGATTGTGCTCATTTAAATCCCCCAAAGCCTCTACTTAGAGCTGGTTTGTAACCCTGGCAGACTCTCCTTGAGCTGTTCTGGAAAGCCACCAGCCATGTGCAGGGATGAGGTTTTGGTGCAGGATCCAGACCAGTCCTGCTGGTCTCACACATGTTGGTCTGCATCAATGCCAAGGATGACAGGCACTGGATACCCTCGTGTGCATCCCAGTGCTGAAGGGGCTAAAGTGGCCACCAGGGCACCCTGCCGGCACAGCCAGCTGCCTTTCAGCACCATCTCCTGGCCAGATCCTGTCCCAGGAACTCAACATGACCCAGGAATGCACCCTAAGAGGCTCCAAGAGAGCTGGGGAGAGACATGGAGTGAGAGAAAGCTGTGAAACCCTGGAAGTGCTCAAGGCCAGTTGGATGGGGCTTGGAGCAACCTGGTTGAGTGGAAGGAGTCCCAGCCCATGACAAGGGCTTGGGACTGGATGATCTTTAAGGTCCCTTCCAGCCCAAACCACTCTGTGACCCCCCATGTGTGATTATACCAAACTACAGCGGGACAAACTCAAGTGGAAAGCAAACAATTCCTACCTGCTACCAGGACAGGGAGCAACAAGTCTGAACAAAACATGTCCCCAGGGAGGGCTCCTACTGCTCAGACCCCTGGACCTGCCACTGCCTCAGCAGCAGAGCACAGAGCACCTCCTGCTTCTCCCCAAAGTGAAAGCACCAGAGCTGCTCCAAGGGCAAACTGCTGCCTCCCTGACTGCAACCCAGCCAGGAGCTCTGGAAGCTTAAAGGAGTCTTGGAGAGGCACCCAAGAGTCAGCAGCACAGACAGGATTCTGACATCCATGTGTTGCTCTGCACAAACCCAGCTGGCTTCTAAAGTGACTTTACCAAAGGGAAGAAACGGGCCAGGTCCAGCATGGGAAATATTTATTTATTCTACCTGCTCTGAGCAGGAGCTGCCAGACAGACCTGCTCCTTTCCAGGTGAAGGAGCTCATAATGAGCAAATTAGAGAAAAATTCTGACCAGATGGTGGCACAAAACTATCAGACCAGAACAGCAGGTAAGAGTTTCTTGCCAGTGATCTTGGAAAAATCCTGCCCAGCAGCAGCCTGTTAGCACAGCAGCAGCCTGGAGCTTCAGCCAGGCTCTGGTGCTCTCCTGACGCTCCTGTGGATGATGATTCCTGTGCTGTCCTCTTTAAATGCACCAAAGACAGAAGCTCTCCAGCAGCACACAGTTCCCAGTTTCTACTCTGTGAATTTTCACAGGCCTGGTGACACTTGATTTTCTCCAGCTCTCATCCTTCCAAGCTCCAAATAGTGTTCCAGGTTTAAATTCACTCAAAATGAAGACCATTGCTGGAGAATACTGCTTGCTCTGTGGGCTTTGTGACCAGGAGCAACACCACCACGTAAAGCTTTCTTCCAATTCAGCTTTTAGTTCTTCAGCCATGTTGTCTGCATGTATAAATGTTCATTGCTAGCAGAGCCCAAAAACAAGATGCTGTGAATAATGAGGATGTTCTTTAAGGTGTACTTAATCCACAGCAGAGGACTTTGAAAGACTTTTTCAACATTTCTTCCTCTCTTCTCCCTCCCCAGAGCTGCAGACCAAACTCCGGGAGCCAACGTGGCGCCTTGTCCTTGATCTGCACTTCCCTTCCGGAGACAAGCAGTAAACAACTGGAACTGAAGTTTAATTTGACAGTGCAGTCTCTTACTCGGCTCCAAACCCAGAAGGTTTCTGCAGATAGTGAAAGGCACCACTCAAGCACCTCCAAACAATCAACTCCTTTGCCTGTTTGTACCAACGCTTTTCCGTGATGAAAGTGAAGTTTCGTGTTTATGCTCATCTGTTTTGACTGATAGCCCCAGCTTGGCAAGGAATAAAAAGACTACTTTGGAAAACTAGAGTTTGGCCCAACCCCAGAATACTCAATGACTAAGTGTCCTGGCTCCAATGGGAGAGCAGGGCTGGAGGGTGGCAGATTGGGATGCTGCAGCAGAATGTTTACAGCATTCCCAGAGCATGTGCACACCTGCCTGGCCCAGGGAGAGCACGCTCTGAGGTGATAAAAGATGGGCAAGAGTCAGAAAAGCAGAGCAGGCCAGGAAGAGCAAGCAAAGTAAAAGAATCAGCCCCAAACGTCTCATCAGTATGTCCAAAAGGTCATTTCCAGGCAGCCACACGCTGCCTGTAAGTTTTGTCACTCAAGTTGGTCAAAAATCAAGGTCTCCCCAGTGAGTCACTGTGCCATTTGCCAGCAAGATTCCTTTTAATGGATTGTGCTTCCAAAGCCATTAAAGGCAAGACAACACAGCAGGTGTTTGGTAATTAAACAGGGCAAGAAAGCTCAGCAGGAACGGTCAGGGCACGTTTCCCTCCCTCGTGTTTATTGTCATAAACAAGTTCTGCTTCCCAATTACTTCATGACCTGCTGCCCAGCTCTGCTCTGCCAGAGCCAGGCACAGGACTGGCTACCACCCCTGCATTTGAATTGCAGCAGGGATCTGTCCACAATGTCACATCCCAGTTTCCCTGTTCACACACAGCTCAGAGTTGACTCCCTCTCTGCAGTCAGTTCTAGCAGGCCATGTTCACCCGAGTCTCGTGAGGATTTGACACTCTCCAGAAAACAGATCTCATTTATGCCTTGCAGAACTCCAGCATAGCAGCACATTCAAAGAAAGCACTTGCAGAACCAGAGCCTGCTCTGACAGCAGAGGTGGCACACGCTCCACGAGCTTCACACACAATCCACTGCCTTTGGAAGAGCACACAAATCCACAGGATTTGGATTTGCTTTGAAGGTTTTCCTGGGTGTCAGCAGAAGATGCCAAGGCATTTGTGGTTTCCCACAGCCATGTCTCCCAGAGAGCCCTTACATCTGAGGTTCACAGGCAGGTGAATAGGACAAGCAACAGGAAGCCCCAACAGCAACAATATGAAATGGGAGAGCTTCAGTTCCACCAGAAAGCAGCTCACATGCACTGTGACCCCTGCAGAAGGCAGCTCTAACACATGCTGGGCCAGATCCTCAGCTGAATTCAAGCCCCTGCTCATGTCAGTGGGACCCAAAGCCCGTGCAGCTCCTCCACAGCTGGGAGCTCAGAGGAAGCAGGAACTCACAGCCCCCTCTGTGTTTCAATCCAACTGAAGATGCCTGTGGTGGAATCATTACTAGCAGGCAATGGTCCACATCGCAACATGGGTCAGAAAAATCTCTTCCTAAGGGAATTCTCAGCCAAGAATAGGAAAGTAAGGCTGAAGGTCAACTCTGAGGTGCCCTGGAAGAACCGGACAAAGGAAGTTCCCATGGTAGGGGACAGCAGCAATGCTGAGTGAGGGAATTCTTCACATTCACAGCCCAACGAGCACAGGAGGTAACAGCATCCTTGGATCCTCCAAAACTATTAAAACTGACATTTAAACCTCTCTCCCACAGAACACCTCAGAGCCAGCCCCATCTACCTCACAGGGAGCACTGTGGCCTGTCTTCTTCTCCACATTCTGCTCCTCCTCTTCATCAGGTGGGGGCTTGGCCGGCGGGGGAGGACGTTCTCTCTGCAGGTGAGACAGACACTGTCAGCTCATCCCTTCTGCCCCTGCCCCACTGCTGTGGATGCAGCAAGGACCTCTTCAAACTAATCTGGGTGGAGGAGAAGTTCAGCCCTAACAGCACAGAGCTGGGCAATGGCTGCTGGCTTTCCTCCTCCTCTTCCTCAGGACACCAGTCTCACAATAGTCTCACACCCAAACCAGCAACTCCACAGCATTATACAGGGGAGTGAGCAATGAGCTGGTCAGAAGAAAGGGCTTGTGGCTTTGTGAAACTGATGCCAGAGGCACCTTTTATAGTGGAAAATTCTAGGGATCAAGAAACTATGCAGCACTGCTCTCCTCTGATGTCTCAGGATTGTAACTGGGCAGCTGCAGCTGCTGCCTGGTCCCGGGGCCACCTCCTGCCTGGCCACAGCTCCATCTAATGGCAAAGGGAGCAGCAGAGCTGCACTGCTCCAACTCCAACGAGCTACTGCAGCATGTCCCTCTTCCTGCTCTCTTTTCACTGCAGTTCAGCTCTTGTTTTTCCTTACTTGTGACAGAACTGAGCTCATTTCACACCAGACACCATCAGCACAGGACAATGACAAGATTTGATCGGTAACACCACTGTCTGGTACTGGACACCTGAGACATCTGGCCAAAATGTCCATCATCCAAAGCTTTTGTCTCATTTCTATTCTGCTTGCTCTCAGCACAAGCCAAAGGCTGCACCTCTCTGCACAGAGGGGAACCATGGTTACTGTGCCCCCAGCAGTTTAATTGTTCATTGCTGCTCTGCCTTTTGTCCAAAAATGCCTCAGAAGAGCAGGCTTTGGAAAGCCAAGCAGAACACAGAGCCTGAAGCTGACCCAGCACTGCAGGGCCCATGTCCCATCTGCCCCACAGCAGCCTTCCTGCTGACTGCTACCAGGGCAGCAGATGCAGCTGACAGAAGGTGAGGAAGACTTCTCTGGGGACAGTTCCAGGAGCTCTGCACTGCCTTGTAAAGCCTGGAGTACCCTCTACAGAGCTCTGCAAGTAATACACAAAAAAAACCCGCCTTCCACTGCCAGCTAGTCTCCAACAGGTTATTACAGATAATTTCCTGAGAGCCTTAGCTTTGGTAAAGCAGTGAGACATGAGAAGATGCTCCATACAAGTTTCCAGAGCTATTTTCAGGACAAGAAGCCAGCTCTTCTGCAAAAAGTAATGTCCTGACAGACCAAGATTCACTGGCACCAGTGCACTGCCAGAAAACAGAAGGTTACAACCCAAGGTGAAATGAAGAAGCAGCTGCTTTTAGGCAATCCCTGTGAACAGGGCAGGGAAGGAGAAGCACCTGCCTGTTCTCATCAGTGTCAGGGAAGGATTTAAAGACTTCCTCAAGCTTGGGCAGCCTGCTGCAAAACCTGACCCTGCAGGTCAGCCCCCTGTGGCTCTAGGGCAAGCAGGGGTGAACTACGTACAGGCCTGACTCCAGCTGCTTTGAGGCCACTCGGCTCAGCCTCCTTATTCACAGATTCCCGGTCGGACGATCTCCCGCTGGCCAGGCTGTCCAGGGAGTGGCAGGACGTGGCGTTGTACAGAGCTTCATAGGGGCTCTCCTCTTCAGGGTTCACGTCAAAATCGATGATCAGCTCCGTGACAGCTTTGTCCACATCACCTGTGGTGGGGAGAGAGAGATGGGATTGTCACTGGATCTGCTGAGCTCGGTGCTGGCAGGGAGAGGAATGCTGGTGATGCCCACCCTGAGATGTCCGGCCCGAGGGATCGGTGGCTGGAGCGAGCGGGGCTGGAGCAGATTTCTCCACAGCTTTGGCACTTTTCTTCCCAACGGTGTAATCTGTAAGGGGGTTGGGGGACAGGGTCAGCTCACGTCAATCTGGCTTTCTGTCCCCTTCAGTGCATGGCACTTCCTCCCTCGTGGGTGGAAGGCCAACTGTCAGCTTATTAAGTGTCCAAAAAAAAATAACATTATTAAAACTTGCAGCTCAGATCCCAAAATAGAAGCATGCAGCCTCTTTAATCACAGGCACAAAGGTAAGGATGGTCCTTTGAACTTTCAGAGTCTTTAATCAGAAAGCTGCAAAGCTGCTGCACGGACACAGAGCCATGCAGAAAATTCGTGTTGTAGACACAAATTCCATCACTGAACAGAGAAGTAACAACAGAAACCAATTCCAGCTGTAGCCCCCAACCACAGGCAAAGCCAGAAACATTCAGCTGATATAACATCCAACAGCACTCCCTCCCAGGGAAAACTAACAGCCTTTATCTGCAACACCTTCAGGTTTAAAAGCCCATCTCCAAATGCTTCAGAATAAAGCTCAAACATTCCAGCCTCACAGGCACAGCTTAGTTAGAAGTCTGAGAAGTGCTTTGAACCTGCAAAGCTCCCAAATGCTCAGCATGAATAACACACCCCAGCTCCAAATGCTTCTGATCCTCCCCACAGCTGAGAGGAAATTCAGACAGCGTAATTACAAGGTATGAATTTAGCCAAGATGTCGCATTTCATTCCCGAATTTGGACAGACACAATGGACCAAGCTCCTTTATAAAACACAAGTAATCAAGGCCTTTTCTGTAAATCTCATCTGCAAATTCCATGCCCAAGCCTCACAACGAGGCGAGGAGCAGGATGTGAGATCTGTGGACAACCATTTGCCTACACAGACACGTAAAGGGGAGTTACACCAGAACCATTTCTAAAGCTGTTACTTTGCATTCTGCAAGCAGATTTAGGCTATCCTTAATTTTAATTAACTCCTAAAGTGAGCTAAACAAAGCTCAATTAAGCCCATTTAAACTGCAAAAGTCACGCTACACTCCCTCAGCAAAGGGCTAATCTTCCTAAATCCCCCCAAGTCCTCCTCCAAACATTTGCTCTGGAGAAGCTCACCCCAGCGTTTCTGCACTGGTTCTTCCAACACAGCCTGAAGCTGCTTTGCTTTCAGCACTTTCCAGGTCTAGAAAAGCACATCCTGTACCTGCCCCAGCACAATTAGCACATCAAATTTTCCCCTCCACCCCAGAGGCAGAGCTGCATTACCCACCTTCAATGAGAGCTGCTATGTGCTGGCTTTTCTGGGAAGGAAGCTCCCTCACAATGTCCAGAGCAGTCAGGCCTCTGTTATCTTTTATGTTCACATCAATACCTGTGGTCACAGGGGTACAGAGGGCAAAAGCAAGAATAATGTCTAACTATTTGCAGGGTGGTGTATTTCATCAAGTCACATTTGTGATCATCACTGGGGGGAGCTAAAAGGCACTCTAGAGACAAATCTAAAGGCAAACTCCAAGAGCCAACCTCTCCTCTATCCTGCTCCGAGGAGCTCCGACAGCTGGATGGAGAAACCTGCTGCACTAGAAAGGGATTTCCTCAAGCTTTGGGTGAAGGGATCACCACATTAGTGCTTCAAAGGGGGAACATTCTCTCACCTGCAGCCAGCAATATTTGTACCACATCTGTCTTGCCAAACAAAGCAGCTTCGTGCAAAGCACTGCCTTTCTCAGTCTGCAAATTAAATGGAAACATAGCATGAAGCCAGACAGCAGGGAATGGTGAGGGAGGCATGGCTGAGAGGGTTACAGAAGCAATAAATACACGGCGTTGTACACGCGCTGTGGGCAGCACTACCTACAGCTCAGGAGGGACTACTGACGTTATTACAGTGCTGAGGATGTGGGATGGAAAAACGGGGACAATTCCATCAGAGACACCAGCAAAGGGCCTTCTACAGCTTGGCAAGAGGTCACGTCCTGACAAGGATAAACAAGACCCACATACAAGCCATTGCTGTGCAAACAGCACATTCACAAGTGGCTTGATAGGAAGAGACATGTTTGCCTATCAAGAGCTCACAGCACTGCAGGGCACAACAGCTTCGGCCATGGGGTGTTTCTGTCCCTCCCTCCTGGGGCCTGGCCCGGCCCCTGCGCAGGCGTGAGGCATGCACAGCACCCGAGCCCCCCGGGCAGCCTCCCCCAGCTGCACAGACAGCCCAGCAGAACACAAAGCTCTCCTCTGCCTGGAGAGTTGGTGGAACTCTCCAATCCCCAGCCACCAACGCAGCCCCGCTCAGACACAGCAGATACCTGGTAGTTGCTGTCCATGCCAGCATCCAGGAGGACGTGCACCACTGCTTTGTGACCGTTCCTGGCTGCCAGGTGCAGCGGAGTGTGTTTCTTAGTGTTGCAGCTGAGCAGGTTGGGGTGGGCGTTCAAGAGCATCTTGACCACTTCCAGCCTCCCATAGAGAGCAGCCAGGTCCAGGGGGGTCTCGAACTTGTTGTTGCGCATGGTGGGGTCGGTGAGCTCCTCCAGCAGCACCTTCACCACCTCGGTGTGGCCGTGCTGGGCCGCGCAGTGCAGCGCTGTCTCGTTGTCGTTGTTCTGCGGGGCACAAGCGGCACCGGGTCAGGGCTGGGGCAGCCTTGCTCCAGCATTCAAGTGTAAATGCAAAAACGAGACCAAAAAAAAAGCAGTGGGGAAGCAGAGAGCCCAGTCTGAACCAGCCTGAGCAATGTTTCACCATTCCCTGGGTGTTTAGCATCCCCTCACAGCTTTGGGGATGTCCAGAACAATGCACTTCAGCTGTGGGAGAGAGGGACTTTCCAAGCACTGGGGTCAGAATCCAGGGGCCACGTTAAAGTTTAAGGGATGTTGAGTTGTATCCAGATTCCCATTAATGCTGCTAGGACCTGGGGAAGGCAGTCTGGTATCTTGTCAGCATCCCAGACTTCAGTGTGCCATAAAAATAAAAGGCTGGCAACCTGTTGCGTGAATTCTATTTGCTGGAGCTTCATCATCATTATTTTAGATTTAAACTTCAATTGTTTCAAATCCTACTCATCCTGGTTATAACAATCATTCCACCTCTGCAATTCTGGCTGTTTAGAGAAAGGGTGCACCCAGTCCCATGCAATTTGTGAACCAGAGAGCCGTGCAATTCCACCACCACAGGAACAAGCCAGGGCTCAGGTCAGCTGAGGGAAGCAATGTCTCAGCAACAAGGGAGCATTCCCAGGTGGAAGCCAGACCCAAACCAGAGCGTGCAGCAGCAGCAGGCTAAGAACCAGCAATGCAAAGCCCAAAGACGAGCAGTCCAACATCTCACATGTGTAGGTGCAAAACAGGAACATGGCCAGATCTAACAAAGCCTTTTCTCAAATTAAGTTCCTCTCAAGTTTCCAGTTTTACTACTGTGTGTCATCCAGAGAGGGATTCTGCTTTAAGCACTTTAGAAACAACGATCTGACCATATAACCCCCAAAATGTTTAATGTAAACAGCTACACACTTCAAGTGAAAGAATCATGGTTGAATTTGTCATTTTAACAACATTTCCAATAAAATAAACAGAATGTTCTTGTCCTGCTGGAGGCAGCAGCAGCACTGCAGAAGGGAATTTGATCCCTGCCTGCCTGCTGTGAGAGCACACACATGCTTTGGGATGCTGCTCAGAATTTTGCACTGTGTCACAAACTCACGAGGCTGCACGAGCACTCGGATTCTGCTGAGGTGTTCAGCCACTCTCAGGCTCACAGGAGTCCTGTCAATCCCCCAGCTGTTTGTACCTGGCTTTTGCATCACTTCTCAGCCACAGGCAAAGCAGGGGGAGAGCAGGAGCTGGGGGAGGCTCCCACAGCTGCAGTTTGTACAGCAGTGAAGGGAGGGAGGCAGAATCAGGCACATGCAGGGGGAGGGGGCAAACAGGGACAAAGCATCAGTGCCAGCACAGAAGGTCCAAGTCAAACAGGCTCTATCCTGGGGGAGGCACATACAGTGGACAGAGGGTACTGCAGGATACAGAAGCCTGCACAAAAAATATACAAACGAAGTGAGAGAGGACAGAATAGAGGACATCAGAGCTCACACCTGCCTGTCAGTTCACACTGCTGCTCATGGGCTTTGCAGGGTTGGCAAATCCCATTATTCCCATTTGACAGGAATCAAGGATCAGGGAGCCCACGACAGCTGGGCCCAGGCTCTCAGCCTGCCCCATGGCATGGGGGATCCTTGCTGCCAGGCTTTGGGGAAAGTCTGGATGACCCCAGCCCCAGGATCACAGCAGGTCCCTGCCCCAGAGCTGTGGACACACACTGCTGGTGCCATGTCAGCCCTGACCATTGGGGATTCCTTGGCCAGGACTGCCCCCTTCTCCTTTCTCCTTAGCACAGGGTATGTATCCCTCAGGGGGCTTTAAAGCATCCAAGCACCTGCCTGAGGTGGGGAACACAACGTTGTTTAAAAACGTAATTGTTGGAGACTTCCCTCACCTTCCCTGCAATTCAGTCCAATTTTCCCTAAGTAGATTGGGGCTCCAATGCTCGAGGCAAAATCCCCAGACTTTCCTCCTGCAGCAGAGATCACCAGGCAGTAAAAACTCCCCTGAATCATCACAGCAACTCTCCCAATTCCAGACTGTGCAGTGGAAACTCCCACTACTGCCTGAGTCTCTATTGCCTCCATTTTGGGAGAGTTTTGAGCAGCCAAAAATACTACAGCTCTTCCAGGCAAGGGAGTTTGCTCACCTCCTGCGTCACCTCGCCAGGCACAAACCAGAGCAGTGAGCAGGAGTGCTCAGCCCTACAGAAGTATCAGAGATGGAAAAGGAAAATTCCATTCCATCAGCCAGAAGGCACATGGCTTCAAATTTCAGAACTACGTAGAAAAATAGAGCACTCAGGAGGGCCTAGGGGCTGCATTCCTGCAGGAATCCTTGCATCCCCTCAGCTCTCAGCTGGAAGAGAGGGTCTGGGAGCAATGCCCTTTGGCAGAGCCCAAACAGGACACAAGCAGGGATGGCTCTGCTTTCTTAAGGGCTCCAGCACATGTTTCAAGCTCTGATAATGTGGTACCACCCACCACACACAGCCCTGCTGTTCCTCATCCCATGCTCAAGTGCAGAATCCACAGTCCCTCCAAGTGCTGCCTCCATTCTGCATCCCCTGCTCCCAACACACCTTGACACAGCTCTGACTGAGCAGAGGGAGAAGACTTGGTTTAAATAAGGGAAAGTTTTCTGACTTGCAAAGATCTGAAGGGTTGAATAAAATACCAAAGAAAGGCCACAGAGCTGTCCTTCTCTGCGGTTTTTGAGAAATTGGTGGCAAACCCTGGTCAAGAATGGTGTAAGGAGATTTGATCCTGCCCTAGGGTTGGGGAAAGTGGCTACAGAGCCCTTCAGTCCTACTTCGAAGATTTCTTGGTAGGATTTTTGTCAGTGTCCAATGGAGTCCTGCCCTACTGACAACCTGTTTGGCTGCTCCAGAGGAGACACCAGTCTGTGTGACAGGTCCCACTCCACATGCTTTTCATCACACCTGGCCAGGAACTGGTGCAAAGCTGCTCAGAACTTGTGATGAACCCAATAGCTGTGTGCAAATCATCCCTCTCTCTTTAAAACCAAAGCAAAGATCTCCAAAATCCTGTCTTGCTCTGAAGAGCACCTCAGCCACAGTGAACACTGAACTGAGGTTTTAAATAATGCACTTCTCCACAGTATAAAACCCAAATTATCAGACTTTGTAAACAAAAATTCACAAAAAAGGGAACTCCCTAGATATTCCCTCTACATTCCTTTTTCATTCAACATCCCAATACTGGGATGTGTAAGACTTTCACTTGGTTACTGACAATGTTTTAAGAAGCTTGTTTCAGGCAACTGAACTGCTCAACTAAGATGTTTTCACAGAAGACAAAGGCATAAAATTCCCATCTGGATTTTTGCAAAAATCCCTGACTTGGATGAGCTTCACGGGAACACATTTGTGCTCACAGGGTGGGCACTGGTGACCCTGAAACAGGGCTCTGCAAAACCACACCTAACTCCCAGCAAGCACAGGAGCTCTGGATGTGTGTTTCTAAAGTCTTACAGACCAAACAGAAGGAAACTCTACAGACAAAAATCTGCCATGGATGGCTGGATCTAAAATAACTGGTTTGAAGCAGCTTGGGATGGTGGTTCATGGCAGAGGTGTCTCAGGACAGAGCAACAGACTGTTTGCCATCCCTGGCTTGCAGACTCACTAGCAATAAAACTGAAAAATGAAAAATGGTGTCCGAGAAACCACCACCAGGAATTTGATCTGCTTCTCCAACAGCTCAGCACATTGCACAATCTGATGTTGTGTCCTTTGCAGCTCAAAACAACTAGAAACAAGAGAGGAGCAAAACAGGCCAGAAAACAGGAACAGGAGACCAGGGCTGAAGGGTCAAATGACACCACAGACTGAACATCAAAAGAGAGACTGATGTAATAAGCAGGACATAGAAAACTTGGGAAGGGAGGCAGGAACATCACTGCCCTCCCTTCTCCCCACCACCACCACAGGAATTAACTGTCCATTCAGACAACACACAGAGCATTATGCATTTGGTAGGAGAAAAGGCATCAAAATTCACTCCAAACAGCCCACAGAGAAAATGCAACCATGGTTAAGCAGGGAAAAAAAATTCCTTCTCTTTGCATTTATCAGCAACATCAGCACATGAAACAAAACCTAGAACATTTAATTGAAGCAACTTTACCTTTGGGAAGTCATCCAGCCCAATCAAGCAAACTGACCATCACTGCGAGTCCTACAAGGCTAAGCAAGGAAGGAGCCCCCAGGAAAGTAAGGAAAAGCTTTCCTTTAATTATGTTTCTATAACTGCTTTGAAGAGAGAAACCCACAGTAAATCAATGGTCCCATTTTCCTTTCCCCCAAGCAGCTGCAAAGTGAACAGGTATTATTGCACCTGGAAGCACGCGGGTGCAGCTTGGAGTGATGATGCAGTGAAATGCTGACAGCAAAGTACACACCTTGGCATTGATATATGGGTCAAAGGGGCCGTACTTTTTGAGTTCTTTGATCTCAAGAGCATTCTACAAAAAGGAAGAGGAAAAAGAAAAAAATGTGATAATGAAATGGGTGAGATACAGCAACAAAGCAATGGGTGACTCCAAGGGGTGGAAGGCCAGGACACAGCATCTTGTTCCAGTCAGAGCCATGGCCAGCAAAAGCCATTCCAGCTGGGATTGCTGTAACCTGCACCAGGCTCCAAGCACAGGCTCCTCAGCTGACTTCTCTCTTTTACAGGGTTCCCACTAAACAGACATTAATGAAACATGACCTACCAGGATCATCTAAGCTCTGGATCTTTAGCAAAGATCACTCCTCTAGCTGCCCTATTCAGAGCAGAACATTTACACTACGGGCTCTCACTCAATTCTTGTCAGATTGACTGGAAAGGGTTACCTGCACTCAAGCCTGTAACCAGCCTGAGTGCCTGCAGCTGTGCCTGGAGACATGATTAACCACAGCCTCAAACTGGAAAACTGTCACCAGAGACATCAGAACACACACTCCTTGTTATTCCTGCTCACTGGAGGAATGATAAAGAGTTGCACTATAATCAGATTTTTCATTCCATGCTGGTTTAGCAGCATTTATCCCAGGGGCAGCCTGGTGCATCGAGTTACCCTTCCTGGGAAACCTCAGTGTGGCACTTGAGTCCCCACAAAGGATTGGGACTCCTAAATCTGCCTCTGAAAGGAGTTTGCTCCCCAGCTTCTGAAAAACTACGACGGAGCCAATCAGCAGCAGGGACCCCCAGCTGCTCACCTTGACTGGGAGCTGAGCTCAGGCCAGGAGTGTCTGACCTACCTGGGAATTACCTCTGGAATGAATGTCCAGGTTTAGCCTGCTGGCACCAAGGCAGGCAAACCTATTTTTGTTCATTCCTTTCCTCCTGAAAGAACACCTGAGTGGTTTGGGAGTTGGTTCACAGGGACATCAGGTGTTCCTGCCTTAAGGACAGGGCAACCACAGACCACTGCAGCTTTACCTGATTTGGGCCTGTCACTCTGTGTCTGCTAGACTGACCCAGGGAGGGGCAGTTCAGAGGCAGCACTCAGCTGGCCTCACTCCTGAAACCAGCTCCTGTAAACAAATCTCTGCAACAACAGGAATATTTGGGCCTTCCAGCAGTAGCATTTCAGAAGTTCCCTGGAATTTAAGATATCTCTGATGTCCACAGGGCAGTTCCACAGGAGCCAGCCCTCTGCAGTGGACAGAGCTGTCTGGTAACCCCTCACTCCCTCTGCACCCCAGACCAAAACCATCAGCTTGACAACAGGAACAAATCCAAGAGACTTTCTTTTCTTGCCTGATTGCAAAAATAATTCTTTAAGATTAAACTAGGGATTTATCTGGGGGCAAGTAGTGTTAAAATTCTCTTAGAATTTACAAATTAGTGAACTGGAGTAAGTGCCAGAGACAAGCCAGGAGAGCAGCTAAGAGAGCACGGCCAAAGAGACTGAACAAAGCTGCTTGGATTAGTTCCCAAAGGAGGGAGCCAATGGATCCTTTGCACAACTAGAAACCTGCTCAGCTATCAGCAGCTGAAAGGAAAACTGTGGGTTAGTTTTAGAAGCCCAGAAGCAGACCACTTCCTAAGTGTTGAGCAGTTCTCATATTTATGTGTCTCTCTATAAAACTTAAATACCTTTTCATCCTACCACTAGCTCAGAACTGAATGTGTTGCTTTAGGCAATGCCCCTCTTATTCCACCAGCAAGAAGGACCTTACAACCATTGCCACTGGCTTGGGAAGGGTCAGAAGTCAGCTGCAGGAGTCTCTCTCCATGCCAGAGAAGTGATTCAATGATACATTAGAGAAAAATCAGGCAGACCTGCTCATTCACTTTGGTGTGTGAAGGGCCCTGGTGGATGAGGAGCTTCACTATGTCAGCATCTCCCTTCCAGGCTGCCAAGTGCAGGGGGTAACAGCCCTTACAATCTGCTACGTTGGTGAGCGCGTCGTTCCTCAGCAGCACTTCCACAACATCCCTGCAAGAGACAGGAACAGCAGTGAGACATTCAGTCCTTTCACAGCTCACATTCTGCAGCAAGTACTGAACAAGAAGTTAATCTGGAGTGTTTCAGAGAGCCTCTTGAAATGTGATTTTTAAGTGTTCCTATTAAATGCTGCCAAAGGAAATGAAAAAAAAAATAAATATCACCGAGATGAGCTCAGGGAAGATCCACATTAACTCCACACTAATGGAGCTGAACAGGGGCTGCAATCAGCCACAAGCCTCTGCCTCAAAGTGAACTGCACCAGCACAATGAGGGTGAATAAAGATTTTAAGTCTATTTGATTCCTCAGTATCTCAGGCAGCAATGAGCAACATGAGATCTACCACACTAAAGTTAAGTTACTTCAAAACATGATATGCACACAAGGCAACTGGAAAGTGGTGCAAGCCCAGACCACCCTGGACACCAGAAAGACTGTAGGGACTGTCCCAGGGGAGGCCCTTTCACATGGTGTTACAGCTTATCCAAATTGCTTAGAAATAAAAGGGTGCTTGAAAACCTCAGTGTTTGGAGATGCAAGGTCACACAGCCAAAGCAGTGACATTCTCCACTTCCCCTGAAGATGGAGTAGTGCTGCACCAGTGCCTCAGCTGGTGAATGAACCACACAAGGGTGGGGGGAGCACAAAGCATCCACCCCCTGCGACCCCAGGCATGGCAACAGGACTCACTTGTGGCCGTTCAGAGCAGCGTGGTGCAGCGGGGTGTATCCAGTACTGTCAACACAATTCACGTTTGGCCCCCTCCAGATGCTGCAAGACAAAAAGCAGACAGGGCACACTTAGGCAAACACCAGACAGGGACAGGGCAGGGCCAGCACAGCTCTCACACCAAGGTGTGTCTCTGACAGCTGTGGTCAGGGGCAGCCACACAGACACAGAGCAGAGGGGTCAGTGTGCCAGCACTGGAATCACTCCTCTGCCTCACCTCACCTTCCTGCTTTCCAGTCAGAGCTCCCACTGCCACACATCCTTCAGCCATACACAGGCTTGCCAAAAGCTTCTTCAGAGGAACGTGTGTCTATTAGACTGAACCACAAGAGACTGCAAACCATTGACCCATTGCTAATTCACACCCCACAGAAGAATTCTGATGGCTCTGGGAAACTGTCCTTCTCCACAGCAAGACTCACAAGGGGTGGGTGTAAGTCAAAGACTGTGGGATACAGAGTCTGCTCTTGGTCCCCCCTGTGATTCCACACTGACTTCTCACTGTCCTAAAATCACTTCCATCTGTCAGATGCTGGCAGTCTGTACCAAAGAGTAGGTGGTCTCCCAGCACTTCTGGGAGAATTAATTTCCCTCCCTTGCTCAAAAGTCAAGCAACACAGATTCAAGAATTAACCCTGGCAAGGATTCCTCTTCCCCAGCCCCTGCAGGGTGTCCTGCTCACATCAGTGCAGAAAGGCACAAGTAAGAGGCCAGTGCTGCTCCTGAGCTCGCTGTGAAAGGAGTGTGGTGTCCACTGTCCCTCACCAGGGCCACCACCCTCTCCCAGAAACAGGCATGAAACTCAAACCAGTACATCCTTACAAGCAAACTGGAACTGTTCAACTTTCCTGAGGATGGCCTCTCCAGTACAGCCCATCATCTGTGTGTGCTGGCCTGTTTTACACATCAGCCTGTTAGGAATTACACAGGGCTTATCACAAGCCCTGACAATCCCACTTGTGCAAACATGGTGCATTTTCCTGCTTTGTTTTCTTTGGGGTAAAACTTAACAGCACCCTCTGATTCCCAGCTGAAACGGTTTAAAATCAGCCAGCTGTGGCTCTGTTTGAAGCTGGCCTTCTCTGAGCAATCCATTTCCTCCCCAGCATGAAATCACAACTCCCAAGGCCCAGAGGCTTTCTAGAACAGCAGCCATCACTGGGGGGCTACTAGCCAGGAGCACCTCAGTGCCACACAGCAGGAAAGACCAAACCAAACCAACAGGAGCCTCGTGCAGATTGAGTGGAAGTCCAGAAGGGAATGAAGCAGCAGGCTCACTCTGGAGCATGTTTCAGTGGGAAATGGAAAGTCTGTCCCTGTCCCTTCCAAGTCACTCCTGATCTGCAGAACATTATAAAAGGCTTTGCAGTCCTGAGACAGACACGAGCTCTGCTAGAAGACAGGCAGCTAAGGGGAAACTTTATCCAAGAGGACAGGCAAGTGAGCCACAAAATCCAATTTGCAAAGGATCAGAGGCTTATCCTGAGGCATCCTGCATGCCACACACCATTCTGTGCTCCAGGACACACACATGCAGTGCACCTCCAGCTCTGACACAGGATGATGGCTTAAACTACATGCAGAAGGTCAGTGAGACAGCAAAACCCCCCACTCAGAGTGTGTGGGAGCTCCCTGCCTGATGCAGTCCTGAGGGATGAAGGGGACTGAGTAGCACTCAGCTCTGGTTTGTTCCTGGCAGTGGGCTCTTGCAGTGTGGTTGCCCAAATAATTTATTGCTAGATTTAACATGGCAATTAATGGTTAGAACAAGTGCCAGAAAGCCTTGTGTGCAGTCTTGAGCAGTTCTAACATTGCACCTGTGCTGCCTTTGCTTGGGCTGTACCCTGGGCAGTGCCAGCGTCCCGTGGTTTTACACATTAAACTGAGCTGTGTCTGGAAGCTGAGCTCAAACTGCTTGAGGTTGAACACATGAAAAACCAGCAGCAATTAACACAAATGTTTCTTTCAGCTGAAGTTATGAAACAAGGAAAACCAGGGTCAGTGGTGCAGTGGGCAGAGCTGGGGACTGGAGCCTGGGGCATCTGTCCCCATTGGAGCGTGGTGACTCCGTGATAAAACACTTCCTTAGAAATCTCCAGGTCAGTGCTTTAGAGTAAAATGCAAAGTTTGTTCAAGGAGTTCAAAGGAGGAGAAAAGCTGAAGCCCAGGAGGGAGCTGGCCCAGCAGTGAGCACTGGGTGCTGCAGAAAGCAACTGCCAGGATCTAAAGATATTTAAAAAAAAAACCAAACATCTGCTGTGTCCTCTCCTCCCCTTTGCCTTTTTATTCCTGCAAATAAAGAAAGCTTTTATCAAAGAAAGGTCAAATCATCCCATAAGATCAGACTGAAAAGATGCAAGAGGAGAATTATTTATATTTAGATGTGGGGACTGCAGTGAAGTACATCACTCCCTTTCCTCCTCTTCGGCTCTGCCAGAAAGGCCATACAATTCTCCTGAGGTATGGAAACAGGGTACTGAGAAAAGCAGAGCAGAAAGCCCAGAACTCTCTGTGACTTTGGGCTGTTTCTGATTAAAGAGAAACCCCAAGCTCAGCACAGGCAGGAGAATGCTGTAAATACAAGTCCCCAGCAAAGGTCTGGAGCCAATTTGACCACTGCTGCTTTTTGATTTCTTTTCTCCCCCAGTCCCCCAGAACCCCTTTCACATCAAAGACAGTGGTTGTTTCTACCCTGTGGTCTCTGATCTCAAAGGATTGCCCCGGTCTCACCTGCTTTTGCTGAACCAGGGCAGCATCTGAAGATGCTTCTGATGGCATCTGCTAAAGACCTCTAAGGCTGAACATTGAGTACATCAGGAAAGCTCTGAAAACAGCAAAATCCGCTCCTTTAAAACTATTTCTTGTGCTCAGTTTTCTTTTGTTCCATGATTCAGCAAGCGCTGTAGGCTTTAAACAAAGCTTCCTGCTTGCGAAAACTGCTGAATAAAGCACATGCTTTAGGTCACAGTAAAACCAAAAGTACCTTTAAACAGGACCACATTTGTCCTCTTGCTTTTCCATTTCTTTCTTCCCAACTGCAGTAGTAACTCTGCTCACAAAACCACCCCAGGCAAGAAGCTAAAGCAGGGCCAAGCCTAGAGAACAACGTGGTGTTTTCAATTCAAATGATGAACCTCAGGGGCTGGTCTCTGGTCTCACTGACATGGGTTAAGGAAGCACCAGGAGAGCTCAGGCCTTTGGATTCCCAGTATTTACACACCCAACACCAAAGACAAAAAGCACAATGAAACACCAGCAAACACAAGTGGCTTGGTCCAAAGGCACCAGGAAGTTTAAAGCAGCTGAGCATTGGCCCCAGATGTTTGTGTACTTCACTCAAAACCTTAAAGACAAAGTGTCAGGAGGGCAAGTGAGGGGCTGGAGGCGGATTCCCTCGAGTCCAATGCCCAGAGGCCACCACAGCAGGTCAGTCACACACCCCAGCTATGCACATCCCTACAGCCACTGGATTCCTGCTCCCAAACGAGACCCTCACTTGGTATTTCCTGCTTACAGAGGGAACACAAACAACCCAAAGGCTTCGGGCAAGGCCTCAGGGTTAGGAAGCTGCTCATGTTTTTCTCAAGTGTGAGGGAGGCACTGCTGCAGCAGTAGTACCAGGCCAGCAGGCAGGGTTTGGCATGGTGGGACTCCCAACAGAGTGGGGATCCTGCCTCTTCCACACCCCAACCACCAGACACTACAACAGCTCTTAGAAACAAATGGCTGATGCAAGGCTGGAGAAGATTGAAGGAGAGTATTGCTGGGGCAAGGGAGGTTTTGCTAAAGGGAACACCTGGTCAGACTCCAGCTGTTGGAGTGGCTGCAGAGGAAACCAAAGCCATGAGTTTCCACTTCTGCACTCCTCAACTTCTTGGCCCAGATTTTAACTTGCTATAAGATAAGTGGGTAGATTTTCCTCAAAGTCAAAGGGTCATGAGCTCAAGTGCAAGATGACAGAATGGACAGGGAAAAGCAGGACACACAGAAGTGAAGCAGGTGACATCACACAACACCACAGCCAGAATGAGAGCTGTGAGCCTGGGCTCTGTAATCAGACCCACTTCCAGCAGAGACACTGACCAGGGATTCCAGTGGAAATCCTCAGGTTCAGTCCACTTTGACTGACACACTGCAACAGCCAGAGCCACACCTGGCCCTCTGCACAGAGCCAGACCTCAAGCTCCCACTTCATCAGCTCATTCTGAGTGAAGCAACAGCTCCCAACAATTGCCAACAGCTCCAGCCTCATTGCCCAACAACTGCAGACAGTTCACCAGTGTAAGGTCAAGAGGGAGCTGTAAGAAACCAGCATTTCCACCATTGGAGCAACACTGTGCAGCAACCAATGCTCTGACAGCCAAATCATCCCTTCTCCCCTGGAAAGGAGCAGAGCCTTGTGCAGCAGGTGGCCAGGAGCAGGAAACCTGCATGGGTTTGCAAAGTGACAGCAGCCTGTGAAGATCAGTTCAGGAACTGGGAGGCAGAAGGTGAGCTCATCTGCTTCCCTCAGAACCAGTCTACCATCTCCCACTTCTCATTTCCAGGGGAGGCTGTTTTGGGTTGGCACAGACCCATGACAACCACATTTAACTCCTGGGCTTGCAGCTCACTCTAAAAAGGAACTAGAGAGGGTTGGCATCACTAATAGAAATGTGTCCACCCAAGCTAAAATCCCCCATTAGGAAGAGGCCAGGTCTAGCCTTATGGATGGCTCCTGGCAGTGAAAATGCATTTATTTAAACTTAATGTGTGGTGGGGGGTGGCAGTGAGGACAGAAAGGCCGGGTCAGGCGTGCAGCGTGTGCTACATCAGAGAATCCCTCTGAGCAGGGGCAAATAAAGAGCTGCAGGACAGGAAAAATATAGGTCTGGTTTGAGTGCATATGCTGCTTTTTATTCTTAAAAGCATTACAGGCACTCTGCAACCTGCTCCCATTAAGGAACATTCCCAGCTGATGACAGGCCATGGAGCAGGAGCAGCCCCACAACACAGACCCCAAGCTGGCTCTGACCTCAGGGCCAGAGCCAAACAAGCTTTGTCGGGGGAAGTGCAAAAAGGGTTGGCCATCGAGCCAGAGAAAGCCAAGCAGTGTCTCTGGGAGGGGTCCAGGAGCTCTGGGGTCTGATGTGTGTGGCAGCAGGAGCATCCCCCTGTCTGCACCCTGGCCAGAGGCAGCGTGATGGCAGGGAAAGAACAGGGAAAATGGGAATGCAGCCATCCAGCACTGATTTTGTGTCCCGTTCTCTTCTTTTGCATCTGACTAGTTTTGAGGAATAGGAGCAAAAGGAACCAAAACATTCCTGCAGAAATTCAGTGAACTGAGCAGCACTATCAATGTCATAAACCAATATCCTGGAACTGCAAACAGGAACCAGAGCACTGCTCAGGTAAACACTCCCCACTCTCCATTTGCAGCTCAGGTCTGCTCCCACAGCACTGGAGAAAATGCACTAAGTGGAAGAAAAGACAGTATTAAATAAATCAATAAATAGGATGCAGGGGAAATTAGCATGATACGTAGCTTGTGCAAGCTGTGGGATTCTACTGAAGCACAATTCCTCAGAAAGGTGCCACACTTTTCACTGGCCTTCCCTTCATTGAGCTCTTCCAGAAAAATAGAAGGAAACCCTGGGAAGCCACAAATTCCTGATCAAAACCACCAAGCAGCTGATGCTGCAGCACTGAGCTGGCTACAGCTGGCAACCTTGCACCGGGCTTTCCCTCCCCCTTCTCCTTTGTGAGATGATTTAACAAGCTGCAGAATCCCACGGGACATGTCAGCCAGCCAACAGCAATGGAGCATCGTGTCTGGAGCCCAACATGTCCATCTGCGTGCTCCCTTCCCTTTCAGGCACAAAGCTCTGAGCTTGGAGTAAAACTGTCATCAAAAGGAACTTGTGCAGAAAAAATTGTGGTAGAGCACATGTTCTCCCCCGCCTGCAGTGCCCTTGCATGGGATGGATGTGTCAATTAAGTGTTTTGGGATGGCAGAGAATGTGTCATCCTCTGCTCACTGTCAGAATGCATCAATGGGATCAGAACACCTCGAAGTCAACGTTTGTTTCCAGCACCTACAGAGATCTGATCCAATACACATCTCGGTGGAATTTGGGATTTCTAGCACCTTGCACTTATGAGGATGGTGATACTACATTTAAACATGGACACCCTCCTCCTGGTGAAGTCTCAGATCTCTCTACAGAGAGACAACAAACCACCCCATGTTGTCCCCATCTCAGCATGAAAGACTTCTCAAGGTCTGCCTGCTCAGCCCAGCCAGCCATGCTACAATGCTCCTCTGGGCCATCACAGCTTCTTCCTGGGCACTGGCCCTTCCCTTTGTGCCATGTCACCCACACTCATGTCCCCTCTCATCCTGGCTGCTGCTCACCCCTTCCCAAACCCTGCCAACCCTTCCCAAACCCTGCTCACACCCATCCCAGCCTGGCTGCTGCCCAGCCCTGACGC
Organism: Sialia sialis; assembly: GCA_009812075.1. Classification (NCBI taxonomy): domain Eukaryota; kingdom Metazoa; phylum Chordata; class Aves; order Passeriformes; family Turdidae; genus Sialia; species Sialia sialis. The sequence continues at coordinate 1,121,974 of VRYO01000254.1, forward strand.
CTGAACACTGAACCCTGACGTGTCTGTCCCGGGGCAGATGAAAAGCAGGTAAATAGGCCAAGTCAAGCAGAGACAGAGATTCAGGAACCGAATTACCCCTTCCCTACAGCAATTAAAAAAGCAAATGCAATTATTTTGTACCAACAACTGCACACAGAGTGCACTTTTGCCTTAGGGAGACTGAAACCAGTGAGACAGAGATTGGCACGACATCCCCCTTCCCCGGTGACATTGCCCAGATCAGTGACATGAGGACTCTGAATCGGTGCTGGCACTGCAGCGCTCAGTTCTGTGCACATGGGGAGACCCCAGGATACTGGGAGGGACCCCTGGGCTGCAGAATGTCAGGACAGGCAGGAGAAACACGGTGCTGGAGTGAAAAGGAAATGAGTGGCTCTGATAGCAAACAGCAGAATGACAAGGATGAGAGGCAAGGCCCTCGAGGAAGGGGACAAGGGACTGGAGAATTCAGAGCCACAACAAAGCTTCCACTGAAGCGTTTGGAGCACACTTTACCCTTGAACACAGCCCAGCCGCTCACCCACATGTCCCCATTTAAGCCTGTATCAATCCCAGCTCCAGCTTAACCAGGAGTCCCTGCGGGCTAAAGAAAGACACAGCGAGGAGAGATTAACTGGCAACAGTCCGGGACACAAACAAGGCACAGACATACCACTGACTCCAGAGACATTCCTTCTTGATGAGCTTTTTAATTGAGTGCCCAAAGAGCAAGTGACAGTGAAAGGAGAGAGCAAAGACAGCGAGAGGAGGAGGGCAAAGAGAGAAGTGACCCCATAGTGGCTGAGATGGGAACACGGGGGACACACCTGAGCAGCCACAGAGCTCTGAGATCAGCTCTGCTTCTTCCTGGTGGATGCAGAGAAAGCACTGACTTACTCAACAGCTCCTAAGGAAAAGCTCAGGAAAAGAAGGATGGAAATCAGAAAGGACATCCTTTTACTCCAGTAAATCCAGTCTGTCAGAGAGCAGGAACTGGAGTGAATGGCCAAGGCAGGAAATTATTCCCAAATCCCGAGATAGCTCCTAGAAGTTGTCATTACTTGTTTGCGCTATCTGTACAGAGATAAGGGTAGAGCTGAAAAACACGGCGTGCTGAGAGCTGAGGGCACGAGCCAGGCAGTCACACAGAGGGATGGAGTGTGTTGGCTCTGCCCTGCTCCCAGAGCCCCAGGGGCAGCTGCACCCACCCCCAGTGCTGGAAAACTGAACCAATGATGGAACAGGCAGCAAAGAGAGATATTCCCACATATTTCATGCTGGATCTGCAGCTTCCAGTCCTGGTTTCACCCAAATGCCAGCTCTGATTCTTCCTACAATGACAGCCTCAAACAGCTTTCTTCCTCACCAAAAAAAAAAAAACCATCCTTTGGGGAACATTTGCAACATAAGATGTTCCAAACTCCTTGAAATATTTCTTCCCATTTCTCTGCAAGAATAACAGACCCAGCTCTGAGCCTTTTCTCAGTTCAATAGAGCTCTCCCAGCCAGAAGCTGCTTTCAGCAGCAGAGCCTTTCCCAGCCTGACATTTTTAATGTACAGAAGGAATGTACATATGCCAGTCAGAGCCCTAAATATAAGCAGGATAAAATTCTCCATGACTTCAAACAATTTCAGGGTTACTGTGACTGTCCCAGCAAATAATTATATCTCAGCTGTAACAACTCACACCCATATAACAACCAGGATTCTCAGAGCTTTCAAACCAATTCTCTTTAGTCTTTATTTTCAGTAAAAAGAAATGCCAAGGTCACATCCTGTTTTACTCCTTCTGTGAAATAACTTCTGTTGAGATTAGAGGAAATATTTCCAAAATGCCGAATTCAGCACAAATTCCATTTTCAGTTGTTCTGACCCAGAGCAGATGAGCCACAGGAGCTCAGACACAGCTTCACAGCCTGCACCAGGCTGAGAGGAGCAGTGAAAGGGGCGCAGGGGCAATGCAGTAACTGAAAATCATGCAAAGGTGGTTAGTAACAACACTCCAGGACAGCCACAAGTCATCCATGGGGGTCACAGGATGAATTGAGGTCAAACATCTCTTACAGAGAGATGTCAACTTATCAGAGAGCAGTCAACTTATCCGAGTCCCCACCGTGAGAGAAACTATAGGTTAAATCACTGGAAAGAAGCACTAGGAAAAAACCAACACAAGTCCACAGGACACAGTCTCTTATTTAAATCACCTGATGGATTTCACTGTCCTTGTAACAGAACCAAGAAGGCTTTGAAGTCTTCAGAGCTTAAAGCTTTATCCTAATCCTGTTCCTGATTCCTACAAAAATTGTGCTAATTCCTGAAACTGAGAGCAGTGAGGAAGAGCCTGTGGAGCCCACCTGGGTCACTGCATGGGGGTGCTTCAAGCCTCAGCAGGCACCCAGGCTGTGGAATCGGATTCTGTTCTAAAATCAGGCACTTTGTAATGCCAAACTTGAGCGGATTTCTCACTGTCTAATTAGGATGAGGCAGAAGTCGATTCACCTAATTTCCAACCCACTTCAATATTAGATTTGAAAGACCACCTATGACATCTTCAGCCTTGCTCGCCTCAGGAGTCTGCACAACAGCAGGCAACAGGATTAGATAAAAATCTAATGAGATAATGTATTTACATAATATTTATGGCACTCACTCTCAGACAGGGTTTTGTTCTTGGGTCCTCAGTACGTGGCACTACAGACACTTCCTTTGAACTGGAAAAAGCTTGAGGTTTATTTTTAAATCTAATTCCCCTTTAAAAGAAATCATGTATTTAAGTATCAACAGAGGAGTTTGAATGTACCTGGGCTTACCAAACCTAAATACCAACTCCAGCTCAACTTTCCTTCAGCTGAATAACTCAGGCTCCTGCAGAGTGTCCAGTAAAGCCATGCACTCACACTCCTCCTCCTGTAATTCTCTCAGCACCCTGTGTCAGATACATACCCTGATTTTCACCTCAAACCCTCAATAGCCACATGTCAGCAAGCCAAGCATGTACACATGATCCCAGCACCTTGCATCCTGCAGCCTCCCAAACATTTCAACAGCTCACCCTCACTAATCCTGGGGAAACAGCCACCTTGACATCCTGTGTGTGCCAGAGCCAGCTAAAATCCTTGGTTTTGAAAAAAGTAAAAACCACACAAATTTAAACACTGCAGAGATAGAAATAGTTCCAACTTAAGCCCCTTATCCAGCAGTCTGGAGGCCCAACTGGATTTTCTTCCAGGATACAAACATCTGCAGGAATCCCTGCCAAGCATCCAGCACCACATTCAGTTACAGTTAAAGGGCAATCCAAAAAGTTGAACTCCAACCTGATTCATCTAAACTTCTCAAAGCTGAGTATTTCTCATTGAGTTATGGTACCAGGTTAAAATAATTTTGATTCAGGCCTAGAAAAGTGCATGTGATGTGATGGATGCCCAGGCGCCATGTGGCATTAATGCCCTCCCTGACCCAGGGCACAACATTTCCCCACCCATGAGGGTGCAGGAGCACAACCTTCTGGAAGCAGGACACAAAGAGCTCTGAAGCTCTCCTCCAGGTTTTGTGAAGAAGAGGGCACATTCACACACTGCAGCTCAAATTTCATTCCAAAGGCAGCTCACACCTTCCTGCCCTGTCTTTATTTGAGCCTTTGCCCCCTCCCCAGCCCCCAGGCACTCATAGCCAGCCAGCCCAGGTGCACCGACATTTCCAGCTCTGTTTTCCTCCCTCCTGCAGACAGCAGCTGTGTTCACTTTGCCAGTCGGTTGCTATAGAAACAAATCAATCTTCAATAGTTTTATTTTTACCAGTTTCTGTGAAATAGGATTTATCTCATTTCCATGACTAAGCTGTAGTCTGCAGCGAGCTCTTTGGGACAGTGACAGTGCCAGCTCAGCATCGGGCAGAGCTGGTGCTGCAGTGACAAGAGGAAACAGCCATCACCCGTGTTCAGAGGCACCTTCTCATCTCGAGGACACCTCACCTTGAAAGGACTCCACAGGCAGAGCACTCCACAGCTGCATCTGAGGAGCAGGACACAGCAGGAGCGGATGCCCAGCCCAGAAAGGCGATGGGCTCACACAGAGTGGAGGTGTCAGCACATGTTCTCTGCTGGGAGCCAGCCTAGCAGTCCCTTGGGCACTGCCACAAGAGTGGCTCAGCCTCCAGAAACTGCCTGTCCTTTGTCCCAGGGCACCTGAGAGGGGCTTTGCTTCTGGTCTGGCATGATGTGGATGCATTTCCTCCATTCTGTGTTACCTGTGACACACTTTCACGCATGTCTTTTCTATACTGCTAGTCCTTCAGTCTCACTGAAATTATTACCCCATAAAAATCCAGCTGGATGAACGCTGTTTCTTGGCTCAGCTGCTCCTAACACACCAAACAGTGTTCCAACCATTCATCTCCAGAAAGTTCTGCTCTCTGCCAAAGGGCCTTCCACAGCTGCAGAGGACCTGTGGCACCGAGTGGAGCAGCTCCACTTCACCAACACTCATTGCTCCTGCCTTTCCCTCCTGCTGGATCCAGGAAAGTGCAGCCTCAGGAGACAGGAGTTTATATCTGCCAGCTGCAGTGCTTCTCCTGGCACAGCCAAACCTCGAGAAGAGGAGCTGGGGATGGCTGGGCCCCTCATTCCGGCCAGGCCAAGCTGGAATCTTTACACAGCACAAAAGTGCAGTGCACAAACCCATCCATCAAACAGCATCCAGCTGAGTTCTGCATCACTCCAGCTTTCAGAACACAGAGTGCTCTGGCTGTGCTCAGGTCTGCAGTGATATTTCTTCAGTTTCAAGACAAAAGACACAAGTGGAGGCCACGAGGCTGTGGAAATGTCAGGATCTCATCACTCAAATAGCCCAGGTTTGGTGACAGGTGTAGCTGAGTTTTGTTCCCAAAATTCCTCACACAGCTCAATGGCAGGATAAGAACACGGGGTATACAAATCAAAAAGCCATCAGGGAACCTCACAAACATCCCCTCAGGGCACTCGAGTCTCACAAGCACCTGAGCACAAACAGCCCAGACTTTGTACAGCTGCTCAGGATCCTCCAGCCAGACCTGGAGCCAGGCCCAGGCATGGCATGGGAAATAAGGAAATGCATGTAGTGGATGTGTTTTGCTGCTCTTTCCATGAGAGGACAGAGCACAAACCTTAGGTGAGTCCTGCAAATGCTCCCAGGAAGGTATGTAACCTGGCAACTGGAAAAACACCTGTGAGCATTGTGCCTGGGCTCTGCTCCAGCCCCCAGCCCCTGCCACTGTGGGACACTGGGACTGTTCAGATCCTGCACCAACAGCAGCTGCCTTGGTTCCAACATCCTCAGCACAATGGATCCCACCTGATGCTCCTCACCTGACACCAGGACCCCTATGACCCTCCTCTCATCACATCTTGGCTCACAGCAACTCCCTGATGGAGCATTTGAGGTAACCTGCATGAGCATATGAATATTCACAAAAGTCACCTGGCACTTCAAAACACTCTCAAAGCAAGACAAAAACTGAGCTTGTGTTCTCACCCTCTGACACAAACATAATGACACACTGACGTTCCCAAGACAGTGAGTCCCAGAGCAGCAGAGGACTCAGCACGTGGGTAAAGAACGATGGGAAGCCAATATCTGGAAGAATGTTCAGCCCCCGCAACACCCACCTGTGCAGAGCCTTCTACTTACAATCCCCCCCTGCCAACCATACCCTGGAAACCTGGAGCTGCCCACAGCCCTTTGGGAAGGGAGCCAGGCAGGGATCTCTCAAGGGGGTTTCACAGGAAGAGGAAGGAACCCACCCATCCATCAATTCCCATGTGTCCAAGAAAGCCCCAGGTGTGAAAACACAAGTTCTGCTTTGCCCACTGGCTTGGGCAAGTGGAGGAGGGCAGGGTTAATGCCACTGCTCTGAGATCCCTGAGCAAGGAGAGCCCGGTGCTCCTGAACACACAAAAACTTTCCAAAACTGCATCACAAGATCACACAGAGACAAAACACTGCAGAGTCACAGCCAGAAAAGCGGCCTTTGAATTCTTAAAGAAGTACTTAGGAAACAATTCCCAGCCGAGCACCAGTGCACACCTGTGCCTGTGGCACAAGCACCTTCAGCAATCCCTATGCTCAGGGTGTAATTAAAGAGGGATCCGTGTGCACGGGAGGGTGTGGAGAGAAGGTTTAAAGTGGGTGAGATGATTAATCACAGCAGCAGGACGAGGGGAAGATCCAACACTGCCCTGTGGGAAAGCAGCAGCAGCTTCCTTGTGATGGGGAAGGGGAAGAGAGGGAAGCACCTTGTTTGCACAACTCTGGAAGCTGCACCTTGGAGCCTCCCTGCTGCTGTCTCTGCCAGACATTGAAGGACTTGGTGCTTACCACAAGGCTGGGGACACAGGGAGGGACAGACACCTCGACCTGAGCTCAGACAGGGCAATCCCCTCCCTCCCTGGCAATGGCACCGTGTCCCTTCCCCAGGGAATGGCAGCACAGGCACAGTCAGAGCCTCACCCCACCCCCAGAAGTACACAGAGCACTATCAGATCCCTGCTGTAAACCATCAGCCACACCAGAACAAATACCAAACCCCGCTTTTCTAAAAAATAACTCATTTTTCTGACTCCTAACCACCCTTGGACTGTTAGAAGCCATCTCAAATGGTCTGCCATCCCACCACATCATTCTCTAAACCAACCCGACCCCTCACCAGCAGCAACGGCTGAAGCTGGGCTGGAACAAGGGTTGTGGCTTCTGTGGAGCAGCACTCAGCCCTTCCCACAACACATGTGCACCCAAACTCCTCATTCCCAGCAGAAGCGTCTCCTTGCTACACTCCCTGGGGACTGCATATCCCATCTGGGGCTCGGCAGCAGCCTCATTTTCCCCCTCTGGGCAATACAGATCCAGACTTTTCACAGCAATGGATGAAAATAAAAAAGCTGCTTCTGCAGATTTGGCTTTAACACAACCCATCCCTCATTGCTTCTGGCAAAACCTCCTGAATGCAGGCTGATAGCTCAGCTACAGATTGTTCTGTTGTTTCCCGCATTTAACTTCACAGTGAAACCACTAAAAAAGAAAATTACAATACATCAAATTGTGCAGCCTCAATGCAGAAGTGGCTCATAACCCCAGGAAACCTCAAGGATACACAGACCATCTCTGATTCCTGGATTTGCTGTCGCTCACCAGCCTTAAGCTGTGTATGCACAGAGTGGGTTTTGTCTCTGCCTGCTCCCTGTCCCTCGCACGGTGCTCCTGCCTGTGCCGTGATCCATGGCTGGATCTGAGAAAGCTGGGCTGGCTGAGGAGCCAGGATCTGCTCCCAGCTGCTGGGCCAGGTCTCCAGCAGCTCCCCAGGCCCTGGCAGATCCCAGGGGCTGCATGGATGCCGGCAGGGAGCCGAGCCTCCCAAACCCTGGCAGCCATCACCCCTTTGTGAGCCCACCATCTGCTCTGGCAAATCCACACTCCCATTTTCCCCCTCCTGCATCCTTCTCATTCCCCCAGCTCGCTGTCAGCATTCCCATCAGCTTCCCACTGGGATTTATTCTCCTGTGCTCTGACTGTTACACCCTGGCACATTCACCCCTTGAGAGAGACTTAAATTGTCTTTGAAGTTCCTCCTCCTGTGGCTTATCCCACTCCATCCCATCCTGTTTCCTGCTCACCTGCAGCCATAGGTGATTGGAGTCTGTGCTGCCTCCACACCCAGCAGGCCCTGCTCAGCCTGGGAAGGAGCAAGGCAGCCCAGACGTGACAAAGTTCGCATTTAACTGATAACAGACTGATGGCAATTCAGGCCACCTGATAAATCACCACATTCCAGGGAATCTACTGCCAGGGGCATTTTCAACTGCTTCATGGAGCAGCTTTTGCTCTCTTTGGAAGAGAAATGGCCCAAACCAATGAGTGCCAGCTCAGAGCAGGTGCCAGCTCAGCACATACCAGGTGTAAAGCGGGAATTCCAGGGAATGCCTGGTTTGTATCCCATCCAAAACTGTATCTTTGAGACACCTGAAATGCAGAACTGACAGAAAAAGCTGCACCTCCGGAGGGAAGAGCTTTGGGAACAGGTTATCCACACAGTAGGACTTAAAAAGTAAATAAAATAGGGACCTGAAATCAGGTGGAGAAAAGAACAAAGGTGCCAGCCCAGCAGAATGTTTATGATCCTGTTCTGGGAATGAGCTCTGGGGGTGGAGAGCAGCTCAGCAGTTCCCGTGTCAGGAGAGATCCTTACAGACACAAGATGCCTCAGCAGGAATAGGGATCAGCCTGAGCAGGACCAGGGGCTGCCCGAGGAAGGGAAAATATGGAACATGCAGACCTGACTGAGGGCAGGCTTCTCCCCACAGCCAAGGAGGGCAAAATCCTGCAATAGAAAAGTTCCCATGTTGTAGCATTGGAAAAGGTGAGGCTTTCTCCACCCTAAAGTTCACCTGTCTGGCCCCTGCAGCCTGTCCCAGCCTGTCTCCTGCACCCAGGGACACTCAGCAGCTCGTCACAAGCTCCTCACCTGGAGGAGTCTCTTTACACAGAGCCAGAGCCCAACAAGTGCTCAGGGGGTGGGAAACAGTCACAAACTCCCCAAATGACAGCAGGTGGCACACAGGACACATTGCCATGCCCCACAATGTGCAGCCAGACCTGGAACTGCTGTCACAGGCATAAATCCCAGCTGTACAGGGAGAAACAGGTTCAGGGGCTGGGACTTGGGCAGGGGAAAGGGGGACTTCCAGCATCACCAGAAGGTACATCCAACAGCCATGGAAGCGAACACAGAATATGAGTGACAGCTGTGACAGTCACCCTGGCTGCGCAGAGAGCCACATTCACATGTGAGAAACACAGTAACAGGTCAGAGCCAAAGGCACAGCCTCTCACTGTGGCACCATGGGGCTGCTCCAGGACCATGGCACCATGGGCACAGTCCCAGGGAAAGGCAGGGAAAAGGCACCATCGTGCCCAGGTGCCATCAGGCAGTGGTGGATTGTGTTCAGCTCACAGGGTGCTCAACTGCACTGACCCTCTGCACCGATCTGAGCCCCCTGTGGGCACATCCATCCCACTCAAACAAGGGCTCAGACTGTTTAATATATCAAAAGAGGAGAACAAAGCTCGACCCAAGGGTAGATTTACGTTTCAGAAAGGCAAACGTGTGCCCCAGGGCAGGGTGAGCTTTGCATGTCTGCAGGCCTCTGCCACCAGCACAACCTGCAGATATCCAGAGGGGTTACATGAAAGTTAAAACACATCAAATTCGGCGAAAAAGGTACAAGTTACACCCCTCTGAACAGTCTGATTGCGTTGCAGCAACCACTTGGCACTGGACACAAATCTCTTCCACATCCCCCAGTACAAACCAATTGCTCAGGGACCTGGAGCATTCCCAGCAGAGGCCACGGTGGCCCAAAGCTGCAGCTCCAGGAGCACAGCAGCAAGAGTTGATGCAAAAAAACGGGGAAGAGAAAAAAAAAACTAACAAAGGTCCAAGAGCTTCAATCAGCAAATTCCACAGCATGGGGCTGGGGACGAGCCGACCCCAGACCCAGTGAAGTGTCACCGCCAGCCGCGACAATGCCAGCGCAAGGGCCGGACAGCTGCCCTAGGAAAGCGATCCCGCAGCTCTCCCACCGCAGGAACCTGCCCTGGCCACGGAGCCCTCCAGACACAGCACAGCCTGCCAGTGACGGCAGCCAGCACCTGCACAGCAGCGCTTTGATGCCAGGGGGACAGGGCAGCACTCAGCCCTGGCAGTGTCAGCTCCAGCCAGCCTGGAAGTCACTGCCCTCTCCTCTCCCAGCCCACCGGCCCCTGGCTACTGGCCCAGGGCACATCAGCCCCAGGAGCTCCGCCGCATCTCCGGTGCCACCAAACTCTCAGGGGTGCCCAGGTCACACGCCTCTCCCAGCCCGCTGCGCTGTCTCTTCCCATCCCCTCGATTCCTACCAGGGGAGCCTCCGGCTCCGGCGCGCCCTCCCGGGGGACAAACCGGGGACAGACCGCCGGCCTCCCCCGGAGCGCTGCAGCTCCGGGCACCCCGGCATCCCTTTGTCCCACAGCCTTGTCGCTGCACTCCATGAGCGCATCCAGCCCCTGCAGCTGCCCCCAGCCCCGCTCCCCTGCACCCCAGCCCCACAGCTCCCGCTCCCTTCCTGTCCCGCAGCCCCACAACCAACTCCCGGTCCGCGGAGAGTCCCCGCCTCATCTCAAATCCCTCGCTCCCCGCCCCCGGGGCCGCGCTCACCTGAGCAAGCTGGACAGCGGGTGCCCCACACCGACACTCCCGCCGCTACCGCCACCGCCTCCCCCCGCGGAGCCGCCGCCGCTGCCGCCGCCACCACCGGAGCCGCCGAAGCCGGAGCTGAGGCGCTTTCCCGAGAGCAGCTTCTCCACGGCCGGGAGGTTCCCGGTGCGCGCGGCCTCCAGCAGCTCCTGCTCCTTCCCCATGGCCGGCGCGGCCCGGGCGCCCGCGCGACTTCCGGGGCGGGCTCGCGCCGGGCTGGGGGCGGGGCATGAGGGGGCGTGACGCGAGGGGCGCGGCATGGGCGTGACATGAGGGGACGGATGGAAGGGGGAGTGGGGGCTCCGTGTAGGCCCCGCCCCCCGAGCGCTGCCCGTGGTCCCTCAGCTTTCGTTTTGGGCGGGTGTGGGGAGGTTTCCCCTGCGGGGCCCGGGCAGCGGGGCTGCTCTAACCCCGTGTCCCGGCAGGGTCCGGGTGTGGGGAAGGCGGCTAAGAGCGGGGCCGGTCGGTCCGGGGAGTGCAGGGTCCCGGACTGAGCCCCGCAGAGCCCCCACTTCCACAGCCCCGCTGCTATGGCGACAAGCCCGGCCCCGCGCGTCCCCTCGCGGCGCCCGTAGCTGTGCGTCATCAGGAGGCGCCGTTAGGGCGCCGTTGGCTTGGCAACATGCTCCGCCCCCACGGCGGCGCCCGGGGATTGCGTCATTACGATGCGCTGGAGAGTCGCTGTTGTCATAGCAACAGACACGGCCCGCCGGCGAGTTGCTCGCCATCCTTCGTCATCAGGAGACGCCGCCGCATCTCCGTTGCCATGACTACAGACTCCACCGCCCGCCGTGTCGCCGATAAAATGCATCATCACAAGACGCCTAAGTGTCACCGTTCCCGTCGCGATAGGCTCCGCCCCCTCGCGGTGTCTGTAGTGTTTCGTCATCAGGAGGCGCCGCGGGCGCGGCTATGGCGGACCCGGCCCGGGAGGCGCTCGGTGCCGTCGCTGCCCCGGAGCCGCCGCCCGCAGGCTCAGCCCCGCCCGCTGCCGGCGATGGGGCGGCGGCCGCGGGAGAAGGCGAGGTGGGGGAGGCTGGCGGTGTCAGCGAGGTCAAGGCGGAGGTGGCGGACGGGGAGGTGAGGCGGGAGCGGGAGCGGAGCCGGGTCGGGCCGCGGGGCCGCAGAGCGAGCGCTGCCCTCTCGCCTAGGTGAGGAACGCGGAGGGAGAGGCGGCGGACGGGGAGGACCCGGGGCTGCAGGCATGTGCGGCCAGGAAGGTGAAGCTGGAGCTGAAGGAGCGGAAGGAGAAGAAGCAGAAAGTGGACGAGGACGAGATCCAGAAGATGCAGTGAGTCTTGGCGCAGCGGTGCCTGGAATCGTGTCCCCGGTGCCGCAGCCCGTCCCAGATTTCCCTTCGCACCCCGCGTTGCATCCCAGCGCTCCCCTGTCCCGCCTGCCCCGGTTTGTACCGCGGGCGCGCCTTCACGCGGCTCTCAGTGATCGCTCTCCTCCGCAGGATCCTGGTCTCTTCCTTTTCCGAGGAGCAGCTGAACCGGTATGAGATGTATCGCCGCTCTGCCTTCCCCAAGGCTGCCATCAAACGGGTACGAGACAGAGGAGCAAGAGTGTGATCAGGCTGGGCTGGGCACTCCCCAGGACCCTTCTGGGGCTCTGCCACTCCCATGGCTCACCCTGTTCTTATGGGACAGCTGAGCCCGATGGCTTCCAGCTCAAACCCCCACACCAGGACCTGGTGCTGCAGCTCAGGCTCTGTCCCTGAGGTGTCACAGTGTTCAGGGCTCTGACTGTCCCTGTCTGCCCCTGTCCCAGCTCATCCAGTCCATTACCGGCACCTCCGTGTCCCAGAACGTTGTCATTGCCATGTCAGGCATCTCCAAGGTGTTCGTTGGAGAGGTGGTGGAGGAAGGTGAGTGACACATGAGTGACAAGGGAAGAACGTGGGGTAAATTCCCTGCTTGGTGCAGGATGTGGAACAGGACCAGGGTTTTCCATAGTTCTCCTTTCCACCAGCAGCTCTGGCTTAGAACAGGACCCTGTAAAGCTGGCACAGCCCCTCTGATCCCACCAGCATTGCTGCTTCTCCCCAGGCAGAGAACCTGGGGGGCGCAGCTCTGTCCCTCAGCCCTAGAGCAGCTGCTTAATGAGCATTTCATTGGTGTGACAGGGACAGAGGAGTTCCTTCATGGGATGGCCTTGGTTCAGTTTGGGACAGGGGCTGGGAGCTGAACCAGCTGTTCCTACTCAGCTGTTGGGGGGATCCCAGCACACCCAGCCCCCAGGGCTCCAGAGCTGAGGCTTTGAGCACATCCATGCCCTGGATCCAGTGGATCAAGTGGATTAGAAGCTTTTTGTCCTGGTTGCTGCCCTGGGCCTCCTCTCAGGGAGGAGCTCACAGAGCAGGTTTATTCCTGGTTCTGAGCTGCAAATCCCAGAAACAAATGTTACCTATTCCTTCCAAAGTGCAGGGAAGCAGCAGCAGGGGCTGAGCAGAGCTCAGCTGCCCCTGCCATGACCTCTCTGTGTTTGTCCAGCTCTGGATGTGTGTGAGAAGTGGGGGGAGCTGCCCCCTCTGCAGCCCAAGCACATGAGGGAGGCCGTCCGGAGGCTCAAGGCACGTGGGCAAATCCCCAACTCCAAGTACAAAAAGATCATCTTCCACTGAGAGAGGCTGAAATGAGCTTCCTGTAGGACCTCCCCACGTGGACTCTTCTATAAGGCCCCTTTGGGGTGGCCTGTGGGACTTCAAAGATGTTCCTGCTGACCCTGCCCATTCTGGGCAGAGCCTGGATGCACCCTTGACCTGGACTTGGGGTCTCAGCACAGCAGGGAGAGGAACATCCAGGGGCTGCAGAGCATTTCCTGCTGGTCCAGATGTGACATCTGTGCCCAGATGTGTGGCTTTTTTTGTACATTAAACTTACTCTTGTGTTCATAACTTGACTGGGGGCTGCTTGTTGTGTCATCCAAGGTGCTCCCAGAGCTGTTCCCACCCTGGGCCAGGACTGGTTCCCTGGGAACACATGCTGAACATATCTGAAGTCATGGCTCAGCTGTGTTTCCAAATCCAGGAGCTGCCCATAAAACACCAGTGTTAGGAAGGGAGGGGGAAGGAAAAGCAGGAAAAGAGGCCTGAGCCTGGAAGGAGGTTAATGAGTTTAATTTGCTCATGGTTCATAGAACCAATAAATGCATCAGTGAAAACAAACTGCAGCAAAGTTCCAATACTGCCTAAAACTGAAATTCAAGTTCAGACTTGCTCATTCCCCCCTGTCCCCTTGCAGGGGCCCTGGGAGCTGCTCCTGACCCTGTGAGAGGTGCTGAGGCCATGTGCTCTCCCACAGCACCTGTGCTGGGCAGGACTCCCTGGGCTCTCACTGGAACAGAGGAAGAATCCTTAAATAAGAGGCTCCACAAAGTAAACTTTGATATTTACAATCTGTGAGGATCCAAGAGGTTTTGTCCTCCCCCGTGTATGGGTTTTGGCTTACAGTCCTTTTTACTGGATCTTCAAAGCAAAGGAAATGCTTGAATTCTTGAACAAAACCCACTGACTGAAGTTGCTGGAGCAAGGAATTTGCTGTAAACAACCTGGCCCAGCTGTGCTCAGCCTGCACACATGGGAGGAGCTGTGGGACCCTGCAGGTGGGCACCAGGACTGGGCAAACCCTTGGCACACCCTTCCCACACTCACACACAATGTCATGAAAATCTGAAAAAGCTGAAAGAGAAACCTCCCATTTTCAAGCAATTAATGAAGAGAAAGCAGGAATACCGTGGCATTCCACCTCAGGCAAGCAGTTCACTTGCTCCCCACAGGGAGAGGGAGCAGCACAAAGGTTTGGTGAAACAAAATCCAACTTCTGCTTGTGGGCTCTGGGCAGTTCCCAGCGGTGCTCACAGGGGGCTGCTCCACACAGGTGTGTACCAGTGTTTTCCTTCAGGGATTAGGGCTGGCAGGTGGTTCTGGTGTCTCAGCCACCCAGCCCTGCTGAAAATCCCACAGCTCCTTCCTCAGCAGCCGTGGCTGCTCCTCCTCCCCATGGGGGAACTCAGGCACACAAAGCTCTGAGGACAAGGTGCATCCCAAAAAACACCCAGGTCATCTTCTGGGACTGAACTAACCTCCCTCACCCCATTCTTGATAGTAAACTTGAAGTTTAAACAGTAATTCCTGCACCAATAAAGCCAGATGTGGGATTAAGTGGGAATGAAGTGGACTAAGTCTCTGCATCCATCTCCACACAAGGAATTACTGGTGGAAAAGGGGAATCTGAAGGAATTCCTGTACTATCTTGACCCTGTTCTTGTGGGAATAGTGAGCTGTGTGCCCTCACTCCACAGTGGGAAATCCCATCTCTGCTTCCAGGTGACAGCAGCCCTGCTCTCCCAGCAGGGCCCTGACCCTCCTGCCACCCTGTCCTGTCACTGCCCAGGTGCTGAAGTGACCATCCTGCTCCTGCTGTGGCCCCTGGCGAGCACAGCTAGGCAAGAACACAACAAGGAAGGGTGAAAGAAGCAGAAACCCCAACGTGGACCATCTCCAGATGTCACCACAAAAGCTGGAGGCTGAAAGCCACCCACAGATGAGGAGACATGGGGTATCCCCCCAGCATCTAACCTGGTGTTTGTAGGCTGACCATGCCCTGGCTCAGTGCAGCACTCCCAGGCCAGAACAGAGTAAATTCCTCCTCATTCCTCCCATTTCCTCACCCCTACACCTCCCTGTCCCCAGTCCTGTGCAGTCACAGCTGGTTTCAGTCCTGGAGTTGGACCTGTTTGGCAGAAAAATGACCAAACCTGCCCTGCTGGTGCTGGTCCCCTGTCCCTGGCAGTGCTGGCACTGTCAGAGCTGGAACAATGGGTTGTACTTCCTGATCTCCTGCAGAAGGCGAGCCTTGTCCATGTTGGCTTCTGCCAGGGCCATTTTCATGGTCTGGAGCTCCCTTTGCAACTCTGGCACTTGCTTGAGCTGCAAGAAATAAGCAGAGAACAAAGCAGGAGTCTTCAAGGTACACAGTGAGCTGCTCCAAGGAAAACCAAAGCAGGAGCTTTTGAGATCAATTACACAGTGAGACAGAGCCACACTGACAGAATTTCTCTCTCAGCGAACTTCTCAATTCCTGTTTATCTAACGAGGAACTGAACACAGTGGGGAAAATCAGAAAACAATCCCCAACCACATTCTGCAAGGGAACAAGTGAGCTCATGCTGGGCAAGGTGCCCTTGCTCCTCAAAACACTCATAGGAGGAGGCACAGGCTGCTCCTCAGGGCACTCCCTTCCTGCAGATCACCACACTTGCCCAGGACTGCAAACACACCAAGGCAAAAGAGAATTTCCAGGCAGCAGTGACTCACCTGCAGCCCACGTGCTCCTGCTGCTGGGGCTGGTGAGACAGAGTCTAATGGGGCCTTCTGCTCCTCAGGGACTGACACAGGTTTTTCCTGTTTCACTGAGTCCTTCCCCTGGGAAGCTGGAAAGCAACAGAACCCACTCAGGTGTGGACATTCATACAACAAGGCCCTCAGAATGAAAAAAAACAACTTCCATTTCTTTTCTTCTTTTTTTCCCCCCTCTTTTTACACAGGAAAATAAAATTCACTTTCCTCTTTTAAAATTGAGAAACTAAAAGGTAATAATGGATCCTGTCACAAATTCTCACACCAAGGAACAGAGGCAGGGACTCAGCAGGAAACACACCCAGGGACTGCTCCCACCTCAGAGCCAGCAGCAACCATCACATCCCAGTCTCCTCCAGCACAGCCTGGGGGTGCAGAGGGACAATAAATCCAGGTGTTACTGACCTGTGAGATAGAAGATGCCATCATCCCTGCGCCTCACCACGACGTGATCTATTGCCAAGGTGATGGGGACAGGGCCAGGGGAGGTGGGGTACAGTGGGGGGCTGTCATCCTGGAGAAACATGGAGGAGAGAAGGGATAAGCAGCTGGGACACCTCTTGAAAGGACTTCCCTTGCCTGCAGTCTCACCGGGAGCAGCATTCCTGACTGGCGGCACTGCCAGACTCACAGGTGTGAGTCCACCCTAGAAAAAGGCCTAGGGTGTACAGGTACTTCCCTTGTGCTCCTCATTCATCCCTAGATTTTAGAGGCAAAACCAAACAGTCTCAGGAAAAGTGAAGCTCTCCAGTGACCCCCAGCAATCCCACAGCAACCCTTCCCAAGTGAGCTCTGCCCTGAGGGGAATCTCTCACCTTCAACGTGATTTTGGCATCCACCACCTCTATCTCCATGGGGATCACCTCTGGGATGATTTCATCCTCGAGGAAGGGTCCCAGGCTGGTGAGGCAGGAGGTGCAGAGCTCTGTGGAGCGGCTGTGAAGCAGCACTCGGAGGAAGCCGTTTCGCTCGGCCAGCGGCGAGTGAGCGGCCGCGCACGGCCCGGACTCCAGGCGCAGGCACACCTCGGGGTGGGGCTGCTTGGCCTCAGGGCTCACAGGCTTCTCCACACCTGGGTCTCCTAGAGCTGGGACAGAGAGATCTCACTGCACAACGGGCCAGTGGTCAGATATCAACTCAGAAATATCCATTTCAGACCAAAAGTGACTCCAAAGTGACCTTGGTCTGACATCATCCCTCACATGAGAGAAATCCAAATTACCAGGGACCAAGAGCCCACATCACTGGAGCTGGACCATTTAAGGTCCCAGACACATCCCTCTCTCACCACACTTTAAATCTGGCCCTGTTTTGCATGCTCAGGACCTGGCCCAGTACCGCACTCACTCTCAAGAGCTGCCCCAACTGTGCCCTCCACAGTGTCCCAACTCTGCCGCCTCAGCTGACCCAGTGCCCTGGCTCACTCTCCAGAGCTGACCAGCCATTCCTCATCCCCTTGCTCCACCATGGCCACTGGCAGGATTGGGAAAGGCAAGATTAACAGCCTAGGTACTGCTGACACTTTCACTCCAGGTCTGGGATTGTGGCTGCTTTGGGTTTTGTTTGGGTTACATTTTTTGGAAGGTTGGGGGGATATTTGATATTCTTAGGTTTGGCTTGGTTTGGGTTTTTTTTAATTCAAATATAGGAGAAGTACTATGGACCAGTATTTTTCTCAGAGCAGAAATAACTTCACAGCTTCCCTAGATACTTTATTTACTCTTTTAATTAATTTCATGCATCCTAGCAGCAATTTAAAAAATCCCAATCAATGATTACTAGACACCACACTGTGTAGGCACTTGGGAAGTACCTTTCAAATGCCAGATCTGAACCCTCACACAAGAGCTGTGCTCAATCCTAACCACCCCAAACACTGAGGCCCCAGTAAATGGAATATTCCCTGAGGGAGGCCGGTATAAAAGTCAGTTCTAACAGTGCAGCATCTTACCCACATAGCCACGCAGGAACTGCCACATGCCAACGTTGTTCAGCTGCTCTGGAACCACAGTCATCACTTGTAAAGCCACAGACAAATCATCTCCTTGAACCTCTATAGCACAGTTCACATCATTCATCTTCAGCACGAGGACAGACACCTGAAACAGCAACCAAGAGTTCATTGGTTACAGCAAACACTCACTTCCAGAGCCCCTCAGGGACAGAATCCCAGTGCCAGGCACTGACCAGCTGCAGACTGGGGTCTTCACTCTGGGATGTGGAGCTGTTCACCTCAGGGGACACTCCACCATCGTCCTCTGCCACCAGGCTGCTTCTGCTACCCGTGTCATTGTGGGCCTGGGGAAGCTGCCCTGAAGGAAGAGGGTCCAGGCTGGGTTCTGAAATAGAAGTAACAACAACTCAATTCCATTTCTTTTTCTGGAAGTCCTGATGTCAGAATCTGCCTGAATCTCTGGCCTCTCTGGGGGTGCCATTCTCTGGAGAGCTCTCTCCAGGTCTTCAGATGACTTTAAGCAACACAGGGTTGAAGTGAAAGATGTCCAGAGTACCAGGTATCCAACCAGTCCTTCCTAAATGCTCTGTACCACCCACAGCACATCACAGCCCCTACAGCCCCCAGGACACCACTGAGATGTGCAGGGTCACCCCAAACTGATTTACCCTCCTCATCTCAAAAGCAGAAAGAGCCACTGTGAAGCAACTCCTTAAGACTTTCAAAAACAAGGGGCAGCAAAAGGGATTCCATAGGAACAAGGCATGGAGGAGCTGCCTGTGGCACAAAGCCATCACCCCTGTGAGATGAGGGTGGGGAGAGGGAAAGCCAAGGGCTTTACCAGAGTCTGTGAGCATCACGAAGCCATCACTGCCATCACTGTCCACTGACAGCCCATCTTCAGGGCCACTGCCATCCACGGATGTGGTGTCAAAGGAATGCTGGGATGAGGTTCTCTTCATGGAGAAGAAACGCATCCGGCCGCTGCCCGCCCCGCCCGGGGTCACGGCTCCCTCTTCTGCCTTAGGCACAGAATCCCTGCAGAAAAACCCAACAAAAAACAGCGATAAAGGCAGGCAGCTGAGCCTGCAGATTACCTGAGTGTTGGTCCCTGAGCACTTGCAAATCAGACTTCAGTATCCTCAGAAGAGCCCCAAGAGATGAGCACGTAAACCATCTCCAATTCAAATACAACAGGAGGAAAGGGAGTAGCTGCCTCCCCCTGCTCCCAGGGAGCCTGGCCTGCTCACCTGGCCGGGGGCAGGGACAGCATCCTCTGCATGGTGGAAGTCATCTTGTCCCGGCTCAGGCTCAGGGCGTCCTTGGTGAGGGACATGGCCTCCTTGGTGAGGTCCATGGTGGCGTGCAGAGCTTCCTTGGTGGCGTCCTTGGTGATGTGCAGGGCACTGGAGAGCTCCACCTCGATGTTCCGCAGCGGGATGAGCTCTGCCTGGCCATTGAGGGTGGCACCTCCTCTGCCCGAGGGCTGCGTGTCCGAGGCTGGGCTGGAAGGGAGAGCAGGGGGGCTCTGAGGGTGGCTGCTGGTCTCTGCTGGTTTTTCTGCAACCAGGGCTTCCACAGCTTCGTGTGCTTCCTCTATCAAGCATTTCTCCTCTGCGTCCTTACCGCGGGGAGCTGCGTTCAGGGCTCCGTCGCTCGCAGATCTCAGGAGCATCTCCAGCGGGACGCTGGCTCCAGTGTCCTGGACCCCACTGTCCTCTGGGAGCTCTGAGGTGCTGCCTAAGCCCTTCTCTGAACTGCTCTCTGATTTCAGCTCCTTCTCATCACCTGCCAGCCCCTCCTTGCTGTCTGAGGGCGAGAGCTCAGACTCGATCAGGCTGGTTGTGTCTGAGTCCAGGGATCTGGGCTCCACGACAGTCCCTGGAGCAGGGGCCATGAGCAGGGCCACCTCAGCACTGTGGAACATAACTCCCACACAAGCAGACACGGAATCTAGAGGAGACCCAGTCATTTCCTGGGTATCTTTGGCCAGCTGCTCCTGTAGTGTTTGCAGAACTTCCTTCATCCTGAGCAGCACCAAGTACTGGTAGTGGTTGAGCCGAACTTTGACACGGACAGAGGAGGACATGAGCACATGAATATCAGCAGAAGCTTCCAGCTCTTTACTGTCTACTCCATCATCAACTTCACAGTCAGATTCTCCCAAGACATCCATCGTGTCTGGAGCCTTATAAATATTCTTAAGATCCTGGTCAGTCTTTGATCTTTGACAAACACTGTGTTCTCTGGAGAGGTTCTCATTCTTGGAGTGGTTGCTAAAGCTGGCAGAAGGTTTGATTTTCACCTCAGAGGTGGCCAGTTCCTGTCGTTTAGATATCCGAGCTTGCCCCCACCTCTTGGGCAGGCAGGCCCATATGGAAAGGGGAAAAGGGTCAATAAAGCTAAGGGCTCTGCCCTTGGAGCTTTCAGCCCCCTCAAAGCCCAGGGAGAGCTCACTGAAATTCACAGACCACAGATCCTCAGAGGCAGAGGTTTTGTGAGGCAGCAGGGGAAAGCCTGGGTGCTTCTGTGGCCTGTCATCCACCTGGTAGGCGTGGCGCAGGAACAGGGTGTGCAGGAGGCTGAACCTGTCCTGCGCCCGGGGGAACGCGCCGTAGCTGGAGTGGAAGAACTCCGACCCCGCGAATCCACGGAAGAGCCTCTGCAGATCCTGGCAGCTGCAGGAGGGAGCGTGGCGGGTGTTGGTGGCTGTCACCTCTGACATGCAAACACACAGGGCCCGCGGCCGGTCCCGGTGCTCCGTGACTTTCTTATCCACGGGGATGCTGAGCTGAAGGGGGAAGGGAGACACAACAAGTGAGAAAGGAATAGTACAGGTTTATTCTGGATGACAACTCCAGCACCAGGTTTACTGCCCACAGACCAAACAAAACCAACACAAGTGGCAGACGCAGCAAAGCCAGAGGAAGGCAGCAGGTTTGTCTCCTTGGTGTGGACTCCAGCTGTGCCCTCTCCAGCTCATGTCCCTTTCACAGAGAGAGCACTGAAGACTGGGAAGGGAAGGAAAAGAACGGTACCTTGAGCCTGAAGCCATCCAGCCGGACATCCACGTGCTCATCCCGCTTGCCTGAGTCCTCCAGCTTGTAGATGGCTTTGAACTGCTCCAGGCTGCGACATAGATCCAGGCAGAAGAGGTTTATCCAGAGCACGCTTGGTGTGTCCAGGGTGAGCATCAGGCCGTTCAGCTGCACGTACAGGTTTGGGCATGGAACTGAAAGGAAACATTAATGATAGCAGGAAAGGCCCCTCGGGTGCTCTGCAGCTCAGTGCAGAACCAGCACTGACAGCACCAATGCAGGGGCTTCACCACCCCAGGACACATCCTGGAAGGGAAGCAGCTGTGCTGCACCCAGAGGAATGAGGTGACAACACCCAGAGCACCCCACTGCCCTGCTCCAGGGCTCTCAGTAAGGCTGAACCCCAGGAAATGGGCAAACAGCAGCTGCTGCAATTCCTTCCTGCAAGCACAGCTCTGCTTCCCTATTCTGCACAAACTCCATCCCACCCTCCCACAGGAAAAAAAAACAACAATTAGGATGGCAAACATCAGAAAACTAAACAACGGTGGACAGAGAATATCTAACAGGGTTAACACATCTAGACCATTGATGACACTTTAAGAAACTTGTGAAAGAAGGTGCTAACCTTGATGTATTACCTGGAAAGTCCTGATTGTCTGGGAAGTAATATTCTGTGAATTCAATATGGATTGCAGAGACCTGGTCAGGGAGTTTGAAGATTTTTCTACTACAGGAAAGCAAGGTGGAAGGTTTTTTACTTTGCTGTCCAGCTGTAGAGACCTGAAAACAGAACAAAATGCAGCTGTGCAGAACTCAGACTTGGCAAACCCAAGTGTCCCAGTGACCCCGCAGTTGCCTGCATTCAATCTGCCTCATTTACACATCAGACATAAAACTGCTTTCAAGCAAAAATATCATTTTCTTCTACCTGCTGATATTGCCAGCTCCTCTCCTTTGAGGGAATTTAGTTCTTTGTGTCTCCTGTCACTGCTAGTAAGAGCTGTGACAAGCAGAATTAGGTGACATGAGCAAACAGAACAGAAATCTGTTACAGCTCTCTGCAAGATCAGCAAGTTGGCAAATCCATCATAGCATCTAGTGCTGCAAAGAGCAAAACCAGTTCTTGAATGGACACAAGGCACACAGACACAGGGACTGACCCAGGGCAGAAAGCCTGAGGTGAGAATTACTCCTCCTCTGTCAAAAATCCACATCCTCACTGACTTCTCAAAGGCATGGAATGTTTTACTTCGGGCCTGCCTAATGCTTGGTGTAAGCTTAGATAGGAACAGAAGGCAGAAACCTGTGGATATGCAGTTCCCTCTGAACATGAAAACTATCAGCAGTTCACTCTTGGGTTACAAGTTTTACAGGCAACATCATAACAGCATTTAGGCTCTCCAGGCAGCGTTTTGGATGTCGTAGGATTTCCGTGATTCTCACAATCATACCTTGAATCATATAATTTCCTTTTCAGAAGTGCCATTACCATCTGCAGACAGTGCTGAGGTCCCTACCTGGTGCACATCCAGGTCATCCACCCTGACCAGCACGCAGCTGGATCGCAGCCGGTGCCAGGGCGGGTGCCGGAGCCGCGGGAGACTCGTGGGAGGAGCCCGGCCCTTCTCCGGGGGGCTCTTCTGGGAACTCTGGGGAGGCTCTGTGGGGACACACAGGCAAAAACAGCAGGGTTTTAGTCACCTTCTTTGCACCAACACCTCTGTGCTTGCTGAGCACAACTAACAGCCCCAAAATTAGAAATGGTTGAACACAGCTGGGCAGGAAAAACACTCGGGATTTTTGAAGGAAGAACACTGTGAAAGGTGAGTCTGTTCTGTGGCAAGAGAACACATTCCTAAGCCAGGTCTTAAGTATGTAATTTCATCCTGTATCTTATGGAAAAACTCAACAAGAATCCACTGCAGCCTGTTCATCCTTGCTGCAAACAAGAATCCACTGCAGCCTGTTCATCCTTGCTGCAAACAAGAATCCACTGCAGCCTGTTCATCCTTGCTGCAGTGCTCTCCCAACCACTTTCTTTTGCCATTATATTGACGACTTTTAGAGTGCTATGCATTCCTGCACCAAAAATTCGGCCTGCTCAGTTGGGGACAGGCAACTAAAGATTTTGCTGGATGGAGCAAAAGTGATACCACCTCCTGTTTCACTGGTTTTATCAAAGACCATTACCTGGTTTCCTTTTGAAAGGGGAAAGTGGAGTCCTGGCAAACATGGGGTCTGTTTCTTCATAAAACTTCTCCATCTTACTTTGAAATTCACTGACCAACTTCTTTGCCCACTGTCCCCGAGTCTCCATTGCTTCACTGTACCTCACCCAATGCTTGCAAGCATCTCCTGCAGAAAAGCAAACATCCCAGCTTTAAAAATCTGGTTTCTCTCTTCCAGTCCAGCCTCCAATCACAGAACAGTTCTTTAAACTCCTTTTTTTATCCCCCTCCTCAGTTTGTGAGGCCACAGGCTCCCTACCTGCCCTGTGGAAAGGATAATAATCAAAAGCCATCCTCCTGAAGGTCAGCTGGATGGCACCGCCCAGCATCCCATGCTTCAGAGCACCTGTGAGGAACAGAGCACAGAAACCACGGTCAGCTCTACAAGCTGAGCCCTGATCCAGGAGAATTCAGAACCAAATTGCTCTGGCTGCCACTGTGAAATACAAAATTTATTTTTTTGGTAGATTTTAAAAGGTTTATTAAAAGGCAGTAAGAGACAACAATAAAGTAAAAGGCTATAATGGCTGGGTGTTCAGTATTTAGTTGGGAGTACATTTGTTGTTTTGGAGACACTTTAAATTTATCAGTTTGTTGTATATTTATAGACTTACTCTATGTTTTCAAACTACTGTTTATATTCTAAGAATTGTTTTACATGGCTACTTTTTGAGTTCGCCTTTTTAGAGCATGTGTGCTATTTGGTAGTGGCTTTAATATTGGGTTTAATTAGTCATAATTTGGGCTGTGGTCTTTAGTTTTTAGAGATGGTGTTGGTAACTGGTATATTAGTAGCAGGTATCTTTACTGGGTTATTTAATTAAGTAGGTAGTTCACTTATAAAAACATTTTATCAGCTTATGTTACTTTTAAAGAAAAGTATGTTTTAAAAACTACTTTAACACTATACATATAGTATTTACCTTAATATTTGCAAAAAGCCAATACCATAATATGTATTTGTAACAGCACCACTGATTGACTGACACCACAGCCAGGATTAGGAATCTGCATTACAAAATCTTGTCCTAGGCAAGGAGAAGGACATCTGAATCAAGGCCTGGAAACTCAAATCCCAAACTGCAAACCTCCAGTATTTCCCAACCTTCTTCCAGACACAAAATCACTGTCTTGGGTGCTGTTTTTCCCTCTGCTGCTGTTTCCCTCCTCCTGACCTGCCTCGCGGGCGTGGCTGTCGTCGCAGATGTGCAGGTCCAGGCGGGAGATGAGCAGGTGGTAGGAGGATTCCTTCATGTCGTGCTTGTCAAAGTACTGCCCGATGCTGGTGGCGTTGGAGCTGGCTCCAAAGGGCTGGGCCCAGGACTGCTGGGCACTGGGAGCAGGAGGAGTGACCTGTGGGAGAGGGACAAGCTCAGTGAGGACTCGGAGAGAGGGGAAATACAGAGGTTATAACACAATCAATCAACTCATGCAAATCTGCCAGCATGTAAGGCACAGGTTTATGGGATTGATTCCCAGCATCTGGATCCTTTCCTGTGCTCCCTTTGTCTGTGGCTCTGCCAGCTGCATGCACTTCTCTTGGAAGATGTTTTAAGATTCCTGGGCAAAAAAGGCCAAGTACTCCCCATCTCTCCTGTGCAACCTCACTATGTGTGCATCCCTGCTTCCCTGGAGCTTCCAATTGCAGCAGAAATATTCCTCTTCCCTCATTCTTGACTTGGAAAACATCTATTATTGGCAATGAATCCCACCAATTTGGTTGCCTCACTACCCCACAGCAGCCCACATGACACTGACCTGACCTGAGTTCTCATCAAGGAAAATGCTGTGAATATGGGCCAGATGCCACACAAACAGAAACTGCTCTTTTCCCTGGCAGACCAACATCCAAACTCACCTGTACAGACTCTGGTGCCAGGCTTTTCCTCTGCTGAGCTGATTTCTCCATGGCTTCACTCAGAGACTCAGCATATTTCATCATTGCCTTCAGCTGAGAGTCTGTCAGCACCCAGAGCAGGTCATCCAGCAGAAACATTAGCTTGGAGGCCACCACGTTGCAATCTTTGGTCTGAAACAGCAAGAAAAGAGTTAGGACTTCAAAAATTGCCTCCACAGACATGGAGTCTTCATAAAACACAGAAGCAGAAAGAAGGGAGGCTGCTGTGAAACTCCTCTGAGAGATGTTATCTGGTGCATGTCCACAGCACCTCCTCTCAGATGGAAAGTAGTCAAAGCCACCTCTTCTTTAGGAGACAAACTGCTCAAATTGCTCACTGTTTAATTTTGCATTTTTTTATCATCACATTTCTACTGACAGCTACAAATCAGGCTGCCAGGCTTTCAGCTCCCACTAAGGAGATGACAGCTCTCCTTGGGATGTTCGAATGGATTGAAAAACTCACTCCATCCACAAGATCCTCCCCTGGGAAAGAAACTGCTTTGACATTTGCTAAGAACACAGTTGTCTCTGACAGAAAACATGGAGAGATACATCAGCTTGGTCTCAACATTTCTGAAGGGAGAGAAGGGCTGTTGAGGACTGTGGGAGGAAATATGCATCATCTCTGCACCAGGCAGTGAGACCACATCCTGCAAAGCATGGAAGAGATTCTCACCCTTCTCTTGAGAGAGATCTGGATCCTGCCCTGGTTGGTGATGAGTCTCAGAGGAGTAGTGACAGGATCCTGATCACCATTGTCTGTGGCATCTGCCTCTATCCGCAGGGTCTGCCAGGTGAGCTCCTTGAACGTCAGAACCTGCCCACAAGGAGAAAAACAGGGAAATGCTGAGATTTTCACAACTTCAAGGGTTTAAAAAAAACAAAACCCAAACACTCAGAAGACATGAAATGAAATAAGGAAAAGTCATTCATCACACTTTTCCTCTGTGATCCAGTACAAAAGCGAGGGCTCACCTCTCCCCTCTGCGGGTCTGTGATGCGGGTGAGGCGCAGGTCGCTCTGCTGCCAGTTGGGGTTGACGCTGTAGCCCTGGAGCTGCCACAGCTCAAAAGAAGCATGAAAGGCCTTGGAGTGAATCTTGATGGTGATGGAATTGACAACAATAAACATCCCCTCCACGACCTTCTCAGCAAAGCCATATTCACTGCAAAGAGAAGATCCCCCCAGGTCACGACAGGCCTGGCAGAGGTAAGGCTCACACAGAGAGGTTCTTAAGCAACCAAAGGCACTTAAACTTGAGAGCAGGGAGTGAATGAAGGAGAACAGCAGCCCCCACACCCCAGCAGGATGTCAGGGAGAAGCTGCAGGGTCTGACCTCTGTCCAGCAGCAAGGGCGATGGGGGATTGTCCATTGGGCGGCCGAGGCTCCTCACACGTCCTCATCTCCACCTCCACCTTGTCCAGGTACTGCAGAGACACAACGTGGGAGCCATGAACACCACACCAAACCTCCAGCTCAGCCCACCAGCCCTGGGGTGAGATTCCAGGCAGGGACAACCAACTCTGGAGTCTCAATGCTCACGTGTTAAAGCTCTCACACCATCAGTGCCAGTGGGTAACCCGAAACCCCAGGAGTGGGGAAAACAAACAACAAAAAACAGGCACAGGGCTGCCCTGGACTTCCCTGAGAGCTTCTCTGGCTCCATCCTGCACTGAAATGAGGGACTCATGGCCCTATGTGCTAAGGGCCTGGAGGATTCAGGCCCAAAGAAAATTGGAGCACTTGATGGTTTCCCTCTCCAGAAATTTTCTCAAGTAAAAGAGATTTTAAAAAATGAGGAAGGAAGAAAAGAAGAAGGAAGAAATAAAGAAAGGAAGGAATGAAGACAAGAGAGGCGACATTACCAGGCAGATTGGGTGTGTTTTCAACTTTGTCCACTGGATCTGAAATGATAAAGTTGAGGTTGTCAGAGTGATCTTTGCATTGGAAAGTTTCAGAAATTGCAGGAAGCCTTCTCAGCCCAAACTTTGAGCCCCATTTCCCTGAGAAATGTCTGCAATGTCTCACTGTATCCAGGTCAAACAGAGACACAGACAAGGGAAAAGACATTCCAGACACCAGATCTACAAACCCAGCTGAGCTTTTGGATCTCACGTATCAACAGGAGTAACAGATATTCTGCAGGTCAAATTCTGCTATGGGGAACATTCCTAGCCTTTAAGAGTTTACAACTAACTGCTGCTGCTACTGGAAGTCACACAACTCTTTTGAAGACTGTGCACAAACCAAAAAGCTCCATTTTATTTTCATACAGCAACGTTCATTCCGCACTTCTTGTAGGAGGGAGAACAAATGTTTGTTACTAAACTGAGCAGATCTGACTCTAAAAACAGAGCACATCAGATGAGTAAGACAAGCTCATTTTTACTGTCACTTGGCAGAGTAGAATCATATTTCTTTTATAGAAAGTCTCTTTGATGTCCTTAAAACTTTTGAGTTCACGTAATGCAACAGTGGTTAGTACCATGTGCAATCAGGCAGTTCTAACAACTAAAGAGACACCCAAAAAAAAGCACAAGGAGGAAGAATTGTAAGAGTTCAGTGTGCAAAGTGCAAGCCCATGCACAATCTCAGCAATTCTGCCTGTAAATGGATAACTTCATGCATTTAGAGTTGTCTCAGCTCACCCTGATGGAGGCCTTGTTGCAGTAGACCCGGGTGATGGCGAGCCAGGTGGGCAGCTCCAGAACATTCTGCAGCACCTCCTCATCCAGCTCCAGGTTGGTCAGCTGCCCCTGACCTTTCAGTGTGCTTAGGTTGATTTTGTCTGGAGAGAGATTCTTGGTAAACCTACAAGGGAAGAAAGAGGAAACTAGAAAACAGCCACCAGCAAAACTGCTGAGACTGCAGCAGCATTTCAGAGCTATTTTAATACCAGAATTTGTTTGTTTTGTTAAACCCTTTCTGACATTGTTAAACCCAAGGCAAGTTGGTTGCTCCAGATGAAAACATCTCTGCACTTTGACATTTGGAGGATTTTTTTGTTTTAAACTAAATTCAGGTTTGAGAAACTGAAAATTTCCTTCTAAAGCTCTGGGTCCTGGAAACCAGCAAAATTGCCCTAGGACACAACCAAAGAAAACCAAAGCTGAACTCCAACAGCTCAGCAGTTTTATTCCTCCCAGAATTGCCGTGTCAGCGGGGGAAAGTTTAATTCACTAGATTCCTTTCACCCAGGAAAGCAAAAGGTCATTAATGAACGACTTTTGTTGCTGTCTCTTTACAACACCACCATTGCAGCCCAGCCTGCTCTCTGGTCAGCAGGGCCAAACAGCAACTCGCCTTCCAGAGACTGCCCCAGCTCCCTCCTCTGTTTTCTCTGCTAGAAATCCCTCCTCCCCAGGGCTGCCAGTGTTTCACCTCCCCTGTACGCAGCCCTTCACATCCCTTATGTGCCCCAGATTTCAGTGGCATGGATGAAACACTTGGAGGATGAAATTCTTGAGCAGAGGATCCTGGTGTGAAAGTCTCTGACTTCATTAAAAGCAGAGTGGCCCCTGAGGAACCAGAGGAGCCAGTTCAGAGGGCAGCAGATCCCAGAGGTTGTACAAATGTCAGCAACACTTCTCCATGTCAGAGAATCATGTGGCAGCAGAACCCCTCCTGTCTCCATCAAACCTCACTCCTGTGCAGGAGCTGCCACCACAGGAACAGGGGGCTGCACTCCAACATCACCAGATTCCTGCCAGACAACTTTCCCACCACTGAATCTGGGGCTTATTTCACACATTCCTCCATGCCAATGCTAATTCTCATTCTGTACAGTGGTCCAGAAAGCAGGATGGAAAGAAAGCCCCTATTGTCAGCATAAGCAGGCTCCCAGTCACACACTGCCCTGCACCCACAGTGTGGGGACTGCTCTGGGAGAGCCAGGAGGGGCTTCTGGAACAGGAGGAGAGGAGGAACCAGAGCCACACTGCCAGGATGCAGCTGCTGCAGCCCCTGTAGGAGCTAAGAGTGCACCACAAACCCAGCTGAGGCACTGGAGCAGCAGCTGAGCCATCAGCCCAGGGCTTCCAGGGGCAAAAGGACCTTTCCAAATCAAACATTTTGGTGGAAGAGAAAGTCTGACAGATGTGCTGAGATGCTGGTGTCACCCCTGTGCTGTTGATGTAGCACTGCTGGAAGGGGAGGGCAGCACACAGCTGTGAGTTTGCTCACTGCTGCTCTCCCCTTTCCCTGCAGACAGCTCCTGGGCCCTGCTGTCCTCTCCTCCCCAGCCGAAGGGACACGCTTACAGCTCAGACCAAGCTTCCAGCACCTGCCAGGCTGCACATTCCCTTCTAACCCGTCATCCCTTTAACCAAAGGCTTCTTGTTTGAACACGCCCAGGGAGGTGGCTGAGGTTAACCTGGCTTCTCAGCATCCACTCCAAGAGACTGAAAATTCCAGAGTGTGTTCCAGCAGCTGCTCCACTGGCAGAGGCACTGAGAATCAGTATGATTTGGGCCTGGAGTCCTGTTGTGAGCACCCACAAACCCAGACATGGCTGAAAATTAGAACAAACAGCTCCAGAGGCAACCCAGGGGCACTCTGTCAGAGAACCAGCTCTGCTGAAAGCTGATGTCACCGTGTCCACTTGGGATTGGATGCTAAGAATAAACCAAACACAACATGGGCAGGTAGGTAATACCCAGCACTTAAGCTCAAAAGCTGCCATGGACAGTGATCAGCTCCCACTGGCTAAGCTTTCTCACACCTGCACTGAAGGATCATCCCTGGGCTTGGAGCCTCATCCCAGGATAAGAGTGCTCAGAGGGGAAGCTGCTTTCAGCTGCTAATGCAGAGGAAAAGCACAAGTGTTTATAGTTCTCTGTTGTCAAGTCTCTAAAGGGGGGGGGAATGATGCTTAAGCTTTTTATACAGTTTTCATGTATTTGTAGCTTTGTTTGAGAGTGCTAATCATGGCTGTAACTCCAGTAGTTTTCCTACCCTTTTCCTCTACGCTTTACAGCTGATCTTCTAAACACATTCCTGAAATATTATTTAGTCTTATTCCAAGGAGAGGACCTACAATGAGGCAGAGAAGTGGGGCAGAGAACCCCTTGGATCAGCTCCAAGGGGCTGACCCAGGAGTGAGTTATTGGGGCAACTGAATCTCCTATTGGATGTATCTGTTAGATATCCTAATTAATTAAAATTATAAAATTGCAGAAATTCAATTCTGAGTGTTCCCATCACCACTGGGATCCCTGGAAGCTTCCAAATCAAGGTCTGGTTTTACTTTACTATTCTAACACAAGGGTTTTTTTCTTTTGATTATCAGACAACACAAGCCCACATCTGAACCAGGGCATCACTTTACTTTAGTGTAGGTGTATCAAAAATACCAGCACACTGTGGAAGAACCAAAGCAGTGAAACAGGACACAGTGTAGAGTGAGGTATGAAACTTGATCCAGCCAAACCAAGCAACTCTTTATCATCATCTCCAGGGAAAGGCTGCAGAGATCCTGCTGGGCAGGTACCAAACCCACCTCCAGTGCTACCAGACTGATTAAAGAATCCTTTCATGAAATACTCCAAATGCACCAAAATGTGCCACTCCACCCCAAAGCAAAGCTTGCAGATCCCACCCATGATGGAGCAGTGGGAGGTTTTGGGGGAAAAAAATCTCAAATGGAAACAGATTCTTTCATTCAAACCACAGCACAGATTTCTCCGGGTATGTTGCTCATTGTCAAACCCCGCTTTCAGGGATCCCAGACCTTCCACTGGAATAACCTCCACATTTGAGCCACATGTCAAACAGGGCTTACAGGAGGCCTCAGGTGAGAGTTCCTGAGAACAGAGAGCTCACAGGGGCCAGGTCTGTGCTGCTGCCTGAGAGGGACTGCTTTGGTCAGTGCCAGGGGAGGAAAAGCAGCGAGAACAGAACGTGTCAGATGTTTGCTGGCACGCTCTCTCCATTCACACTCACCCACAGCAACGTCCTTGGCAGCACGGGCTGCTGGCTTAGGGAAAACTGAATGAAAATGGTGGCTATTGGGAAAACTGACACCAGAGGATATTTGCACTTTTTTTCTTTTTTTCTTTTTTTTTTTTTTTTGCAGCTCCATCAGAAGTCAAGCAGAGCTGAGCCAGGAAACTCACAGGGCAGCACTCCTTTTGAGCCTGCTGGGATTACTGTGACAAAAGTCAACCCTGAAAACCTATTTGCTCAATCATCAGCTTGAATATAAATCAAAACATGATGTCACTACTGAAAACAACTGCCCAATTCCTCAGCCTGCATGTCCAGAAGCCACAAACTCACTGACTGCAAGAGGAATTTGGGTAAATCTGACCACTGGCCGAAAGCCACACTAGAATCATAAATAAATTTATGTTCACATTTGTAGCTGTCTCGCCACACTGTCTCCAACTGAGCAAATGCATGGACAGATAATGTCAGAAGACATCTGAAATCATAAAACCTCCTCAGATCCCTGTCTCATTACCCGGCTGCCACATGGATCAGGAACCTTCTCAAACACTCAGTTTCTGCCTCAGCCTCCTCCCACAGTCCTGCAGCCACCACCCAGCTCCACACGAGCATTTCTATTAATACCTTTATCACTATGGCTATTATATGGGAGAGCTAATTAGCTGTACACCAGTGACCTTGGTTTTGCTTAATGACAAGCAAAATCTCTTGGCAGAAGAAGTGCATGGCTTGTGACACCAGCCACAGCTGCAGGGAGCAGCTGGAAAGTCCATCCAAACACAGGTAAGGCAGAAAGGATGAACTGATCAGCTCAGTGGGAAACTAGCCCAGGAACCACTGAGGATTTTGCCTCCACAAGGGTCACAGCAAGGGAAGAGATGAGGATTTTCTGCTATGATTTGGAATACAAATATGTAATTTAAGCAACTACAACAGGAATTGGACATGGGAAAAAAAACCCAATAGCTGTATTCTGACCAACACAGATTTGCTCCTTCCCAAAAATCTTTTCAAGTCTTGCCTGGTTTGGTTTCAGACAGGGCATTTAGTGGGATTTCCATCTTCACTGGGAAGATCTTCTACAAACCACAGATCTCTGTGATGTGACATTTCACCTCAAATTAAAGCTTCTTTTCTCAGAAGCCAGAGAGTATGTTCACTAGAACAAAAGGTTCACAACTGCTAAAAGGAAAGGTCAGTGACTTTCCAAATCAGGGCTGCTCTCAAATAAGGCAGCAACATAAGCTTTAAGTGAAGCACACATGACTGAGGATGAACTAAAAAAGAATTTTGGAGGAAATAAAACTGGGCAAGTGACCAAAACTTCTGTAAAAGGGGAAAAAATAGCTGCCTCGAAGACGCACAGGAAGAACTAAAAGCTTTTTCAGGAAGAAAAGCCATTTTACCTTCTCCAACTGTTGGTGTTAGCAGGGACCACTCTGTCTGAGAGCGGGCACACAGCTGCTCTGCGGAGCTGCCCAGGAGGAAGAGAAACTCACTGAATTAGCAGAGGATGGCACTAATTATTATACAGTATGAGATGGAGTTGGTGTCACACCCTCTTAGCACAAAGCCATTTAGAGTTTAAGGGAATCCCATCAACACCAAACTGCCCAATAGTTAAGAAGACAGAAAGCACCACATTTACAATCATCCCATCACCTGTGCACAGCTCTGTGTACCCCAGGCATCCTGGGAGCCAGCAACACCTTCCCAAGTGGACAATCAGGCTGAGAAATGCAACCTGCTTGGGTTACAGGGCAGTTTCCACTTAATGAGGTACCAGCCTGTCCCACTGTCCTTATCAGGATGGATTTGGGCACATCTGGTGTCCCTGTACACACATGCCACTGCTGGTGGCTTTCCATTATCAGCTTTCTGTTTTTCCAGGCTTCAACTGCATTGAATGAAAGGCTGGACCTCTCAGCCATCCGAAGCCAAACTCAAAACATCCTGATAAGCAATCAGTTGTCTTGGCTCTGCGTTACCTCCTGCAACACAACCAGGCTAAGGGAAGGCTTAGGAATTCAATTCAGAGTTAAACACACAAGGAGAAAAATAAGCATTTCCAAGCAAATCAGACTGAGCAGAATTCTAGCTCCCTCCTCCCCAAAGGTCGAAGCCTCCCTTAACACCAAGGACACTTTCTTGTCTCAAAAAATATCTATTTAGAGCATTCTGAATGCTAAGAGGCTCCTTCACACTCACCAGCACCTCACTGGGTACTGGGAGCCCTGGAAAGCAAAGCAGGAACTCATCTGAGAGGAGAAGATCCGGGTCTCTGCCAGGGGTTGAACTCCACCTTTGCTGAGGAGCTGCTTTGCTATTTCCAGCTCCTTGTCTGGACACTCAGTAAAGTTTAAATGCCAGCTGCACCATGCTCTCAACAAATCCGGAATGCAAACCCTCGGCACTTGCCAGGGGATTTCCCAAATCTAATCCTCAAGCAAATAACAGATGAAAGAAAAACAGAAAGAAACCTAATAAATACAAGCACTAGTCCAAAGCTCCACTTCTTTGTCCTGCAATCAATTTAGCTTCCAGTGTGCAGAAACAAACAGGTTATTACCTAATTCCAATTCAGCTGAGCAGCTGCAGGGGAGGCAAGGGCTCAGGGAGTCCAGGAGAAATGAGAAGAGCCCCTTTAACAGCCCCTTTCCATCAGTGAGGGTGAAGGGCTCAGGAGAGGTTCCACAGGGTCAGCACAGGGCTCTGCAAGCCCAGAGCTGCAGTGAAGGAGCTCTGGACACATTTTCCTCCTGAGCTTCTCAAGTGTAATGTACCTCTGCTGCAACAAGAGGCTATTTAGCATTCCAGAAAGGGCACAGGAGAAAAGGCTGGAAACATTTTGCACCCAGCAGCTCCATAAAACTGATAGTTTGGTCCTCCCAGCAAAATGCAGCACAGCAACCATGACTTTACAAAGGAAGACTTCAGACTCGGTGAAGGGTAAATGCCACATCCTGTCTGTGTCCACTCCTTTTTCCCACCCTGTTTTGAACAAAGAAGAGGCAGATGTGTTGTTACTTTACCCATAGCAGCTTGGGGTTCTGCCTTGCCATCAATAATTCCCCTATATTAAAATTTTTAAGAGTAAAGGAAGCCATAAAAATGTACTGGGAAAACAAGATATTTCCAAACAAAAACACTGATAAAGGGTTTACATGCAGCCTTACATGCTTTGCTGGGCACAGCGTGTGAGAATTTAGAGACAAGCTCGTCACCAGGGGTTTGGTGCTGGACCAGCAGCAGCTGCTGGGACGTGACAGAGCTCCTTCCTCATAAACTGCCTCATAAAGTCCTGCCACAAACTGCTTCATGCTCTGGATCCACCCTGGGCACCATTACCTGGCTGAACAGCACACGCTGAACCACGGGAGCAGGACGCTGTGCAGACAGAAAATAAACGTTTTTTATCAGCATTTAACAGCTGGCAGCTCTGTGGTTTCATGTACTTCCCATTGCTGTAACAGCTATTTTAGGCAAATGATCATCTTAGAGATCATCATAGAAATTTCCCTGATTGCTGAAGGAGGATATTAAAGCAGCTAAAGCCAAAACTGCAAAGCTGGTCAGAGATTTTGCTGCCTAAATCACTTGAGATTCTGTAGCTTCCTCAGGCCATTCCCAGATGCAATTTGTTTGCTTTCCTCCTTACCCACCATGCTTGCTAAATTGCTTCCAGGTAATTTCTAATCAAGGTCAGGAAGCTGGGAGAAGCCTGAAGGGTTGGTAGTAAGCAAATCTCTCTTATTGGTAATAGCTTTTCCTGACTCCAAGGGTGTCCCACAGCCCTCACGAGCTGCATGTGCCATCCTGTGACTGCAGCAAGGGCACAGCTGCAGCACAGTGCTCCAGCACGCAGCGATGCTGCAAAACACTTCAGGGCAAGGGAGGGGCAATCAGAGCAGGAATTCAGGGTCTGTTCTCTTACAGAAGCGCCCAGACTGCAGCATTTGGGCAAAGAATCTAAACTGAGAGGGAAAAGTGCTCTTTAGCCTCAGGGAATTCCCCACACTCCTGTGCTGGGCAGAGGCAGAGCTGGTGACATGGCCTGACTTGCCTGGTGCAAGCCACAGAGCCCATTCCAATGATTCCTGAATGGCACAGAACAAATCCTACCTTCTCGGTGGAAGAATGGCTCTGTCTCATCTGCCCACCTTTTCTGAGGAGAGGGATGTGTCCCCACGAGATAGCACATCCAATTATTGCCATCCTGACCCCAGGGAGTCTCTCACCCCTGACAGGATGACCACAACTGCAAAGGCCTTTCTCTGCCCTGCCTCAGCCTGAGTGCAGGTCCTGATGGTGGGCATGGAGAAGAAGGAGTCCCACATCTAAACAAGGGGTCCCAGCCAGCCCCAAGGCCAACTGCATACCAGGCAAGACTCACACACAGCACACAGCCAGCTCTCAGCCCTCTGTACTGGCACAGAAGCAGCACAACTGCGTGGAAGGGGTAACACCAAAGGCAGAGGGGCAGGAAGGGATTCAGAGATCTTCACATCCAAGCCAGGAAACAACAGACCCCAGGAGCCCAGGCACCCCCAGCTCAGCACACGCTGCCACACCCACGTGTCCCTGCTGCCAAATGGGTCCAGAACAAACTAAAGCTACCCCAAGAGCCGGCCTGGCCTCTTCACTTACCCATCAGCTGCAAATGGCAGAGGGCAGGAGTCAAGGCAACCCCAACTGGAAAAAGGGATGCAAGGCCTAATCCCTGGAATGGAGAGGCACTCCTCCATTCCTCCTCCACTGAGCTGCAGCAGCATTTATGAGGAGCTACAGGACATTATTTCTCCTGGCTGAGTACCTGACCTGCCCTGATAAGAACCTCAGTGTTACACCCTGCACATGCTGCTCCCCTGCTCTGCTCTCTAACAGTATTTTAAACTCTGTTTTTAAAGCCTATCTCACTTACCTGAAAAGGTGGCTCCATCCTGTGCTGAGGACAGTTTGCCAAATCCACAATCTGCTATCCACTCATTTCTGTGCTGCACATCTGTTACACATCTGCCTGCACCAGCAACACATGCTCTGCACTCTCCCCTGCAAACAGGTCTCGTTTCCCACACAGGTTTTCCTCTCTGGTATCAGCTCTGCTGTTGTTAACTCCTCTTATTTCTCCTCTGCTCCCTTTTCACCCTACTTTCAGAGGTTCCCAAAGTTACTCCTCCAGCTGCAGTTCTCTGGGGTCCCTGTCACAGTGAGACACGTTTGTGGTCTCCTTCCCCTGTGTTCAGACCTGCCCCCAAACCCCAGCCCAGCTGCTCCTCTGCTGACACCAGCTTTTATTTCTTCCCAGCAGGACTGCACGTTGCATTTCCTCTGGAAGCCATGTCCCATGTGCCTGTTACTCCACAAGCTCACAAGCTTCAACACGTGTCCCAAAAGAAAACGTCACAAAGCAGCTGTTATAGGCAGCAAGGGATAAACCTCCCCAACTAAATTAAATAAAAGCCATTTTGGCACAGATTTCCACTGCAGTGCTGAGAACTCAAATCCCAAAGTGGCACATGAAGTCGAGGCAGTTGGGTTTGTGTATAAACAGGGCCTTTGTCACACCCTGGGAACACAGATCTGCTGCGGCTACACCAACACTGCTTAAAACAAAAACAAAGACAACGAGAAGCTATTTTCAAATAAGGCCAGGAAGAGGTAAAGGCAGCTCACTGATTTTATTTTAAACCATTAGATGTGCTTCCATGAATAATTACAGGCTGGAGAACACAACCCAGCAGCCAATGCCCAGGCAGCTCCCAGGAAGCCCCTGATGTTGGGTTCCAAACACTCCCCAGCACTGCAGCCCTGTGCCTGCCTGGAAGCACCAAGAACTGAAACCACCTCATCTGTTTGCTTTTCCAAGCTAAATATAGGACAAAGGAGTGAAAGGCACAGATGGCGAAAGCTCTGCAAGTTTTTAGGTTCTCCTGCTCTAGGAATTTAAGCTGCTGAAGCACTCCACACAAGGCTGAGCCTTTTAAAATACCTTCCCAACTGGGCAAAGCTCAGCTATACTGATCCCCACCGTGACCACCACAGCCATCCCGTCACACACGTGATGTGGGATCACAGGAACAGTCAGGTGAAACACTTCATTCACATTTCCCTGATCCAGCTGCCTCTCCTGACAGCTTTCTTGCAAATTTTCACATAGACGAGGGACAAAAACACACCCCCGTGCAGAAAGGACTCCGAGTGGAGACACAACAAAAAGAATAAGGACTTATTTCATATGCAAATGTGAGCAGAAAATAAAGGCAGATTAATGATTAAGTAGCAAAATTCTTCCACGCAAACGAGCTGGCTGAAAGGAAACCCAAAGGGAGGGTGAAGATGAGGCATTTAGAGGAAACAAAACTGGAACAAAAACACTTAATCTTTTTTATACACCATTAAACCGGCTTCAAATTGCATTTCTGCAAAGATCCACAATCCTTGTGCAAGTGAGGGGCAGGATCAGATCAATTCTCCAAACACCAAAATCTAGCTAGCAGGAGAACAGGCTGAGAGGCTGAATGTTTTGGGACTCCTTGTTCTCCTTGGAACTGCCCAAAGGATACAGAGGTGAACACTAAGAACTGACCCAATCAGAGGGAAAAAGGGACACTGTGTAAAAATACGCTGTAACAGTGGTAAGGAGAGACCAAAATGCAAAATTAAGCAAAAGCACCAGCAAAATTGTATTTATGTAAAGAAAGAGAATTGTCCATGAGAGCAACACCCACAGGAGCAGCACTCAGGATAAAGCTCAGCTCTGTTTCATCCTCTATCAAGAACTGCTCTCACTCACCTCTCTGTGCTATAGAATGCTTCAATGCCTCCTTACCAGGAGGCTGAATCTGGACTGACTGCAACACCCCTGTGTGAGGTGAATGAGATGGAAAGCTCAGAGGCTTGAGATGTCAGATGTGACAGAAATCCATTTGAACCAGCAGCCAGAGCAGCCCCAGCAGCAGCTCCATCAGTCCTCCTTCAGGACAGTGCAGAGAACTGGAGCAATTGGTGACTCCAAGACGCTGCACTGCCCACTCAGGGTGTGTGGAGATGCTCTGGGGCTCCAGACACCCCCAGGATCCACCTCAGAGGGCTGGGATTCATGGATCACACCAGCACTGACCCCACACGGGTCACTTCAGGGCCCTCACTCTGCAGCTGAGCGTGTCCAGCAGCAGGGAAGGGAAGGGGCTGCTCGGAAAGCACAGAGGACAAGCGCTGTGCAGTGCTGTGCCCTCACCTGCACTCTCACAGGCACGGCACCTTTCTGTTCATGCTCCTCTGATCCCGCGGCGGTGCACAGCGAGGTCGTGCCCGCAGCCGTGAGATAACACAGGCAGCTCTTTTCTTGTGAAGGGAAACTGAGGCACCGCTATGTGTACCCAAGGCCCGCCCCGAGCAGCGGCAGAGCCGCGGCCGCAGCTGCGCTTCCCCGGCACAGCCTCACGCAGGGAGCACCCGCTTTTCCTGGACGAACTTCACTGAAAATGACGGAATACAACGCCAACACCCCTCCAGAGCCGGTGTCAGCCCGGGGCTGTTCCCGCTCCCCTCTCGCTTCGCGAGCTCCCGCTGCCCGCGCCTCAGGGCCGGCCCCGCCGGGCTGCGACACCGGGGCACCGGCCGGGCTCGAACTCTGCCCCTCCGGGCAGGCTGGGCCCGCTGTCCCCCGGACACCACAGTCCCCACAGCCCTCGGAAAGCCCCTGATGCTCGGACACCCCCCGGCCCCGCGGCTCCACAGCCCGAACAGGCCCTCGGGCCCGGCAGCTCCGCACCGGCGCTGCCCGGCGGTGCCCAAACCCCCAGGCCCGGGGCCTCATCCCCCGCAGCCCCCCGGGAGGAGGAGGAGCAGGATGAGGAGAAGGAGGAAGAGGAGCGGGCGCCTCACCGGGAGAGGTGCTTCAGGATCTGCTTCTTGATGATGCCTGCCATGCCGGGCCGGCGGGTCAGGCCCGCGGGCGGCGGGACCCCATCGCGTACCGCCCGCTCCGCACCGCCCGCCCCCTTCCCGCACCGCCCAGTCCTGTCCGCACCGCCCCCTGTCCGCTCCGCACCGCCCAGCCCTGTCCGCACCGCCCGTCTCCTTCCCGCACCGCCCCCTCCGAGCTCCGCATCGCCCACCCCCTTGCCGCACTGTTCCCTGCCCAGCCCCTACCCGCACCGCTCCCTTCCCGCACTACCCGGCCCCTGCCTGCACTGGCCCCTGCCCGCACCACATCACTGCAGCCACATTCAGGGCATGTGTGTGGAGGGAGCAGCCACAGTGAACCCCTGGACACGCAGGGATCTGCTCCGGGATCCCCACCCAAGAGCCGCAGGAACCCACCCCAGGATTCTCCAAAGACCACCCCAGCACTCTCCTCTGGACCCCACTCCAGGACCAATCCAGGATCACCATCCACAGACCACCCTGGAGTCACCCCAGGATCCTCCAGGACCCCATTAGCCCTAACTTCCCTCACAGCCCAGCACTGCTCCCAGCCCTTATTTTCTTCCCCAGGAGGAAGTTCAGAACAAGGCTCTGAGTCCATATGGAAACAATATCAAGGCTTTATTCTTGGTTTTATCATTCAACAGGAGGGGAAAAAATAATAATACAATTGAAGAGACACCCAAAAAGCCAGACCTTGTACAAATCAGTGCAGGGTGTGTCCATCCACACACTGAGGTGACAGCAGAGTCCCTCCACACACAGAGTACAAAGCCCCAGGGACACAGGTCTGTGGTGTTTATCATAGGGAAGGTACTAATATTAAAAGGCAGCTCCATCTGCATCTCTATCTGTCTGGACGGGTCATTCCTGGCCTGGTTGGCACCATCATGGGTCTGGAGGGGGGTCTCATCATTGGGGGCCCTGGCATCATTGGCATGTGTCCTCCCATGGGTGGCCTCATCCCAGGAGCTGCCAGGGGAAAGACAGGTTAGAGAACAGCTCTTGGGAGCACCACCTGCCCAGTCATGGTAGAACATGGATGCTTGGGTTGGGATGGACCTTAAAAGATT
This sequence comes from Sialia sialis, assembly GCA_009812075.1. NCBI lineage: Eukaryota > Metazoa > Chordata > Aves > Passeriformes > Turdidae > Sialia > Sialia sialis. The sequence goes on from VRYO01000254.1 coordinate 1,161,672, forward strand.
TATTTCCACTCCCCTGCCATGGGCAGGGACACCATCCACTATTCCAGGTTGCTTCAAGCCCCATCCAACCTGGCATTGGGCAATTGCAGAGATCCAGGGGCAGCCACAGCTTCTCTCCACAGTAACATCTGCCTCACCACCCTCAGAGGGGGGGGAATTTCACACTGTACAGTGGGTGGGTTCTCTACCCTGCTCCAGGGAACTCCCATTTTCCACATCTGTAAGCTCTGATCTGGCAGCTGCCAAAATGGATTCCATTCTCTGAAGGAGCTCAGCCACCAGCAGAGGAGGAGCTGAACTCCTGGGTTACACACCCATTCTGACAATATTCACTCACAAATAATTTCCAGCCACTCAGGAGACACACGAGCTTAATAACTGCTCTGGGAAAGTGTTCATTTGGAGAAAAATGCTGCAAAACCATCCCATGTGTTGCCAAACAAGCACTGAGCACCTCTGCCCAGGGAAAAGCAGGGACTCTACTGCACAGCCTTGAAATAATGGTTTCCATTTCTCTTTGCCAGGCTGCTTAATATCACAGATTGTGCATTTATCTTGTGCCTTTAAAAACACTTAAAGAACACTTTCAGGCACAAGACAATAATTGCAAAGACACTTCACTACTTTCAGTGCACGTGTGATCAGTGTGTTCCCATAGATTTGTTCTGCGAACTGCTCCAATAAAATATCCCTTGAGAATTCTTCAAATGCCAGGAAGCTCAGGAGTGGAAGGGATCAAAGACATTTCAGTTTACGGTTCTGATAAAGCCCTTTCCAGGCCCATTGTTCCTCTGGAACATGTTCCCCTGACACAGTTTAAAGAGTAAAATTCATTTAGTGCAAAAAATGCACCTCTTGTGCAAAACCCAAGAGCTGGAGTAACCAACTTGTAAACAATTACTGCTAAGAGCAGAGGGAGAACAGCTACGACTTCCCCGAGCCATAATTCCAGATGCACAGGGGGTTGGTGACTCTCAAGGAGAAGCAAAGTGGCTTTAATGAGTGGTTGTAAAATTGCTGTAGTCTTCTCAGGCAGGGGTAACAGCAACAAAGAGCATGATGTCTTGAGTTACAATACAGGGTATGATAAAAAGTATCTATTCTATCACCATCTGTTGAGGGTGAGGCAGTGATCCCGATCTCCATAGGAGATACCTCCTGTTAATGGGCCATCCATTGAAACCAGGTGGGGCAGTGTTCTTTATTTCCAAAGGGGACATCTCCTGTTAACGGCCATATTTTATAAACCAGCTGGGCCAGTGTTCTTTATCTTTTCAAGACCCATTCTTCCTCCAAGGAGTTATCTTCTCCTAATGGCCATTGAGTGCCATTGTGGCACTGATAAAATTACTGCATCCCATTAAAAGTTGCTCCAGCCAGGGGGAAGAGCCCAACATTTCTCACCAAGATAAAACCAGAAGTTTTGGGACACTACGGTAGCCCTTTCTCCACTGGACTCCAGAGGGAAACCAGATCTCTCCACATCACCACTAAATCTCTGAAAAAAAACTGCACCCTTCTACACTGCTTCAACTGGACCACGTCTGTCACTACAAGAAAACTGCAGACACTGTTTAATCAAACTGCTACCAACACCCTGACTGACGGGGTGTCGGGTTGTACTCTGACTCTGCCAAGGTTTGAGGTTTGTTCTTTGTAGTTCTGTACTTCTATTTTAATTTCCCCAGTAAAGAACTGTTATTCCTAATTCCCATATCTTTGCCTGAGAGCCCCTCAATTTCAAAATCCTAATAATTTAGAGGGATGGGGTTTACATTCTCCATTTCAAAAAAGGCTCCTGCCTTTCTTAGCAAACACCTGTCCTCCACGCTAAGACATATGACCAGCCCAGCACTTAGCTCCCAACAGATGGTGGGACAGAAAACATCAGCCAGACCACCCCCAGCCAGCTCCCCATGGCAGAGTGACCCCATCCCAGACTTACCAGGTCCGACTGGCATCATTCCCGGAGGGGGTGGGCCCATCATTGGCATCATCGGGGGCCCCCCCATGTGTGGGGCTGGCATCATGCCGGGCCGGGGGGGGCCAGCTGGACAGACACAACAGTTACACACTGGCACTCTCAGGGCACTGCAGTTATTCACAGCACATGGCAGTAACTAATGCCTCCATGGTTTTATATCTGCCTCCATTCCAGCCCTGATTCCAGGTGCTGAAGTGACCAAGGGAGGAATATGCTGGCTATACCAACTCCCGCTGTGCACACACAGGGAACTGCCACTCCCAACAGCAGGACTTGGGGCTCAGAGGGCTCTGGGCCCTTCACCAGCTCAAGAGCAAAAGGTTACCGAAGTGATTCTATTTAGAAAAACCAACCCAAACCAACTCACTGTGCAGTTCTAACAGAGCTCCCATGGAATGAGGGGCTGTCACTGCTCTGGTGAACTCAGCATCCCAGACATCAGACACAGTAAGGATTGAACTGCACTTACACAGAATTTCCTCACACTATGGGAACACAAGCTCAAGATGGCTTGTCTTCAAGCTAAAAGTTTTTTTCTTTCTAAGCTAAGAACACAAGCAATACAGCTCCAGAGGGCTGATCCCAGTCCCAAACTGTCCCAAACTTACGGATGCTGGGAGGAGGTGGAATCATGGCTCCAGCCGGAGGTGGTGCCGAGAACGGGGTCGGTGGAATTTTCCCTTGCTGGAATGCAGCCGCTACATTGGGGGGGAAAGAAAAAAAAAAAAAAGGAAAGAAAGAATCCCAGGGAAAAAAAAACCAGTTACTAGGCCGAGGAAGTGCCGGGTCACTCATCCGTGTCATGCCCCGCGGTCACATCATGCTGCGTGCGCTGCTGTCCCCACGCCGGACACATCCCTGGCACCTGGGGAGCACCTGAGACTCTTGGGAGACAATTATTGTTACAGCTGGGAC
>VRYO01000254.1:1165087-1194661 GCA_009812075.1 Sialia sialis
AGGCGCAGTGCCGGCGGCGGCGGCGCGCGCGCACCCGCTCCCCCCCCGCCCGCCCCCGCGCGCCCCCCCCGCGCGCGCGGCGCTGAGGCGGCCCCGGCCCGGCCGCGGAGCCCCCGGGACCCCCGGCCATGGAGGGCATGGACGTGGACCTGGACGCGGAGCTCATGCAGAAGTTCAGCTGCCTCGGTACCACCGACAAGGACGTGCTGATCGGCGAGTTCCAGCGCCTGCTCGGCTTCCAGCTCAGCCCCGCCGGCTGCGCCTTCTTCCTCGACATGACCAACTGGTGCGGGCCTGGGGCCGGGGGGGGGAGCGGGCGGGACGGCCTGAGGGGGCTCGCGGAGCCGAGGGGCCGCGGGCCTGGCTGCCCCCTCCGCTCCGGCACGGTCGCCTCAGGGCCCCGCCGGGGCGGGGGGGAACGGGCGCTGTTTGTGCTGGGCCCTCTGGCCCCTGGCCGGGCCGGGCGGGCGGCGCGGGGCTGGAGGCGGCTCCCATGGCGGTGTGGGAGCGGGACGGGGCCGGGGGGGACGGGGCTGACCCTCGGCCCTAGCCTGGCCTGCGGGTTTGCCGGTTCGCCGGTCCAAGGGCCGCGGAGCTGTTGGAGTGGCGAGCAGATACACGGGGCGTGTGAGCCGCGGGCAGCGACTGCGTTCGGGGACGGGCTGTGGCGCCCCGACTTTGAGGCAGCTTCCGAGGAAGGGAAATTGTGGCAGAAAGGCTCTGTAGGACCCTGGAAGCGGCCGCGATGCACGTGTGAGAGTTACCGGGGTGTTTGGGAAAAACTCAGCGTCTGCCTGTGGACTGAGGGTCTGTCTGAATCTTCTGACTCTCGGGTGTGTGTTTGTCTTGATAAAGACTCTGTGTCACTGCCCAAGGAAAAAGTAAGCACGGGTTATCAGGGAAGCTGTAGCTCGAGAAAAACAGGGAAGATATTCAGTACAAGGGTGAAAAGCAGCAACTAGGAGTGTTGTAGTGCAGTGAGCCCAGGAACTGTGAAAGGATGTTGTGGAGCAGCTGCTCTGTGGGTCGAGGGGTTTGGCTCCTTTTGAGCCCGTGCACTTCTCAGCCCATATCCAAAGTGTTTTGGCCTAAAAGCCCTGCAGGGTGGGGGCTGCAGGAGAGCAAGTGAGTGCCGTGTGTTTTACACACGGTGACCAGAGGTCACTCAGCTAAACTCTGCTTAGAGGTAGAAAATCAAACCCAAAAACCTCGACTTTGAAAACTGAAATCCAAGAAGAGGTCAGGATATCAACAGTTGGGAGAAAACTTGTGTGGAATTGTTGAGCTTATAAACAGTGATAAGACAACTTAGTCAGCTTTTTGGTTTTGCTTTTCCTTCCTCCAACAGCTCTGTATCGAATTCTAGTGGCAAATAAGCATCTGCAGAAGGAGTAGGGGGATGGCAAGTAATTCCTTTTGTTTTGTAAGCTGATACAACATGAAAGAAGGTCTTGAGGAGTTCAGGAGTTTTCTTGGAAGAAATAATTTGTTCCCAGCACAAAATGCTTTCCCACCTCATCCATGTGTTCATAACATGACTGAAACTGACACCGCACTGTAATCCCGAGGGTTCTCTGAGGTTCCTGGGGAGAGCAGGGAACCGAGCTGAACCTGAAAGTTACTCCTGAAGATGCTCTATGTAGCCAGATTGTTCCTGGGTTGTGCTGAAGCAGCTCTTTTTCATTCAGGAATATTGAATTACTGTTTGAAATAACAGCATTTCAGATCCAGCTTCAGAACCAAGTGCTTTTTCAAATATTGGTTTCAATTGAAGAAGATCTGAAGTGGTTAAAATAGCCTTAATTTCCCAGCTCCAATAGTTTGGTTCTAAAAACATCGGTTTTCACATTTTTTCTGAAGTACTAATTGATAAATCTGGCTGGATTGGTGGTGGCTGGATGGGTGCTGAGATGTGTGTGCAGATAAACAACAAACATACATACATGGGCTGGGACTGCCCTGAGAGGGCTCAGAGCCCACATGGGTGCCCGTTCTCAGCCTGGCAGAGACTGCTCCTTCTCCCCCAGCTGGGTGCTGTTCCTCGTGCTGGTGTGTCCAGTTGCCAGCTCTGCCCTGTGCCTGTCCCACTGCCCAGCTCCCACCCCTTCCTGAACGGCCACAGGGTCGTTGGCCCTGCTGGGCTGACCCTGCACTGACCCTGCTGTCCCTCAGCAGGGACAATCAGGACACGTGTTGCTGTTCTGGAATCGCCTTTCCCGTGTCATTGAGGGGCCCTGTGCAAGCCACACTGCCCAGGTGATGCAGGTGCCCTACCAGGTTTGCCGTGTGTGGCCTAGGATTAGGGTCACAACCTTCTGGACCAGCATGTCCTGCAAATAATTTGTCTTGTTGGGAATATCAGATCACTTTTCCAAGTGTTAAAAAGCATGGCAGGTTCTTTCAGGGGTGATCCCTTCCTACTGCATCAGGATTGATGTTCACCTGCAGGAAATGGTGGGGGAGCTCCTGGTGGGGTGACAGAAGTGCACACATCGGGTGTTCCAGGTTCTCTGTAGCAATGTCCCATGTGGGAGTTAATTAACAAAGACATAAATAGTTTCACTCGAACTCGTTCCCAGGTGTGAAAGCTACTCTTTGGCAATAACTGTCATCTGCAGACCTGCAGTTCCTTCCCCACTTGTCTTTCATCTGCTGTAGGGAATACTCAGAGCTTAATGTGCTTTGAAAAGACCATTTCCAGCAGCATCATTAGTAATTGTGGTCAGAGGATTTACAGTGAATTAGCAGTTCTGCTGGAATAAAGGAATTATTTTAAAATAACTTGTTTGGCCAATCTGGGGAGAAAAATTAGTGGCTGACTGGGGAGGAATACCTGCAAGTAGCCTCTAGAAGTCTGTGCTCACTTCTCCAGTTCCCAGGAATGCCCCGTGCCCCCTCAGACTTCTGTCAGGCTTGGGCAGTGCTTAGGAACTGCCAGCTGGCTTTATTAAGTGCTGCAAAAAATGCTTTGGGTTGAACATATGCATCCAAAGTTTCAGAGGCTGTTCCTTGATCTGCAGGAAATACAGGTTAAACCCTTAGTCTTTCCCTGGTATTTATTAAACACTTTCCTAGAGTTCTGTCTGTGTTCTGTGCTGACTTCTTGCCTTCCTGCTGCATAAATCCGATTCCAGAAGTCCTGACTGTACATTCCCACACCATACTGCTTTACCATTTAGTTATTTATTTTCCATTCAGAGAGGCTGCAGAGGGAGAGGCTGAGCTTTCGCTTTCGGCCTAAAACCAAAAGTGAACTTCTTTGTTCAAAAAGCAGAACTAAAAATGAACTGTTTTGGTGCTGAACCGTTTCTTCCTTGGGAGGAAACCCTGGGCAGTGGAGTGGGGAGGGCATTTTGCTGCTGTTGCATCCAGGATCAAATTCCCCCTCGGTTACCTTGGCTCTGCTCCCTCCCCTCCAGATGTTGGGCCCCACTACAGGTGGGAGGGAGGGAGCTCGTGGGAGAGATTCTTGTGGTGCAGTGAAGTGCCAGCAGTGATCTGTGAGATGGTCAGAAGTGAGTCTGAACCCCTTTGGCCTTGGCTTGCCTTCACAGGGAGCTCCTGGAACTCCATAAAAGTCATTGGATTCCTCTAGAGCTAGTGTGGAAATTGTCTTGGGACAAGAAAAAGGAGTGATTTTCTTTTAATTGGAGTGTGTGCCAGCTTTGTGGGTGAGAGGCTTGGAGCTGCTTTAATTCTGTGAGAAAGTGAATTAGTTTGAAGTAGCTAATGGTGGTGGATTTAAAAATCTATACTTTAGTGTAGCTGGCTCAGAGATTCCCAGTTAGGAAGAATTAATGTATATTTCAATAATTTACATGTAATATATCTTTACATTCTCTTTTTAGCTCTTGTTTAGAAAGCTGCATTTTTATTAGAGCAGTAGGTGTGATATTTAATTGAAATGTGTCAGGTAATTATAGTTTCCATTGTGTGTGGGGGAAAAAAGCATTGCTGTAACAAAGCTTTTTGGATCCAGCTTTAGGTGAGAAAGGTCATTATTTGTAAGGTTGTCAGATCTCTTCTGGAGAGGCTGGTGTTTTTTGCATCTGTTTAGGAGAATTTGTAGCAGTGTCATGGTTTAACTTGTACTCCCAGGGTGATGTTCTGCATGAGGATAAACTTCTCTGAAAATACTGCAGAAATCTGCAGTAAAACCTTGTTCTTTCTCATGTCAGGTGTGGGGCAGTTCTGTGTTACAATTGCCCTATAGATTCACACTTCCACCCCTGTGGGTGGGCTGTTCAAATTCTTTATATCCAGTCAAACACCTGTATTGCCCAGAAGTGGATGTACTTAATTGGGGGTCTAAAGACATTATTTAGGAGTTTAATTGTTTTTATACAAAGTGTAGGTGCTACTCGGAGAAATACTTGAGATGTATTTGTGTAAGAAGTCAGGACACTCAGAATTTAACAGAACAGACCCGGTCAAGGGGATTCACTCACAAAGAATGTTTCCCACAGTGGCTCACAGCAGCATTGCTCCTGATTTTTAACCTCAGGTGTTGGCAGCATGCAGGTGTCCTCTCAGAACAGATGTTTGCGCTGCTCTTCAAACTGAATCTATGTTCTGACAAATGTGAGGAAAACTTCCCCACTGCTCTGTATTGACCTTGAGCTCAGCTTTGACACCCTTTCCCTTTAGGGGGGAATCCTCGTGTCATGGAGGAGGCAGGAAACTGAGAACCTGATTCTGCAAATAAATGATCCTTCCCTGGGGATGCCTGTGGGTTTTCATTCCTCACCCAGCATCCGTGGGGCAGTGACAGCAGTGGGTGGGAGTTCCTGTTGCTTTGCTTCCTTATCAGGTGACAGAGACCAGAGTCCCGTGTTGTGTGACTCAGTACACGTTTGTCAAGCAATCCGTGTCTTGGTGTCACTCTGGTCAGGTTAATTATTTGTTTATGGGGACCAGCTGGGCCAAAGCTGGTGAGAAGGGTTGCCTCAAAACATTGATGGGGTGTTGATAAGGTTTAGCAGGGAAGAAGGAAACTGAGGCTTTGGACTTGATGTCCATCTTACCCTAACTCAGTTGGTGACACACTGTCCTCTCGAGCAGAAGTGGCCCCCCAGAAGCAGATCTGGGGTTGCTGATGTGCTCTCTCCAGGATGTCAGGACAGTCTGGGGAGCTCTATGGATTGTCATTTACACCCTTGGGATGGGGTGGGAAAAGAGGTTTTGAACTGTTTGGTTCTTGTGGCTCACTTGAAGCACAGTGAATGTCTCTTAGTGCCTGTGAACCATCCCAGACTGCTGCCTCTCTGTGTCCACAGCTGTCTCCTAATGCTACTAAAAATAGCAGCATTACAGAATTAAACAATTTAAAAATATTTTCTTAGAAGCTTTTATCTACTGTGCAAAAGAAAACCCAGCCACACCTCTTCTCCAAAACGACTCAAGTGTTTGACCTGATTATTTTGAATGAAATCTCGACTCTAAAGAAATTGTATTTGTAACTATGGAGCATACTCCACAATTGAGCTCCAAGGTACAAAGCATTGAAAAATTTGGTGCCTGTGGTGTGAAACATAAGCAGGTAACTGTAGCAGAATTGGGACTTGGATACAATATAATTTTGGTCCAGCCTGACTCTCCCTTGCATGCCCCAACTTGTCCTCAGCCATTTTCTGTAGCTTAATCCCCCTTCACTCTCCAGAAGACAATTATAGACTGGTAACACAGTTTGTGAAACACAGAATCTCCTGTGTACTGGCACCTCGCAATGACTTTCCACTGGGAAGAGCTGCTGCCTGTTTTCAGTGGCAGCTCCTGCTGGGACATTCTCGGGATATTTCACCCCCCACTTAAAGCTGCTGGGACCAGCTGCTTCGGGAGGGCTCAGCTGCTGGGGATGGTTCTGGGGCTCCTGCTTGTAGCACCGTTATTGTGGTGCTGCTGTTGGGCAAGGGGTTGTGCTCAGGTGCTTTGCTGGGCTCAGGTGATGTGCTCAGCCCTGTGCAGCTATCTCAGGAAGGTTTCAGCAGCTGCTGTTGGTGTTTGTGTGCACCTTTGATGGTTTGGTTCTCTGTGGAGACTGTGCCTCTCCTGTGGGTTCTGTTTCTCCCCTCGTGCTGCCCCTGCAGATACAGGATTGCTTCTGTCACCACAGGTTTCTGTATTCTTCCTAGAGCACCCCACTTGGATGTGGAACTGCTGCTTTCGACTGAGACAATGAAATGTTTTTCTGTGCCTTCATGTGAAAAAAAAAAAATACATCAACTTTAAATTAGGCAGATCTTCCCCCTGCTTCAGCTGTGTAAATTCAGCTTAAAGCTTTCAGCTTCCCTCAGTGATACTTTTTCATAGTCAGACATCTTCTAAGGTAGTTTTCCAACTTCATATATAGAGTTTAGTATAACTTTAGTGTAAGGGGGTCAAGAATGAAGAAAACTAACACAGAAATTTTACTTTCTGAAATTCTGTCTGCTGAAAGATATTTGCTGATTAAAATTCCAGTCCTTCAAAACATCTTGAGACTTTGCACTTAATTGCCATGTGTCATCCCTATTGAACGTTTGAATTGAAAGCTCCAGGCATAAGTGTTTCCCTGCAGCATGATGTGCGTGTCTCTTCCCCCACCCCTTTGGCCTTCTCCAAGGCTTGCAGTGAGGCATCTCCTGCTCCAGGAGTGAGAGAAACTGTTGGAGATGTCCCAGCAATCCAGGTCCCCAAGAGCTGAGGTGAAGAATATCCAGCTAAGATTGTGGAAAGTGAGACAAAAGGGGTTGCCTCACTTGGATGTCTCCCATTTGTGTTTTTAGTCTCTCCTCCCTGTATCATGTAGAGAAGTTCCATTATTTGGGAGTGAAAAACTGTCCATCTGCTGCACTATTTCTTTTTGTTTTTTAACAATAGACACCTTATGGGGGGCTGTGGTGCCTGGTTACAGGCTGCATTTGGAGAGCGTGAAGAGGTCTGTGAAGGTGGAGACTTGAGTTACAGGAGGAGTCCGAGGTGTCCTGCATCAGGTGTTCTGTGCTGGAGATTTTATTGTGCTGTTTGCCCTGCCCAGCATCTACATTGCATATTTCCAGGAAATGTCACCCGAGTTGCTTGGCTCATGACAAAACACTGCACCCTGTGAGTGCTGAGGGCACCTCCCTGGCTCCTCCCTCCCTCCCTCCACAGGACCAACCTTGGCACCTTCCTCCCAATGACCAAGTCCATTTGTTACCTAAGAAATATTGCTGGCTGTTTCTGAATGTCCTGAGGGCTGTATCCCATCTGAAATTCCAAATGGAATGTGCCATTGCAGGGAGCAATCCGTGTGTTGTGTTCTCCAGCAGCTCAGGAGAAGCAGAGCCCTGCAGTGTTCCCCAGGGGCAGACCATGGTGGGTGCTGTGCTGTGAGAATGGAGCCGGAGAGAGGAAAATTTGCAGGCTGGATTTTGATTTGAATTTTTACCCTCCAAAAATCTGTTCTTTAAATAAAATTTACAACTTTTTCTTTCATTCTTTCATCAAGTAATTTGACAATATATGAAAGCTTGCAGACTCCTGTAACATTTATAGTTTAAATTCTGATGTCCCTCATCTTGTATGTTCAAAGCACCTGCTTGTACTGCTTTTCTTCCAAGATACTGCACTCCTCAATGCTGAAAGAATTCTCCATGTTCTGGGGAGCAGAAGAGCCTTGGGCACATGCCCTGCTTTGCTTGAGGCCTCAGCAGCCTCAGTGCTTCAGTGTCTTCAGTCTCCTAAAGTCTGATACAATTAACTAAAAGACAATTTCTATTTACCTGTATGCTCCTGGTTGTTTGCAGGACAGGGAGGTTGTGCAAAGTGACCTCGAGTTTGTGAACTGATTTGGAAGAGTTTCTTTTCATTATCACCAGTGAATTGCTTTAATTAATTAATGGCTAAATATGTTGGTTTAACATAACAGGAGGCTGTCTGGAAAAAAACAGGGAAGGGAAAGAAGGGCTCAAGATGAGCCACCTCTTTGTTGTCATTTAAGAGTTTATAAGGGATGTCACCAGAGCTATTAGCAGAGGGGGTTTTAACTTGACTATTGTAATTTAGCTCTTGATGCTTGAAATGAAGCAGCAGAGCAGAAGGATTGATCTGAAAAGGAGCACACTGGTGTTGTGTGGGAAAAGCACTTGACACCCAAGAGTTATGGGATGCCCTTGGAGAGGAAGGAGTGGGATACCCAGAGTTAGAGAGTATTTGGTTGATGATATGGAGCTACAACCTGTATTTGCTTCCTACTCCCCTCCCTCTTTCTGGAATCTTGCTCTTAGGGTCAAAATTGAGCACAGTGCTGAGTCCTGGGCTCACCCCATCACTGGGGTGACTTGTGACTGCAGGCTTTTCCCAGGAGTTGGATCCTGTCAGGCCTGCTCTGTAAGTGTGACAGGGCTGCAAACTGCTGTGGTCCAGGACTGCTCTAAAAATGGAAAAATTGCTTAATTTTGGGGACATAAGGAGGACTTGAGACCTGGAGGGCCCTGTGAAGACAGAGCTGTGTGGCCACACCTGTAATTAGGAGAGCTCAATCATGTCAATTACAGTGGCTGGATTTGCAGAGTTGTTTGGTTTATAATAGTAATTTATCTCCTATGGCAGAGAGCAGAGGGTGGTGAGTAGTGTGGTGTAAGTCACACTGAGGAGTGGAATCACACAGGCAGGGATGTGTGAGCAGAAACCTTTAGATGATAACTGGACCCTCTGAGAGCTGACCCTTGTGTCTGTCCCTGCAGTGTCTGCAGCTGGGGCTGTGCACTTACAGCTGGGCACAAGAGTAAAGACCCCAAAAAACCCCTAAATATGTATTTAAAAGTAGACTAATTTCAGGGCATTGAGTGTGTTTGCCCTAATGCATCTCTGTCATTGGGGTCACTTTTGGTTGTGGGCTGCACTGATGCTGTGCCTGTGGCAGAAGGGCCAATGCAGGGGGTGCTGCTTGGGCTCAGCTGCCTGCACATCAGACTGCAGATTCACCTCTGCAAGTGGCATTTTCCCTGGAGTGCTCCCTCCAGCTGATCTTGGGGGTTTTGGGGTGGGGGAGGAGTGGGACAGAGCCCGTGGTTGTGTGAGCTGGGGGTGCCTCTGTCACAGAGCGTGGCCGCCGCTGCTCTGTCTCTATCTCCTGGGGTTGTCTGTGTCAAAGAACGTGAACTCAAGGCAGATTTGCTTTGTCATCCTGACTTTGGCTTTTGCCACTGTGAATTTCTCTTCAGTTTCTGGAAGCTTCTTTTCAGTTCTCTACTGGAAAGTCCAAGAGGCATTGAAACATATAGAAGGGCTCACCTCAAACATCCCCCATCGCACAGATCATATGGTAGCAGTGGAGAGGTGGGTTTGGGAATATTTGATCACAAATGGGGCAAATCTGTTTCCAGCATGCCTTGTTCTTTAGTTAGTTTTTAACTCGATGCTGCAGGGGAGTGTTGTTGTTTCCCAATGGCAAAGCACACTGAAATATGACCCCGGGATGGGAGTGCTGGCCCCAGGCCTATGTGCACAAATAGCCCACTACTTTCTGAGGCCTGTTTGCAGCCCAGCAAACAAACACAGCCAGGCTGCCTCACAAAGAGTTGCAGTAGAAATCTGCCCCTCAGAGCTTTTATTTTTTTCCCCTCAGTGTCAATAAAACATCGGTACCACTGATTCCAGAACCATCACTCACAAGATGTTGTAGTCTATCTGAAAACGTAGTTATGTAGTAGTGGATTAGGAAGAGAAAGAGCTGCCTTGCTGTCTTTTGTATCTCCTACAATACCTTTTGCCTTGGATTGCTGTACTACAGGAAGAAATCCTAGTGCAAACTAAGCTTCAGCTCATGGTGTTAGCTGGGTGAGCGAGCAGGAGTCTCTTGGCACAGCCCTGGTGTGAGTTATGTAAATCTTGTGCAGTGTATAAGCAACAGGCGGTTGGTGACGTAAAACTGAGCATTTGTCTCTGTTTACTGGCTAATGTGACATGGCCCCTTCCTGCAGCATTTGACTGAGCTGGCGGGATTAAGTAGAGCCCTGACACTCCTAAGCAGAAAACGCCTCAGGCTGAATAATGGTTTCTGCTCTGGAATTCAGCGTTCTGGCCATGGCATGGGACCCGGTGGCTCCTGTGTTGGAGCAAAGTCCACTCGGCACGGATGGCAAAGGTCTGGCTGTGAGGCTGGGCTTGCTGGATTGCTGATCGATCCCCGTGGCCGTGTTGTGCAGGACCTTCCTCCTGTGCTTCCTTAGCAGAGTATCAGGAAGTCCTGTGACTCACACAGCGATTATCTGCTGCTGCTGTGATGGATGGATTGATTGATTGCAAAACTGATGGGGCTCTTTGGGTCCTCTCCCAGTGCCCCCAGTGTGGCTCTGCCCCTGCTGGTGCCCCCATTTTGAGTCCCCTGAGTTTTCTGTGAGGAGAAAGCGACACTGCTGCCATGCAGTTAAGATTTTATCCAGAATGTCTGATTTGAATGTTTTTTGCCATGAACACTGTAGGAATTGAACAGGAGGCAGTTTCTTTACTCACTGTTTCAAGCTTCTTTCCAGCTGGCAAGCAGCCCCACAAAGCCCTGTGTTTGCTCTTGCTCAGGGTCACGCTGCAAATGCTTCTCTTGCTTTCACCTTGGCTCCCTGACTCGGACACATGACACCCCACCACTACCCAGCCCCTCAATATCACTGTGCCCACACAGAGCAGCCTCTGCAGGGCTTTGGTTTTAGGTAGTGGTTCCCAATTCCTGAAGTCTTGGTTTTGTTCGTTTATTTTTTTTCCTATCCTGATCAAAAAAGCAACACAGATTTCTGCAATCATGGATAAAAAAAGCAGTTGTTATGCCCATTGTGTTTGGGGAGATTTCACTCATCTCCATTCTCACAGCACCCACTCACAACATGTAAATCAGGGCCATAACCTCTCAGACATGTATAAACAGAGGAATTACATGACTTGCCAAACACTTACGTAATGACTTAATAGTATATCGTGGAACTGAGCTAAGGCTCATGAATCCTCTTCCTGCCTGACTATTCCTCTTCTCACATTAATTATCATGAGTTGTAGCTACACCGTGGCTCAGGAATCAATAGCATTGTAGCTTTCTGAATGTCCTTAATATATCACAGACTTGCACTGTCATTTATCTTTATTCAGTGAGAACTTTTGACTCAGGTGGTTTGTAAGTTCCTGTGAGTTGTGACTACCCAGAGCTGAACAGGCACTTTATTGATGAATAAACAGTTTGTACCTGATGGTATGCTTCAAAAACAGCAAGGCTGGAGTTACTATCTGTAGCTTCTGGTGCCCTTTGGCCCTGAGAGTTATCAGAAGAGTGTTCTCTGTGTTTTGTTCCTCTCGTCCTCCTTTTGTGTGCCAAAATAAAATGGAGAGGTTTGGTTGGTCCTTTTGAAATTAGCTGAGGTAACAAGGCTGGTGTGAAGAAACTGCCCAGTGTTTGCCTCCTGTGGCAAAGCTCTTCTCAGTGTCTCCTGAACTGTTCAGCAAGTTTCATAAAGAACTGCTGGAGTAGATAACTCCAAGACTTGTAAATTCTAAGATTTCCAGGGAAAATAGAAGCAGAGTAGAAGAGTGATCTAAACCAGTGATCTTGCCAGTCCCTGGCAAGAAAAAGTGCTGTATTTTGATTTCTATTATCTTAGAAAATCCAGATACAATAGAGATGAAAGCTTTTAAAAAACACATGAGCAGCAGAGTTATTACAATCTGGATATTTTTGCTGAACTGTTTAAGATGACATATGACCTGTGCAAAGGGCCTGACCTACCTGTACTTCAGGTTGTAATGTGTTTTTTTCCTTTCCAGGAATCTACAAGCTGCCATTGGAGCCTATTATGATTTTGAGAGTCCAAATATCAATGTCCCCTCCATGTCATTTGTGGAAGATGTCACCATAGGTGAAGGAGAGTCCATCCCTCCTGATACCCAGTTTACAAAAACGTGGAGGATACAGAATACAGGTGAGGCCTTTGGACTGCAGCAAGCCCCACACAGCAGGTGCTGGGATCCAAGGGGAGGGATGCTGGCTTGAGGCAGGAAGTTCATGTGCACTCACATGGGCTGGGAGCCACCCTGAGGTGCTGCTAGCCCATGCAAGTTCCCCTTCTTGGGTTGGTACAAACATTGTGTGGGGGGATGTGCAGCTTGGTCAGGTCATCAGGCTTGTTCCTCGTGCCACCACACAAACAAACTCTGGGAAACTTGTAGACAAACGAGGCAGTGACACAAGGGTCATGTGGCAGGTCCACTTCAGGCAGAATTGCCTTTTCACATTCTGAGAGGATGCAGGGCTGGAGAGACCACATTCCAGTTTGAAATAAGTCAAAGCAGTGACTGGGATCCAGGAAGTGAGGCTGGGCAAAATGCATTCCCAATGCTTGCTCTGGTGGGATGCAGTCAGAGAGGAAAATGAGATGCATGGATGTGAAGGAGTCCCTTGTCCTCAAGCAGTGCAGGGACAGGATGTTGCATGAACATTTAAAACTGTGTCTGAATTTAATTGACCTGCTTGTACTTGTTTGAGGGAGAACAATCTCACACCAAGATGTAATGTTGGGAGTCATCACAAGTCAGGTTCTGCTCTCAGTATTTCTGCTCATGAATAGCTGCAGTACTTCAACTGAATATCCACACTAAAATTCTAAGGAGAGGATATTTAAGAACACAGAGAATGTGTTCTAGAGGAAGGATTTAATATTTCAGTGTACTTTTTCTGCTTCCTTTTGTTTGAAAGTACAGTGGAAGGGTTACATGTGGAACTTGCTTGAACTCCTGTACTGTGAAAAGTTGACTGGCCATTTTTTTATAACTGTCCCAAATACAGCTCTTCCAAATCTAGTAAATGTGATAGGTCTTTTTATTCTGCTCTTAGTATCACAATCTGTGTGTGTTATGACTGTACCTCTATCTTGGGCCCTTCTGACTCCTCCCTTCCTTATTCCTCTGATGTGCCATTTCCTGGATGCAAATTCAGCCTTAATTTAGCATCTCAATTCAGGGGATGTTTCATTGTTCTTGGAATGTTTCACCTTCTGAAATCCTGGGCCTTCTAAGCTCATCTTGACTTAGGTTTTCCTGGTGAGGCCGACTTGTTTTGGCTTCTGTGTGGTTTGAACCTGGCTTGTCAGACCATCCACCCATGCCCCGACAGTGGTGCTGGAGGCCAGGGCTTGGTACAACCACCCTGCTGAGGGTTAGTGAAGTGCAGCTTCACATGCTGGTTATGACTGTGCAGTGTGAGGAGGACTGCAGCATTTGAAAACCATTCTTTGGTTTAATTAAGGTATGGTATCAAAGGGCTGCAATGTTTCCAGATAATATCTACTTGTTAGACAGATAACTGAAGCAGTGCCAAGGTTTTTAACAGCTCTACAGGAGCCCTTGATTACATGACTTCAGTTCTAGAACACAAAATACCTGAGGCATGTGTCACTGGAGCGTTTCAGGTCTGATGAGTGTGACAGGCAGAGCTCGGAGATTGTCAGTTTGAGACATGTGAGCTGTGAGCTCAGTTCAGTCAGGTTCTCATATGTGTCAGTAAAAAACAATGCCCTGCTCTGGTACCTGCAGGATGGTGCTGCCTTGTCTGCCAAAAGAGCAGTTTGTGTAGTAGAACCATTGCTGAAAGGGCAGCAGGATTTAACAGCCTGGCTTCCTCTCCCCACTCTGCCCCCAGCTGCTGCTGGGTCTGCAGGATGCTGTCTGCAATTTATCATCTCCTGAGAGATGAGTGTACTGAAATAGAATGACATAATCATAATTTCATTTTATGAGGCTTATCAGTTGCAGCGTTCTAGGCACCTTGCAAGCCTAAAGCCATTAAACCTGATAAAAATCACATAAATAATTTAAACTAAACCATGTTGCTGGGCTGCCAACCTCTGCAGATGAGGCTTCATGCTCAAGTGCCCCACGCCCCAGGCTGAGGTCAGCCAGACAGCCAGCTCCTCTTTCAGAGCCCTGCTCTCTCAGCACCTTTCCAGCTGTACTGGAACATCCCCCACACTGAACATCAGCTGCCCTCGTGCACATCCTGCTCTCCCTGCAAGGTGAATTCCACAAATAAGGACTTGACAAGAAAACCAGTCCTTGCTGTGTCTTCACTGGAGTATCCACAGGGATTAAATTAGCAGGCAAGCTGTTGCAAAGGATGCTCCTTGAGGTAACGTGAGGTCAGAGCAGCCTCCAGCACGCTCGCCTCGGACCAGACGGAGCAGTTCCAAGCTTCGTGGTGGTTCAGCTTTCTGCAGCCATTTCCGTCAGCCTCAGCTGAGCAGGAGGTGTTCTCAGTCCTTGGCTTAGTCATGTGACATGACTGGGGAAAAAGCAAAAGAAAATTGTGCTAAACTGATTTTTCATGAGTCTCAGAAGCGCGTTTTCTTTCTGTCTGCCCCAGCACTTGTTATCTTTGACAGCAGTGCCTGTGTGCAGGAGCTGTTTTCTGTCTCTTTGATTGCCAGGTCACGCTGTCAGTCCCAGTGCCTGCACTCTAAACATGGACCTCCACAGATAAATCGTGTGTTCACAGGCCTTCCCACCTTTGCACAAGCCTGAGGAAAGGGTTGGTGCAATGAGAGAAATAAATCCATTTAGGAAATAGTGCTGGCACTTCACTTATACCCCAAACTATGTTCCTTTTGAGACTTCTAACAGGCTTAGAAAGAAATGAATCCCTGAAAGGACATGTTGCCAACACTTTGTATAAATAACAGGTATTTGATGTGGCATGGTTCAGGAGCTTCATGGAGGGCAGAAATGGGGGCACACAACACAGCCCTGTCCTTGTCTGTGCCTCTGGCCCTGGGGAAGGGGAGGTGTGTGAAGATTAAATATTTTTTTTTTTTTTTTAGCTGTTACACTGTGACTTTGAGATTTTTTATTTTTTTTTTTTGTGTGTGTAACGAAGACATAGAGATTATTCAAATAGGAATTGTTTTGCTAGTCCCTAAATGCACCAGTTAAGCCTGCTCTGAAAACCAGACTTCCTCAGCACCCACTGCTGCTGTGTCCTGTGTATCTTGGTTTCCTTTGACCATCCAACAATTGCCCAACTGTTTTAACAAGCATGTTTCATCCAGTCTTGCACAAACAGACAAAGCTTTTCCTGGTGCACTGTCAGTAATTCCCTCTCCTGTCTAATCCCAGGGACGGAGGCGTGGCCCCCAGGGGTTTGCCTGAAGTATGTCGGTGGAGACCAGTTTGGCCACGTGAACATGGTGATGGTGAGGTCCCTGGAGCCGCAGGAGATGGCTGATGTCAGCGTGCAGATGTGCAGCCCCAGCACCGCCGGAATGTATCAGGGACAGTGGCGGATGTGCACTGCCACAGGACTCTACTACGGAGGTGAGCAGCCCCTTCCCAGCCTGCGTCCCCACAGGGGGCAGCAGGGACACCACAGGCCCAAAATGGAGTGGGAGGGCACAGGTCTGCCAGCCCCGGGCCTAAATATAGAACAGAGAGTGGAGGAAAACATCAAGGGAGCTGCTTTGTTGTCTTGGTCGGTGTTTTCTAAGCACTGGAACAAATTACAGATTACATAAAACTCTCAAAAACAAAGGGATGTGCACAGCTGTAGCAGAGACTCTTTCCTGGTCGGTCCTTGTTGAGATTTTTCCCAGTTTTCCATTGCTTAACATTGTGAACTGCACATGAGTATAAAATAGTAGTGAAAACCTCATGTAAGAAGTTAGTGCCCAGGGTTTGATGCAGTGATTTAGTGCATCCCCTGTGAGCTATTTCCTCTGATTAAAGAACACATTTGGCTACTTTGCCTGGTGTTTCAGCCGGGGCCTCAAACATCTGCCTTCAGTGCAGCCTTCCCTCCCCTTTTCTGCCAGCTTTAGTTTACACTGAGAACATCTTTGTGTCTCTGTTGGCAGCTGGGAGTATCCCCAAGCTTCAGGGTTTGAGTGAGAGGTTTTGTCACATGGAGGCAAAAATACCAGTGCCCAGAAGGAGGGGGCTGCTGGCACTGCCACGCAGCTCCTCGGTGCCTGGAGGGGACACAGTGCAGGTGTCCCCATGCAGGTGGGACAGCCTGCCCAGTTTGTGTTGCTGATCCCATGTGCTCACAAAGCTGAGGGTTCCCCAGAGTTTCCAGAAGGTTCCCAGTCCCAATGGGAGATATCCCTGTATTGCCAGAAGTTGGCACTTTTGCAAGCTCACGACCTGAAGATTGAACCCCTTTGGACACCAAACTCTTGAGTCCGAGGGACTCTTGCCCTGCAGCCGAGCTGGTGGCTTTGCTGGCGGCTGCCCCCGGGTCTGGCCCGGACAGGACCGGACCGGTGGTGCCAGCCCGGGGCAGTGTGGGGCCGCAAGGCCGGGAGAGAGCGGCAGAGGGCGCTGCGGAGCCGCTCCAGAGCCGCCTTTTGTGGGGGACACGAATGGGGGGCGGGGGGATCACTGGTGGGGGTGTGTGTGTGCAGTGGGGTCAGTGGGGTGGGTGTGTATGTTCAGGGTGGTCAGTGGTGGCTGTGCAGTGCAGTCAGTGGGGGTGTGTGTGCGTTTCTCAGTGAGGGTGGTCAGTGGTGTGTACTGGGGGTCCTGGCCCTGGTAGGGTGTGGAGTTCCCTAAGCAAGTTGTGTGCCCCTAATGTGAAATCCCAATGTCCTCAATGGGCTTCTAAAATTCAAACTGCTGATCCCAGCCCTGTTAAACTAGGGGCACTGGAACCAGTACTGCTGAGGCTTTGTAAAAATGTGTTTTAAGCACTAAGTCTTTGTTTTGATAGTGTAAAGGATGGAATTCATTTGCTCCTTCTAACTCTTCTTCATAAACTCCAATCTAGTGACAACCCAAATGTGTATCTTTCCACAGATGTCATCTGGGTGATCCTCAGCGTGGAAGTTGGAGGACTTCTGGGTGTCACACAGCAGCTGTCATCCTTTGAAACAGAGTTCAACACGCAGCCGCATCGCAAGGTAGAAGGAAACTTTAACCCATTCGCCTCTCCACAGAAGAACAGGCAACCAGATGAAAACAACCTAAAAGACCCTGGGGGTTCCGAGCTAGGCACAATCAGCAAAAACACATGGGGGCCTGCTCCTGACCAAATCGAACAAGATCAGAATGGACTGTCACAAAACTCTGTAAATCTCTCCCCCAGCAGTCACTCGAACAACTTGTCGGTAGTGACGTACAGTAAGGTAGGTGCCCTGGGCGAGCAGGAGAATGGGTAGGGGAGGAGCCTGGCAGGTGTGTAATTGCTCTTCCTTCCAAACTGCAAAGCCCTTTCCTTCTGCTTCTGCCAGACCTGCTAAGGAAGGTTCTGAATTTGACTGTCTGACTCTGCCAACTCCTCATGTTATATTAAAATATTTTTTGCCTCTGATAGACTCTACCAGATCCACCTTTTTGTTTTTGCTTCAAGTCCTTCTTAAAATTTATATAACCTTGTTTGGGTGCTGTAACTGCAAGTGGCTGGAGCCTGCTCCGGTTGCGTGTGCAAATAAGTCAAAATATCTCTCTAGATGTGTCCTGAGTTTAACATAATTTTGAACAGAGAACAAATAGCCACACCCTCAAACTTCAGATTAGCCAGATAACTTTTTTTTAGCTGGTGTGGGGAGACTACAGAGCTCACCATTTGAACCCAGAAGCTGCCTGCAGGAACAGTCAATCAAAGGACTGCTCCTGTCTGTGTCCTTGTCTTGTTCATAATTGTAGGTGACTTTTAAATTATCTTTACTTTAAATCTCTCTCAAAAGCTTGCTTGGTGGATGCTATATGAGTCTGAGTGATATTTTGACTGTTTTTATTTGCTTGTGTGTGAAAAATGAATTGCAGGATTATTTACAATTCAGAATCCACCTGTTAATGCAGCAGTATGTGTAGGTGTGTACTGTCGTATGTCAAACTAGTTTGATTTTTTAAATCCTTTAAAAATGCTTTACTGTACTTTGAGCAGGCTGTGTAGGACAATAACACTTGGTTGCTGAATGACTTAATAAAGCCCTACTGTTAGTTCACCTACAGCACTTTAGTTGCTCCCTGGATGACCTGCCTGTCCCGTGCCAGTGGATCTTGTTTTAGTGATCTTTACCCCAGGGCTGTGCATTCTTTATGGCAGCACATATGGGGTGAGCCTGACTGCCCCCCCCTTAGTGCTCCCAAACTCCATCTGTGGGCTGGCTCCTACTGCCAGGCTCTGCTCATAGCAGTGCAGTGGATGGCTTGGAGAATGATGGCCTGTCAGTGACACCCCACTGGAGTGGCAGTGCTGAAAGTTGCTTTGGTGGCTGCATGGTGGGGATGTGGTGCTCCCCGAGGGGCTGGGCTGGGGCTGGCTGCAAAGAACGTGGCTGTGAGGAACCAGAGAGCCCATGGCAAGGAGCGAAACCAAGAGAGAGTGAAGCATCACCTGAGAGGTGTCACTAGGTTGAATTGAGCTGGTTTAGCTGGTAACCCAGAGCTCTGTGCTCTGAGGAAACAGCAGCAGTTTTAATTTAACCCCAAACGTAGGGCAGGTCATCTTTCCTCCCCTTTTTCCTGGTTGTTTTGAGGTTGTTTGTTTCTTTTTGTATTTACAGAATATTCTTGTGTGGATTTGAGGTGGATTATCTGAGATTAAAGCAGACATTTTGTTTGCTGGCTTCAGAAGGGACAACTTTATGGTCCTTTTTTGGTTTGGGATGGGGGATATGGAAAAGCTACTTGATTTTTGGGTGATTTTTCTCTCTACTGCAGTTCTTTTTGTTTGTGACATACTATGACAAATTATTTTATCCCTTGGAGGCTGTTCTGGTAGGTCTGAAGATCTGAGTTGTGTTCCAGCCTTGCCCATCCTGCCTAGAGCAAGAAGTTTTCTGCCACAGGCCCAGAATTCATATTGATACAATAGTGGTTCTGTAGTAAACAAGTTTGAGGCAGTTGGACATCCCAGGTTTAAAATGACCAGGTGAACATTCTCCCCATTCCCTGGCCAGACCTCTGAGCAAAAAAGATGCAGTTTTGTTTGTTTGTTTCCCTTTGTGTGTGTGGTATCCCCAGCTGGGGATGCTGCTGGAGCAGAAAAGGGGTTATTAGAGGTGATGCCAGGAGTGTTGAATTTCCTGAGAACAGATGGAGCTCCAGTACCTGGGAAAAGCTGTACCTGGCCCATCTTCTCCACATCACCAGGGGATCTGACCTGGACTCTGCTGCTGCAGAGAAGAAGGAAAACTACTGCATTGGGAGTTGCTGCCCTGTGATTGAATATTGATGTGAAAGGCTTTATTTCAGGTTCTAGAGCAGACAAAAAAGCAATGGGGGTTGATTAGGCAGTGGCACAGACTCCCAAGATGCCTGGATTTTATTTCTCTTGAGCCAGGACCTCTGATATTTTTGTCTCCTTTCATGTACCTGGAGAGAGAGGAAATCCCCAGCTGTGTTTGACAGGCCATTTGGTGAGCAAAGGAGATGGTTCAGGTTTAGTTCAAGTATTGAGAAGAGCCTGTGTCCTGTATTTAGAAGTAAAATAAGCCCTTAAATATTTCTCAGACCACTGTAGAGGCTTCCCCTGCTGACAGACACTGGGGACACCCAGCCAGGCAGTGCATGAGACCATGAAATCTTTGAGATAAAATGAGCAGTTTCTGGCATCTGCAGGTGTAAAACATCCTCAAAGCTGCCGGACCTTGTTGGAATTAGTTCTCCCTCTGGAGCTCTGAGCAGGTGTGACTTGTCCTCTGGAACTCCCCACTGGAGTCAGGATTGTGGCAATGCTTACATGCCATCTGCTGCTGGGTTAGACAAGTACAGCAGCATTTCACACCTGGAAACATTCAAAATGCTTCTATACAGCAGCAGAGTGTGTGGTTTGGGTGTCCTAGGGAAAAACAAACAAAACCAGACACAGAATTCCCTGTGAGTGGGTAAGATGAAAGCTGTGGCATGGTTGGAACAAGCTGTGTGCCCTTTATTCCTGCTATGGCACCCACCTCCCAGGGGCCCCCTGCCCACCTTCCACACACACTGCAGGCTAGGGCCTGTCAGGGCTTTGCTTGAAGCATGCTGCTGTTAAATCTGTTCCCAGTGGAGTTTTTGCATGTTCTTAGATGTAAAGATGTGCCTAAGTGCACGATGGGATGCCCAGAAGTCCCCATGCACAGATACCTTATTCTCTGGCAGTCGCTTTCTCTGGATTCTCTGGAGATCTGAGGTTGACACAGCTTCCTCCTATTTACTCCTGTCTCATAGCAACCCTGCACAGTCACTGCTGCTCCCTTGTGACTGGCTTTTCCATTAAAACCCCAAGATCCAGTCTTACAGTGCCTGGGAATTAGAGTTTATTTGCTTCACTAAGGAAAGAAATGTACAGGTCTCCATGTCTGGGAAGATCAGAAATAAATAGCCATATCCTGACACTTAGATTGTACTTAACATTTCCATATAAAATCCATAGATCTGTATCTAAACCTGCTGCCCAGATGAATTGGGGAAACACTTCTCTCTATGTCATGCGGAAAACTGCGCCTGGAGGTTGTGATTCTGCAAAGATTTGCCCAGACAGGGCACTGGGCATCAACCCCACCAAAGCAAATGGGAGATGCCTGGCTGTCCTGGTCATGGCTTGTGCTGCTCTTCAAAGCCCAGTGAAACAGCAGCATGTTTGGAGTTCACAGCTTTAAAATCTGAACTCCTTTTTTCCTGCTGTGTTCATGCTGCCCATCTCCCTCTGTTCTGAGCTGAGCTACTTGGCAGCTTTCTGTACATAAGGGGAAACCAACCCTGTGTCCTTGGAGCCTTTAACTGGCTTCCCCTCTCTGAGCTTAAATGTTGTTACTGCTTCTAGAGCCACGCTTCTCCCAAAGCAGTGCCTCCAATTTGCAGATTCTTGGAGTACCCATGTAAACTTTAGACAGAAATACTTCTACTGGAAACTGGGCATCAAACTGTCTTAATGCATGAGGATGATGCCCCAAAAATGTTTGCATCCGTGGAGGAGGAGAGAAGCTCCTTCCATCCTGGTGTCTGTGCTTCACACTGGGCTGGTCACCATGAGGTCACATCCATTTAGACACAGTGGGAGAAGGTTGGACTTGGAGCTCCCATGGCACTGCAGCCTGGGCTGGGCTGCCATGAGCTGCTTTGCCTCTCTAGTGAGAGATCGGTGGTTTGGGTGCTGCATGTCAGCTCATCCATGAAATCCATGTCCTTCCTGGCTGTGGGAAGTGCCAGATAATCTGATTTTAGCCCAGCTTTGCTCCATTGCAGCCCAGCAGAGTTGCCTGTTGTTTATTCTGGCCCTGCAGCACACCAAGGAGTTGTGCATGGGAACTCAGGTACCTGAGCCCTGCCACCTCCTCACCCACAGGCACCTGAACCAGCCCTGCCAGTGCCTGCTCCCAGAAGGTTCTGAACTTCCTGGTGGTCTCCCAGCCACGCCATGTTTGCACAGCATGCATGGAATAAAACACAAGTGCTGGATGCTTTGTTCTCTGTTTGTGCTCAGTTTACGTAAGCGAGGTTGGAGCAGCACGGGGTAGGAGTGGCCTGAGGGGATGGGACCATCAGTGTGGACTGGGGCCACTGGCAGTGTCCACTGGGAGACTCCTGTATTGCTGTGCAGCTGTGCATCCTCCTCCTGTCCCTGGAAGTGTACCTGCATTGGTGGTGACTCAGTCACAGAGGTGAAATAAAGAGCTGTCTGAAAGCCTGTGTGTGATGGTTTATGAAAGATTCACTTAATCCTCACTTTGTTCCCAGCACAGGTACCTCAGTTTACAGAGCTCAATATTCACAAAGGGTTTTCACTTCACAAAACATCTCACTTCCCTTCTAGAGGCACGAGTCAAATGATAACTTATACCAGTAGTTGTCATGCAGAGTCTTGGCTTGGAAAATCACAGTCCTGTGTTGCCACACACTGGTTTGTGTGAAGAGCCAGTGCTCCCACCAGCAAGTGAGCAGTTACTTCTGGGGAATATTCTGGAAGAGCTGAAAGTGAATTTGCAAAGCTGCAGCTGAGCTTTTCGTGCAGTCAGTGATCCCACTTGGAGGATAGATGAGAATGCACCAAAAGTAGAGGGAATAATCCTTCCATTGAAACAACTTGAAAAAAAACTGCAATTGTCTGCAGAATTATTTTTGCATGTTTGTGATGTACAATGTTGCATAGAGGGGATAATTAGGCTTGAAAATGTCATACAGGGATTTGGTATTTGCATTTCAGCAGTAACTGAAGTTTTCTGATATCAAGCCCTTACATTGTGCTTGGTGATAAATGTCGTGGGACAGGGGAGGTGGAGTCACCTGCACAGGATGTGCACTAAAGCTTAAATATACAAGTGGGGTTCATTATCGAGTTCTTGTGTCCAGTAATGAATCTCGGGTAGGTGAAATGCAAAAAGGAAAGATTTGGGGCTTCATGGTGAAATTCCCTGGGTCAGGAGGAAGTGACCATGGTCATGGATTGTGGGATTGCTCTGGCAGTGTCTGGAGAGCTTGTTCAAGGTGTCAGGTGTTCAGTGCAGGGTGGCAGGTGGTGCAGAGCTGTACATGCTGAGGAATCTTTTGTGCTCAGCTAAATTCTGGCTTTAACTCACACAGTTTGCATAATTGTGTAGCTTTAAATTAGGTGCTCCAGAAACCAGTATGTGGAGGTCCAGAGGGTTTCCCTGCAAACCAGCTCACAGTGACTTCACAGGGTCTCTGCATCCAAAAGCACAAATGAGCTGCTCTGATGTCAGACTGAGGGTGACTGACTGTTCCTTACACCACTGGGGGATGCTTGTGGAACCCCCAAATTAAAGCAAGCAGGGTGGTTTTGCCTCTGGCATCCCCTGTGAGGTGACACAGGGTAAGGGACTCACAGCGTGCTCCCAGCAGAGGAGCAGGGGATGGTTAAACCCCTCCTGAGCTCACCAGGCAGTGCCTCAAACAAAGCCTTGTGTGCTGGGAGCTCAAAGATGAAACAAATTCTGGCAAATGTGTCTGTACAGGTAATCAGCAGCAAATCCTGTTTTCTTTCTGCAGAGTGCTAAATTCAATAGCTTAATCCCTGTGAGGTGAGACTGCTTGGGATCCTGTTTATACATTGCTTTTCCTCTGTGTTCTTTTCTGTGCACCTGCTCATACCATCTTAATCTTTCGCCCCTGCTTCTCCCCTTCCCCCCTGTTTCAATGAGTGTATTTTTGGAAATGTTGGATTTCTCAGTCTCTGGATTTTGATGGGAGCATCTCCTTCCTCAGGTGAACTGTCATGCTGGAATCTGCTGGCTGTTCTCTTTTGAAAAGCTTTACAAACTGGCACTGCAGCATATTCCTGGGGTAGAAGCATGTTTGTTTTTCCATCACTTGCGTGTATTTCTGTCTGCAAACAGCAATTTCCACGTTCCCAGTCTTTCATACTTCCCACACAGTTCAGGAGATGTCCTGATTAATTGTCTGCTGATCCTCCTCTTGGTTGGATTCTGAGAGCTGCTGAGAGCTGCTTCATTTTGCCATTTGCTTGTATTTACCATCTGATTATATCCCCTAGAATGAACTTTTTTTCTCCAGCTGTAGCAAGATTACAGACTGTTCATGGCACTTCCTCTCCAGTCAGGTCTGTAGAAGAGCTCTCCAGCCTGGGCTTTGCCAGTGACGTTGATTCTTTACACAGTCTGTGTTCCTCCTTGTGGCTCCACAGCCCTGGCTCCTGCAGTAAGGGGATTTTGAAATTGTAGAACACACAGGAAATTATATTTCCTAGGAAATTTGCCCTGTTAAAAGCAGAGTAGTGAAAACTGAGGTTAGGGCTTCCTGTTCAGCCAAAACAGGAATGGTTTGGGCTCCCACTGCCTTACCCAGAGTGTGCTGGGAAGAGCTGGACTGTGTTTAGAAACATTTGCATAATGGTCTTCCCACTCTGCCGTGAGATACAAGAAGTTTTTCTCCCTCATCTCCTTCTGACCTCAGTGTGTGTCTGGGTTTGTGTTTGTATCTTCATCACTGACAAACTTCATCTCCCTGTGAGCTGGGGCATCCCTTGCTGCCTGTTGGTCTTTCTTCTGCTTCCTGATGAAACCACGGATAACTGATCTGGACAATAGAAGTTACAAAAGGAGTTCCTGTTAATTTGAGACCTGTGACTAGACCTGACATTTACGTGACTCACTTCAGGATGTAAAGGAGGGAAATGGATTCTGTAGGAAGCATTTTGGGGGTTTTGGTAAAAGCTTTATTGGTTTCACTGGAAGCAAATGTGTGTTGTCACTTTGAGAAGGTACACATGGCATTTGTGGGAACACAGAATTTTTTTTTTACTTGGGGATTTTTCTGGCATAGCCTCTTACCCAGTTACAGCCCCATGTCTCAGAGATACTGTGGTGGCTGCAGGGACTGAACCTACAGGTTTTGTAGCATCTATGGGGAATTCAGGTGTAGAAAACACAAGTTATTTTGTGGCCTTGGCCTGAAAAACGTCTGACAGAGGTAAGTGCCCTCTCTGGGGAAACCAACCCTGGAATGTGTGGTTTAGGAGTGTCCTTGGAGCCACAGTGGGGTTGGTGGGAAGCCTTGGGCTGGGCTGGGCATTCTTTGGAGCTGAGCACTGAGCATTTTGTTTCTTGCCTGTTGAAAATTGATTATGTCTCCAACTTTCTTTCAGGGTTTCCACGGTCCTTATCACTTCGGACAGTCTTAAAACACAAAAACACAAAACGGGTATCGACAAGAGGATAATTTAAGAAAAAGCTGACTTTTGGGGGAAGGGAGGGGGATTCATGTGGCAGACAGACACAGCGTGGACCCCCCTTCTCTGCCTCCGTGTTCTGGAAAAGAAGAAAAAACAAAAGCCCAGTAACTTAAGACTAGCTGTTTCCAGATGAAAATCCAAAACCTGAGTATGCATGTGTGACTGCTGGATTTCAGAGTGGTGTAAATGCTATGAGGAAGAAGAGACACCAACACTGTGGGTTTTTAGAAATCATCTTCACACGTAATTAGGTAGCTTAAAAAGAAGTTTAAAAATGAAAATTTAAAAGCCATCTTTAAAAAAGAATATTTTGCCTACAGAGCGGTTGTAGTTTGAGCAAGTGTTTAATTTCTGTTTGTTTCTTGTTCTTTTGTTGTTGTTTTTCTTTCCTAAGGGACAGCGTGCATTTTCCCAGAATGTCCTGGTTTGTGACGAACGGGACTGGCTCAGCACCCGCTGGGGTTTGTGCAGGCACTGCTTCTGTCAGGCTTTTTTAATGCCAGGTTGGGTCTGCACCCAGCACTGCGTTTTTAACAGCATCTGCTGGTTTTAGTTACCAACTTTTTATTCTTTTATTTCTTCTTTTCCTTTTGGTTTGGGTGTTGCTCTTGAGTTGTCCTGCATGTCCTTGGGAACCACGCTAAGGACAGGTCTCAGTATCAGAATTGGAGAGGGAGACTCTGTGACTTCTGGGATAACATGGAGGGCTCGTCTCCCTTCCCCCATGTACATGAAGTACACAAACACACACCCATGTTAATAAGAAACTGATTTACTCAAGTTCTTGAGTTGTCCTGTGTGGTTAGCAGTTTAAAATCCCTTTTTGTTCACTCTCGTGTGCAGTAGCTGTGCCTGGAGCTGTGTGCCAAGGGGAATCTCTGTAGCTGTAATTCACCTGCTAGTAGTTGCAAAGCTTCACAGACATCCTGTCCTTTTCATTTGGAGTGTCCTCTCTCTCTTTCAGAGCATAAGTTTGCATTTGTTTTTCCTGTCCTGGGGGGTAGCTTAGAGGCTGATCCGTATGTTCTGGAGCACAGAGCAGGAGTTGGCACCACCAACTGGGTCCCACTGTCACCTCCTCTTCTTCTGCCTTTGTCCTCTGGGCTCAGGGCTGCTCTGAGGCTCCAAGTGAAGGGATTGCAAAAGATATGGGTGGCTCTGCTGTTCCTCCAGCCTATTTTCCTCCCTTTCTGGACTGGGAAGTGCAGTGTGAGGGGATGCAGCTTGGTCTCACGCACTGTGCTGAATTTATTCTGAAGTGCTGTCCCCACAAACAGGGAAGTGACCCTGGCAGCACCGTCCTGCCCAAACAAACCAGGCTGGAACAGCCATCTGCCAAAGATACAGGAATATGCAAAGCTCCCTTTACCTTCTTCCACATCTTCCCAGTGAAGGCTTTTCCCTGTGTCAGAGCTGCACACTGCATGGCTTTGCCCTTGCTGCTCTTGGCTGCTTTTGTTTTTGTGGCTGGTTTTGAATGGGGGAATCTTTTGTTGCAGCTGGTACCTGGATGCATATGGATGGAGCTCGTGGAGTGGGAGTTCTTGTGTCCAACAGAGGAAGGATTGGGCAATGGATTTTGTTTATATTTCAGAGGTTCAGTTGTTACAGATCACCATTAGCTGAAATCTCCCTTCAGAAATCTGTTAGCTGGGACAAACAATTGTAGGATCAGAGGCTGCCTGCATAGAAGTGGCACCACAGGATTTGAACTGTCTGACACTTGCACCTGGCCGTGCCCTGCATCTGGGGGAGTGTTGGGATTGGAATGAACCTACTGAAAGTGCTGCTTCTTGGAAGGTTTGGTTCTTGTGCTGTAACAACATTTTGCCTTGGGTTAGTTCTGAACATTGATCTGGGGGGTGATCTGCAGCCCCACAGTGTGGTGTGGGCAGGTGAAATCTTTGCTCACTCCCTCCTTTCCTCACATGAGGCTCACAAGCCCCTCTGAGGAAATGAACATCACACCTGCAGCACCCTTCCAAGGACACTGAACCCCTGGAGACAGCTCTTGATCCAAGTGGCGAGGTGATTCCTTATCTTTATTAGTTCCTTGTGTCAGCTGCATAGTGGAAAGGAGGGGAAATCAAGGTTTGAGTCTGAGAGCTAGAGCTGGTGCTGTGACCTTTGCCTGGTGTCAGCAGAGGCACCTGGGAGACCCTTGCACTGGATACCCCCACGCTGGCTTTCTGCTTCCAGACACGTGTGCTCCTCCCGTGTCCCTTGGCTGCCACACTTGTGTTCTTGTGCTCCTCCTAAGGCTGAATTTATTTCCCTTGTCTCGAAAAATCAAAACCTGCATGTGCCCCAAGTAGCCATGTGCTTTCCCACTCCGAAGGCACACACACGTTTGCAGTCCATGGTGTCCTGATGACGAGGGTCCAGGGTGTGAGGAAAGGCAGGGCTGTGACATCTGCAGCTCTTGCTGCTCACATCTTGCTCTGCCCAGGCAGCTGAGGATCCACAGAGTGCTGGCTCTTTGGGGCCAGGGTTGTGGCCCCTGCTGTGGCACTGGAAGGATGTTTAAAACGGGTTGCTCTATGTCTATGTTTTTCCTCGAGTAAAAACTCTTTCACTGAGGCCAAAGGTGGTTTTATCTCCTGACTTCTTGGACCTTTGTGGTGCAACCGGCCCCCAGATTGCTCGTGGTTGAGGTGTCCAACTTTTAATGGGGAGATTGAGATGAGTTTGGCCAAGCTCTGCCCGGGTGACCTCATGACACTGCACTTTGTGAGGAAAAAGGTAATGCTGGACATCTCTGATGGCCTCTAAGTGGGTCCCTGTGGTCAGCAAGAGCCACTTGGGCCCCGTCACTAACACAGCTCAATCAGTGTCACCTCTCAGCCTTGGCAAAGTGGAGCAGGATGTCCCTGGGACTGGCTCCGAAGCGGCAGTGCCATGGGAGGGTGTGCGAGAGTGGGAATCTTCTGCCCACACCTCAGGAGTGCTGGACTGAACCCTGCCAAGGCTGGGGAGCTGGGGCAGAGCCGTGCAGTTGGAGAGTAGTGGTGTGGGTGGGAAATGCACGCTGTCCCACGTCTGGGTTTCTGTTGTGTTTAATTTTTTCCATGTGTGAGTGCGTGGGTGGTTCCCAGCCTGTCTGTGCTCGCCGGGGCAGTGCATGTGTAGCACGGGATGGTGTGTTGCCTCTCTGAGTCTTATGATAGCACATTGGGGGTGAAAATAAAGGAAGCTTTTTCCTTAATGTATAAATGAATATTTGTATGATTAAATTAACACAGAAAAAAAAAAAAAAAAAAAAAAAAAAAAAAAGCTCTGTAGCTGTTGAGAGTTTTATTGAAGCTGCAAAACTCTTCCAAGTCTGCCACCTGGTTTGCTCCATCCTCAGAATGTTGTCAGACACTCAGGCACATCATCCTTAAACTCACCTCCATCCCTAATTTAGTCTAAATTGCTGTGAAGCCAGACCCAATTCAGTGCATGCTGAGGTTATCAAACCACCTGTCGAGCCCCTGGGTGGGGAGAGACCGTGGGGGTGGTTGTGAGGCAGCGGGAGGAAGGGACTCCGGATTCCCTGGTGACAAGGTCAGGTCATTTCACCACAACAGCTCCTGAGGAGGAGTGGGATGGTCTCAGCGATCTCCACAGCAGGGGCACAGCACACAGCCATGCCACAGCTGTGCCCCAGGTGCTCCTTGTGTGGCTGATCCACATCCCAGCCCTTCCCTCGGAGCCTGCTGCAGGATGGGGTGATGCTCACACTTCAAACAGCCCTTCAGAGGAATCAGACCTTCCATCTCCTGAGTGGCTCGGGAAGGCAGGAGTGGGAGTTTGAAGGGAGGAGGATTGGTTTGGGTTTTATTTTCTCACAGTCCCTAAGGAAATGGCTGGTGCTGTGTATCGAGATGGGGGCACAGGAAGGTCTCACTTTGCTGGGCACCTGCACAGTGATCCCAGGTGGATCTGAGTTCCCAAGTGAGGCCTTGCTGTTCAGGACACCCAGCCCAAGCATTACTTGGATAAACTGCGCCATGGAGCAGCTCAGCTTTGCTTACCTGGGAGTTTGTTACTAATCCCCACGAGAAACCTCACTCTGTGTGTGCTGGCTTTGCTTTTATCATTTGAATAAATGCCTGGAGCTTTCATGTGCCGGTTAAGCTTGACTGAAAGCCTGACTGGGAACAGACATCCTGCTACCTGTGCCTAGGGGTGTTTGTTTTGTGCCCTGAGCAGAATGAGCCCCTCGAGCTCGGGGTGCTCGCGGGTGTCCCGAGGCCGCTGTGTTTGGGCAGGGGAGGATCGCCCGCCCTGCGCACTGCCCAGCTTTGCATTTACTCCTTATTTGCTCGAAAGAATCTGTTTATCTTTAGGGTTGCAACCTGTCAGAGGTTGCCAGCACAGGACAATCCCATCACACCTTTAATGGTATCTCCTGAGCGGGCAAATACCCGGCGGGATTGCCGTGGTGGAGGTCACCCACGATCCCGGCAGCGGAGCTGGGCGGGCAGCCAGGAGGCCAAGGCACCTGGGAGCGGCTCGGGAGCTGCTTTTACTGCATGTTTATTTTTTTTTTAGGGGAACCAGATCGTCGTTCATTAAAAGTTGCAAAATTAGTTCTGGTTTTATGCTTTTTTTTTTTTTTTTTTTGGTTCCCGAAGGAATGGTAGTCGGAGGGAGGTGTTGCCAGATTTTTGTGCTGGATTGCAGGGATGAGGATGTGCTCAGCACCCAGGACTGCTGGGGCCCATGCCCTGTGCTTTGGTGGGTACTCATGCTCCTCAGGCTGGAGGGAAGAGCAGGATCTGCTCCAAAACCTCCCCAGCACTACTTCATGTCCTCACATCTGCAGGTGTGACCTCGAGAGCTCCAGTGTGCACCTGCCCATCCACCTGGAACAGTGGCAGAGAGGAGTTTTGTGATTTTTGTTTATTTTTCCTCCTCTACCTGCTACATCCTGCAGCAGCAGCTTGTGGTGAGCAGCACTGTGCTCG
>VRYO01000254.1:1195334-1223005 GCA_009812075.1 Sialia sialis
GGGGGGGGGGAGGGAGGAATGGACCCCCCCCTCATCCCCGTGTCCGCGCCCACCCCGAGTTCCTGCACTGCCGCCAGCCCCCGCCGGCCCCAGACCCTCGCCCAGGGCACCCACCCGGGCTGGGACGGGGAGTGGGTGCCGGGCTCGGCCCCCGGGCTCTATTCAGGCCTAATGGGACTCGTTCCCTGGGGCACGGGGGCTCTTTGGGGCCCCCCCCGCGGTTCCTGCTCCTGCTGCCCCGGGGGTCGCTGTCCCTCCTGCACGGGACGGGACAGAGCCACGCACTCCCTCCCTGCTGCCCCAGCCTCTCTGCTGCCCCCGCGGTTGCAGGGGGGTTTTGGGGCTGAGCCACAGCTTTTGCGGGAACAAACACCCCAAAACGCCTTCGGAAAGGCAGCCGGTGCCGCCTCCTTGCCAAATGTGCCAGCTGGGAACAGGCTGGCAAGAGAATCGGGAACAGCCTTTTCCCCCCGCCAGGGCTGGGGAAGGGGGTGAGGGGGCTGCACCCCCAAGGCTTCTCAGAGAGGAGCAGGGCAGCTCCCCCTCACTGCCATCTGCCCATCTGCCTCCTCCCAAGCCCCGGGGCTCACGCCCGGGGTCATGGGGCTTGTTATGGGATGGGACTCCCGGGGGCAGAGGGGGCTGGAAGCCGTCGGGAAGCAGGCAGGATGCGGGTGGGGATGATGACAGGCTCCCCGACACTGCGCCTGCATCTCCCCGCTCGCGGGGGATGTCAGGGAAATTAAAAGCCAGCAGGAGACGAGAGCGTCCAGGCGAGTAACCGAAGCCGCTGCAGAAGCTGCAGTAATGAGGCTGCCGGGGCCGCCGCCGCCGGGATCGGGTTGCCCAGAGAATGCGACCCGGTCCCGGGGGGCTCTGCCGGCCTCCGGCGCCGGCTCAGCTTTCCCCTAACAAGAGCCTTCGACTGCCTAATGAAGCTCGGTGGGGCTCTCCAGCCCGCCTGCCTTCCGGCTCCTTCCAGCCCCGTGCCACCCGAGCCAGCCCACCCCATGGCCAGACAGAACAGCCCCCGGAAGGTTTCACGCCCGCAGCAACTGGGGTGAGACCCCGGTGATTTAATCCCAAACATGAGTGGGATGGATGGTGGTTCCTTCAGGAGAGGGGGATCTTTCCTGTTGGTATTTCAGGGTGAGGAACTGGAGGGTGCTGAATAACTGCTCATGGTCCTTTCAAGCAGTGAGTTGGCAGTTCTCAGCACAGGGGCACTGCAGGCACCGCTGGGATGTCCCAGCTGCCATCTACCCTGACAGCAGAGGGGAAAATGTCCTGGGTATTAATTATTAGGTGACAAACACTCTCCAAGATGGTGACAGAGGGACGTCAATGACTTGGGAAGGGCTCCCCAGTGCAAAGAGCCATTGCCACCAATTTTGTGGCACCAGGTCAGGCCTCCTTCCCTGCAGCTTGGGCTGCTCCATGAAGAGAGCAGATGGGAGCTCTGCCTCCTCGGTTCCTTCACCAAAAACTCGGTCACGACAAACTTTTCCCCGGCTCTCACCATCCCACCGTTTACTGTTTTCAGTGGTAAGTCACTTCTCCTCCTGCAAATGAGCTTCCTTGTGGGAAGCAGCAGACGGTATTGGCAGGAAATAAGCCCTGATTTATCGGGCCACTTGCTGCTCTGGAATTACAGCTCCGTGAGCACAAACGGAGAAGTCGGAGAGCACATGAGCCCACACCGTGATCCTGGCGGCTGCTGGAGCCAGAGCGGGCAGGAATGAAGAGGTGCCACCAGGGATCAGCCGCCTGCCCATCACCCAGGCAGGAGTGCCGGCATTCGCACGAACGAGGGGGTTTCGAGCACAGCCAGCTCCCGTCTGCTTCCCCAGCAAGGAGTGGAAAATGTATTCCTTAAATCCCGGCAGAGCCCCGAGTTACGGGGCTCAGCTCTTTCTGGGAGCAACGGGACAGCCCGTGGGCAATCCAGGGAAGACTGGGGATGGGGGCAGAGGGCATCCCAGGCATCCCGAACCCATTCCTGCCTCCACTGCCTCCTCCCAGGGCAGAACGAGCGGGAGCTGGGGCCCGATGGGGCCAGTGCCCCACGCTCGCCCCATGCCCGGGCTGCGTCGCCGCTGCGGATGCGCTGCCGGTCCCAGGAGCCCTCCGGGGAGCTGGGAGAATGCAAGCGCTACTTTGCATCTCTAATTAGCCGCGGAGGATAATTGGCGGCTCTGCGGCAGACAGGCAGCCATTGTGGAGAGCCCCGCGCGGGGCAGGTGCTCCCAGAAACCCAAATCCCACCGAAACAATCCCCCTCTTGTCTGCCTGTGACCGGCCGGGGCATCCTCCGAGCCCTTCCGGGGAAGGGGCTGGGGCCGGGACATAAAGGCTCCATTTTTCCTGGGAAGCAGCGTGGAGCTGGCTGCAAGCAGCTGCTTGAGGAACCCGTACATTTCACCCACGGCCACCACATTGACGCTGGGGCTCGCTGCCTCCAGCCCCCCAGCTGTGCCACACCGGGGGCAGCTGGACACTGGTCTGGCTATCCCTGCAAGCTGCCCGCTGGATGCGGCCTCTCCTCCTCCAGGATCCTCCGCAGGAGCTCAGCAGGTCCAGAGTTTGCCTTCAAGGTGTTGCACAAACGCCGGCCAGGTTGGCAGCCCTGGGACAAAGTCTGTCCCCGGGCAGAGCTGTGCCAGGTGCTGTGCTGGAGGAGCCGGGCTC
Source organism: Sialia sialis (assembly GCA_009812075.1). Classification (NCBI taxonomy): domain Eukaryota; kingdom Metazoa; phylum Chordata; class Aves; order Passeriformes; family Turdidae; genus Sialia; species Sialia sialis. The sequence goes on from VRYO01000254.1 coordinate 1,198,023, forward strand.
CATCCAGCCCGTGCCAGCCGCGCTGGCAGGGAGCAGCACAGCTGGGGACAGGGCATTCCCAGCCAGGGGGATCCCGCCTAGAGCCGAGCCCAGGCTTTGGGCTCAGGACGTGGTCCTGGTTGGTGCTGACGCGCTTTGCTGATGTCCCTTCTCGCCCTGCCCTGTGCACGTCACTGTCGGTCCCTGCCAGTGCCTGGGCTCTCTTCCCTCAATCCTTTCACGGTTAAATCCCGCTCCCGTCCTGCCGCAGCCCCTCCGGCGGCCGCACTCTCGGGGAGAGGAGGGAGGGGAGGGAAAGGAGGGAGAGGAGGGAAAGAAAGCGGCCATGGTGGCACAGATCAGTGCAGACCCCGGGGCAGGGCAGCATCTCCAGCACCGGCCGAGCCGCTGCCTGGTGAATTCCCCGATTTTCTCTGCGCTCCTACAAAGGGAACACAAAACCCCAGGAGGTGGGAAGGACTCTCAGAGCTTCAGCGGAGGTTTCGGGGTCAGGCGCGCTGGGAGCCGCAGTGCTTGATCTCTGCTGTGCTGCGGCCACGGCCTCGACTTTTGGCTTAGGGATGGGGTTTGCCCAGGGAAGGCGATGCGGGGGCTGAGGGATGCGGGAGCAGCCGGGGAGGCTGCCGGGAAAGCTCTAATCCGTTTAGCAAAGCACTTGCTTTGCCTTTTCCGAGGCAGGAGGTGCAGGAGCTGTGAGCAGGAGATGCAGCAGAGGCAGGGACAGCGACAGTGTCCATGGACAGCATGTCCGGGCCAGCAGGGACAGCTCCTGCTCTGCGGGACGAGCCGGGGTGCGCGTTTCTCCCGGGGATGCCGCAATTGTCGCAGCATCCTGGGGGTCACCCAGTGGGAGCTTCGCCCCAGCTCCGTCCATGCTGCTCCCGAAAGGAGGAAAGGAGGGGATCACACGGTAGCAAAGCCTCAGGATGGCACCGGGCGGCTCCAGGAATGCGGCGCATCCCTCGCTCCCTCCCGTTCCCCACCCGGCACGGTCCGGCACAAGTTGGAAATCACTTAACACGGGTCGGGCGCGTAACCAGTTCAAACAGCGGAGGGGACAGCGCTGTCACAGCGCCCCGACCCCCGGCATCCCCTGTGCCCCCCGGGCACAGCCCTCCGCCCCCCGCCGTACCTCGGGGCCGCGGGGACAGCGGCGGAGCCTCTCCCGGGGCCGGCGCTGCGCATCGCGGGCAGGTCGCGGCAGATGGGGCGGAGGGAGGGGGTAAAGATCAGCTCGGAGATTAGGGCGGCATTTTTAGCCGACCAATCCCCGGTCTGGCGCGGCGGCTCCTCGGCCGCGCAAGGTGACAACGCGAGCGCGGACAGGATGGCAATAAGCCCCGGGGGCGGCGGGGGTCCCCGCGCCTCCCCCTGCCCCTCTGGCTGTCCCCACCCGGCTCTGCTCCGGGGGTGCAGTGTGCCAAAAGTCCCGCGTGTTTAGGGGGGCAGCGGGGCCGTGTCCCCTTCCCCGCTGTCCCCGCTGCTGTCGCTCCCGGGGTTTCAAAGCCCCGAACAGGGCGGGAGAGCCCCGGGCTGTAGGGGGCGCACGGCTCCAGTCCCATTCCCCCAATGAGAGCCCCCAAACTGGGGTGGGGGCAATCCCGGCTCCCGGGCGGGGATTTTGGGGAGCAAAGGACTGTGTGCCGCCGGGAGCCTCGAGCCCTTGGCCTGGGGTGGGACCCGCGGCTCTCCGGGACCCCGGGCTTTACAGCCCCGCTCCCAAGGACACCAGGCACGGCGGGGAGCTGCGGATGCCACGGCTGGGGATGTGTGGGGATGTCACAGCTGGGGTGGCACGGTGAGGTGGGGGGCGCGAGAGTCGCTGCTGACCCCATCAGGCACCGGGCGGGCCGCCGGTTCCCAGGCGCGGGGACCTGCGCTCCGCTCAGGCAGCGCCGTGGCCACCCTCGCCGCCGGGGACCTGTCGCACACGGAAGCGGCGGTCCGGCGCACGCGCAGCCCTTTCCGGTCGGGCCCCGCCGCTGCTGCCACGGTGAGGCCGCGCTCGGGCCATCGGCCCCGCATCGCCGCCATCCCGCGCCCTGGAGCCTCCCGCGGGGCATCTCCGCGATCGGAGTGCCAGGCCCGGCTGTGCGGGGAGGGAGGGGTTGGGGGCGCCAGGCCGCGGGGTGATACCGGAGGTCCGGCTTTGGCACCGGGGCCTTCCGTCCCAGCGCTACCGCGGGGGTGCCCCGTGTTCCGCGGGGGTTCAGTCATGTCCGAGCACGGAGAGCCCCGCGCGCCCCGGACCTGGCGGGTCCAGGAGCGCCACGCGTAGCCGAGTTCCCGACCGGCGCTGCCGGGGCTGGCTCCGGTTCCCGGGTTCAGTTTGAGTTACTGGCGTCCGAGGCGAGCCGGGACAGACTCCCCCCGAGCCGCGGCACTGCCCCACCTGTGCCCGTGTCCCGCTGTGACGAACACCAGGCGATGGCCGGTGGTGCGCGGGATGGTTTAAGGGGCAAAAGGACTGCTGCGTTTTCCCTCCCGGGAAGCCCCGAGAAGGAGCGGCGCGATGGGAGGAGCAGCCAGGGGCAACTCGGGGGCGCTGGGGTCACCCAGCAGAGTGTGCTGTCCCTGGTGCAGATGTTGATAGCCAAATGTCACCGAGTCCTGTTTCCTGTGCCCTCTGCAGATGTTGATGCCCAAGAAGAACCGAATCGCCATCTATGAGCTGCTGTTCAAGGAGGGGGTGATGGTGGCCAAGAAGGACGTGCACATGCCCAAACACCCCGAGCTCGTGGACAAGAACGTGCCCAACCTGCACGTCATGAAAGCCATGCAGGTGTGAGGGCTTGGGGAGTGTTGATTCCTTGGGTGGTGCTGCATTGTGTCCCGTGCATGTGAATTATTCCCATTCCCACATCCCCATTCCCCACTGCCCTGCTGAACCCCAGGGGCTGTGAGGCACTGATGGAGGAGCTGGGAGAGGCTCAGCCCTAACTGGGAGTAACTAGGAGCTCTCTCCACAGTCCCTCAAGTCCCGAGGGTACGTGAAGGAGCAGTTTGCCTGGAGACACTTCTACTGGTACCTGACCAACGAGGGCATCCAGTACCTGCGGGATTATCTCCACCTGCCCCCCGAGATCGTCCCGGCCACGCTGCGCCGGAGCCGCCCCGAGACCGGCAGACCTCGACCCAAAGGTCAGCACAGGGGTGGGCACAGGGGTGCTGGGCAGCCAGGACAGTGCCACATCTGGGGGGATTTGGCATAAAATTGTGAACAGAGCAAGGAAATGTTGGGGTTTGTGGCTTTTGTACCTGGCAGTGGACTGGTGTCCCTGAGTTGAATGGGGAGAGCTGGGACCCACAGGGACATGCTCTGAGTGGGGATTGGGACTGGGATTGCTGGGAGCACGCCTCTTGGCACTGGGATGTGGTGGAGGTGCTGTCCAGGACTGGCTGAGCCCCACCTGGGTGTCACCTGTGGCCAGGTTGGGTGTCCCACTCTGCATTCCCCACGCATTCTGAACATGCTGCTGGAACAGGGCTCGTGCTTAAAGGTTAACAGCAAACTCGTGGTGGAGGAGGAGCAGAGCCCACAAAAGTGCTGAGGGGCTTGGAGCATCTTTGTGTGAGGAGAGGCTGAGGGAGCTGGGCCTGGTTAGGCTGGAGGAGAGAAGACAAATACCTACAAATATCCCCAGGGGATGTACCAGAGGATATCCTGTCTGATGACAGGACAAGGAGCAATGGCCAGAAACTAAAATACAGTGAATTCCACCTCAACCTGAGGAAGAACTTTCCATGTGGATGGCAAAGCTGCCCAGGGAGAGTGTGGAGTCTCCTTCTCTGGACACATTCCAAACCCACCTGGACATGTTCTTGTGTCACCTGCTCTGAGTGACCCTGCTTTGAGAGGGGCTGAGCTGGCTAATCTCCAGATCACTCTCAGGCTGCTCTGTGATTCTGTGTGTTGGACTTGCAGCTCTGATTTTCCCTTGATTTTCTCCTGAGTGCAGAGGGTGCAGCCAGATGTGCCCTGGCTCTGAAGGCTCACATGGGTTGTGTTTTTTTTTTTTCTGAGCCACACTGGGGGCAAGGGCTGGGGCCAGGGAGTGCTGGGAGTTCACCCCCAGCTGCTGCAGTTTGTGTCTGAGCCAAACAAAATGGAAGCATCACCTGCTTCAAAGGAAGGAATTGCAGAGAAACTGGAAATAGTCTGCTTTCTTTGATCTCTGAATTGCTTAGATGTTCCAAGATTTGTTCTTTACATGCTGAGTTTATCCAGTGAGCTAAAGGAGCTTCATTGCTGCTGGGAGGAGGGAGAGGTGGCAGCTTCTGGCTGGGATTTGTGCAGAAGGAGCCATGTGAGGTGTCACAGCTTTGTCCTGGTTTGGAGCCCTCCTCAGCCCCATCTGTGCATGAATATTTGGAAGGGCTTTTGGTGCTTTTTTTTTTGGTTTTTGTTTTTTTTTTTGTTTTTTTGTTGTTTTTTTTTTTTTTTGCTATGGATGACCTGCCTGAGGCAGCAGCATCCTGGGAGCCACAGAGGTGGTGTAGTAAAAGAATTATTATTATGGGTTTTGTATGGCCAAACCAGTGCCTGGGGACGTGCAGGAGGACACTGGGATGTGCCAGGCACAGCTACCCCTTGGTGCGTCCTGCCTGGGTGAGCAAACCCCAGCCTGGGCTCCAGGGACACATCCCAATCCCTGAGATGTGGTGGTCCCATCAGAGCTGGGTGTTCCTGCAGGAGTATTGTCTGCTGTTAATCTGAGATTCCACAGATAACCTGCTTCTGCTGTCATGAACTGTGAGGGGATTTGGGGGCTGACAGTGTGGCTGTTCCAGGTTGGGGTCAGAGTTCTGTCCTGCAGTTTGTCACTCAGCCATGCACAGGCTTGTAGGACACGGCAGATGCCCAGTATTTCTGGGATTTTTACCAGTAATAATGTTCAGAACTAGTTGAACAGAAAACTGTTGAGATGATGCTGTAAGCCCACTTCTCAGTTATTTAACTTCCACCCTGCCACAAGCTGGGACACTTACGTGGATTTCACCCTTAAAGTGAAATTTCCCTCACTAAATCCCTGTTTCCCTTAGGTTTACTCTCCCCGAGCTGCCCCAGGTGCAGCACTGCTGGCACACCCGATGCTGTTGTGCACCTGGGTGTGCAGGAAGGAGCTGTTTGTGCCCTGGCTGAGCAGTGTTTGAGGCTCTGCTCTTGTGTTGCAGGTCTGGAGGGCGAGCGCCCGGCGCGGCTCACGCGGGGCGAGGCTGACCGGGACACGTACCGCCGCAGCGCCGTGCCACGTGAGTGTGCCCCCCTGGGGACAATTATCCCACCTCCTGGGCTCTTCTGAAGGAGAAAAGGGCAAGATAAGGCTCTTCGGAAAGCTTAGATTCTTTATCTGTAGAGTCTGTATGGATGGGAGGTTTGCTGGAGTTCAGTCCGGCTGAGCTGTGGGATTTTCTCTGGGGTTGGTTCAGTAACTCTCAAACATGCTCAGTTAAAGCTGCTTCACTCTGCTGTGTTTAGTCCCAGCTTTAGTTCTGTGGGATGGTTAGAGCTCTGCTCCTGGGCAGGGGGTTCTGTGGGCACTGACTTCTCCTCTCTCTGCAGCTGGTGCTGACAAGAAGGCTGAGGCTGGTGCTGGAGCAGCCACGGAATTCCAGTTTGTGAGTATTTGCATTGAACTTCGCTTCCTTTGTTAAAGCTTTGATGGGAGAAGCTGGAAGGTCCTGCCTGTGGGACTCTGAGGGTGTCAGAGAGGCTGGAAACTGTCACACTTCACATTCAGCTTGCTCACTGTGGGGAAAGGATGTGGTGGGGCAAGGCCAGTGACAGGTTTGAGAGCAAGCAGATCTCTTTGGAGATCCATGATTTTTTACTTCAAAAATAAAAGTATTTTAGGTGTGATCACAGAGCTGCCTGGAGCGGGTTGGTACTGGTGGCACTCACCTGGCTGACCTGTGCCATCAAAGCTTTGATGATGTTCGTTCTTGCTGTCATTGCTTGACACAATGATTTCTGACGCTTTCCTTTTGCTGTTGCAGAGAGGTGGATTCGGTCGTGGACGTGGTCAACCCCCACAGTAGAATTTCGTGCTCATGTTTTGTGTATAATAAAAGAGGTGAAAATGCCACTGGGTTCATGCCTTGTCTCTCCGAAATGCACAAACAGAGCTCACGAAGCACAGCGTGACTCAGATCTGTGGCAGCTGGAACAGCAGTTTGGGAGTGACTAAATGCAGGTTTAGTGAAGGAACTCTCCGAGTTGAGGGGGTGTGGAGGTGAGTCCTGGAGGAATGTGGGAGTGTTTCCCATCTGCCCAGAGCTGTGCTGATTCCCGGGAGTGCAGCAGGGCTGGGCTGGGACTGAGCTGTTGTGCAGATGGAGAGCTCAGCTGTGCCAGCCCATGGCCCTCTGATCGGGACACAGCCCGCGTGGGCGGGTCCGCGTGTCCTGCAGCGCTGCGCTGTCACCTGCGCTGTCACTTGTGGGGACCGAGGGCGAGGTTGGCGGCAGCACCGGGTGGGGGCGAGTGGCGCAGTGGCCGCCGCCCGCCGCCAGGTGTCGCTCGGCAGCCGGTGACTGATCGGTAACGGACCCGCGATGGCCGCTGTGTCACCGGCAGGGGAAAGGACACCCAGCCGGGTGTCACCGAATGGGAACGGTCACTGATGTGCTGTGTCACCGGCAGGGATGGACACACACTCAGGGAATGCCACCGGGGGGGGATGGACACGGACCCGCGGTGTCACCAGGGGCTGGGGCCTGGCGCGGACCCGCGGTGCCGGCGTTGCCGCAGCGCCCCCGCGCGGCGCAGGGCGGGCGCTGCTGTCCCCGCGGAGCCGCTGTCACAGCGGGGCCACGTGCGCGCGGCCGGCCCGGCCCCTGCGCCGTTTGCGTAAGGCCGAGCGCCCGCCGCCGCCGCTCTACGCCGCCCGCCGTATTCCCGAACGCGGCATACGCCGGTGGCGCAGAGTGCGCGAGCCGGGGCGGGGGCGTGGCGGCGCCGCCTGCACGGGGGGAGCTATTCTGGAAGCCGCGCTGCGCACTTTGCGTAGCGGGCGCGCCGTGAGGCTGCAGGGGCAGCACCGCCTCCCAGCCCGACATCGCTACGCCGTTTGCGTAGCGAGCCCCAAGATGGCGGCGCGGTCGTCGTCGGCGGTGGCCGGAGCGCGGGCGGTGGCGGCGGCGCGGCAGGGAGCGAGGGTAGGGGTGAGGCGGGCGAAGGGCGGCAGCGCGTAGCGAGACCCACGAAGCGAGATCCCGAGAGAGACTGTCGCGGGCAGGCACTCGCCCCGCGCCCCCCCGTCCTTCGCCGCCCGGCGGGTCCCACCCGCCCCCGCCCTCCGGGCCGCGCGTCCTCCGGCCCCGCCGCCCCCGGAGCGGAGGATGATGAAGCTCAAGTCCAACCAGACGCGCACCTACGACGGGGACGGCTACAAGAAGCGGGCGGCCTGCCTGTGCTTCCGCAGCGAGAGCGAGGAGGAGGTGAGGGCTGAGCCGGGGGCGAGGCCGGGCACGGGACCCCCGAGACAGCCGGGGTGGGGGACGCGGTCCCAGCAGGGTTTTATTTTTAATAAGCGTTATTCAGCGTGGCTGGGGGAGTTGGTGCTTCCCACTGGGTTACTGCTGTCCGCTGGAGCCGGGGAGATGCCCGGTGGGCGGCGGGACAGGCTGAGGGAGCGCGGGAGGGGGTTTGGCAGCCGAGGGGACCGACCACGCTGGCAGAACTTCAGTCCAGCACATCACATGAGATGGGAGAGGAAACCTGACCTTGGATTTATAAAAAGAAACTGGGATAAAAGGGGACTGATGGAGTGCCAGAAGTTGCTGTCCAGAGAGCTTGGGAGGAAGTGGGAATTGAAGGTGGATTGGTTGGTTTGAGGGCGGCCGCGTTGCTAAGGGGCTGCATTGTGCGGGAAGTTACAATGAGAAACTTCGCTCCCATGTGCGATTTTACACGAGTCTGGCTTGACACCTCCTGAAGGTGTGCTGGGCTGCTCAGAGCAGCAAGGCTGCAGGTCTGCCTGCTGCTGCTGGAATCAGGCGTACACACTCCACTGCATTTGCTGTGCCCGAGTGGCTGTGCTAAAGTCTTTGTTCTCCTGATTATCATATTTGTAGCTACAGGAAATCGGAAGGGAATGCAGACAGTTCACTGGAGGAAAGGCAATTAGCATACATCCAGTGATTATTTAACGTGAAGGAGGCTGCACAAGCCCTTTGTAGCTGTGCTGGCGTGATGAGGAGTGTCAGCGTTTCAGCAGAAGTGGTTTGAAATGACAGCAGTGTGTTTAGTGCAGCGTTCAGTGTAGCTAGTCCTTCCCACGGACTTCCAGGAAATTTATGGACTGACCGTGAAGAAGAACATCATTGTTTTGTGGTGATGCTGAGGGTGCTCTGCACGGGTGGATGAGGGCGTTGGAGTGCCCTGATGCCACTGAACACAATTAGTGGGGCAGTTTGCAGGCTCTTCTCGAGAGGTGGAGGCTTGGCCGTGTGTGACTGCAGTGTAGTTGAGGGTAGAAAAGTACTTTTAACAGGTGCCTGAGGCAGGCAGCATGTAACTGGTGGTGAGTTTTGTTTTAACACACCTCAGTGTGCAGAGTTGCGCAGGCTCCAGCTGATCTCTCCGGCCCGTGGGAGCTGGTGACAGAGCCCTCATGGTGCTGGGGACACTGAGGTGTGTTAATGACAGGTGTCAGAGCCCTCACTGTGCTGGGACAGCAGGCTGTGTGGCAGTGTCACAGTGCTGACCCAAGAGGTTGAAGGAGGAAAGTGAACTCGTTCCAGAGGCATGCTGCCGTGGGACGGATGCTTCCAGCAGGCTCAGCTGTCAGGTTGGTGTGAGGCTGAGATTTAAAACCACTTTTGTGTCAGTTGTGTCTCTGCTGTGATCTCCACCTACAGTGGATTGAATTTAAACTCCTTCAGGCTCTAGTTTCTAGGTAAGAGCTAGAGTAGAGTGATCTGTTTCAGGCAGGGTTTGGGGGAGCTGGCTCCCTGTGCCGGGTCATTCCCAGGGGTCTGTAAGCTCTAGGGAGGTTTTTGTGTGCAGGGCACTGGAGGTTCTGGATGAGCATGGTGTTGTCCCTGTGGTCGCTGTTGGTGGCCTCGTCCCTGAGCTCGCAGTGACAGCTGGCAGTGGCTGTGCTGCCCTGGGACAGCTCGGGAGGGAGCAGTGGTTGCTGTGGAAGGGCTGCAGCCTGGGCTGGAGTGGGTTCCTGGGATATGCCTGGGGTGAATTCCTGGGGGTGTGCCTGGGCTGGGTTCCTCAGTTTGTGCTTGGAGTGGGTTCCTGGGATGTACCTGGGGTGGGTTCCTGGGGTGAATTCCTGGGGATGTGCCTGGGGTGGGCTCCTGGGATGTGCCTGGAGTGGGTTCCTGGGGATGTGCCTGCAGTGGGTTCCTCAAGATGTGCCTGGAGTGGGTTCCCTGGGGTGGGCTCCTGGGGATGTGCCTGGGTGAATTCCTGGGGATGTGCCTGGGGTGGGTTCCCTGGGGTGGGCTCCTGGGATGTGCTCTGTGTGCTGCTGGTGAGGAGGCACTGCAGAAATGAGGCAGGGAAGGATGGTTCTCATCTCAGAGCCTGTGAAGGGGCTGTGTGTGGTACCTGTTAGTTGAACCCTGAGCTGAAGCTGCATCCTCTGTTCCCACCTGTTACAGCCCTGCTGAGGGAGCTGCCCAGGAAGGGAGCTTGTCACAAATACATCTGGGAAAGTTTTTACCCAATCCCATAGAATTAACCCCAGTGGGATGGACTCTGTGCCCAGGTCCTGCACTTGGCCTTGGCCAAAAGACACTGAAGTTAAACTTGTGTCAGTGAGTGAAATCTGCAAGCAGGACACCTTATTAATTTTCCTTTCTAATTATATCTTGGGTTAATTCTCATTTGTTGGCTTTTAAATAAACTTTGAGAGAAGCTGACTGGTGTCCACTCACTGCTGCTAGCATGTTTTTGATAGCAAGGAAGGTGTTACCTGTACACATTTAAGTACAGAATTTTAAATGGCTGTGAAAGATCTCTTGGTTTGCTCTTGGGCAATAATACTTTTTAATGTTCCTGACGTATTTTATTATTGATTGCTTCTATTTCAATGGAAATTGAGATCTCTTTAAAAGGTCTCTCCAGGGAGGGGAGAAAGAGCTACAGCCGAAGTACGTACATTAAAGAGCTATTAAAAGCTTAGTGTTGGAAAAGAAGAGAGAAGAAAAGAAGCATGTTTTGATAAATAAATAAAACTTTCTATATTAAAGTAGGATTTTTCCTAGGACTGGCTGTTTCTCATTACTGTTTCTTTTAAGTGCTTAAATAGTAGAACTTTGCTCTTGCCTTTCATCTTCATTTCATGCTATGAATTCGAAAAACCCATTTTTTCCTGTTTTTAACCCCTCATTAGTTTCTGAATTTAAATAGTTTGTCATTGGACTAGAAGAAATAAGAGAATTCTGTTTACACTTACAGAGGAGACTACGTTTTTCTGTTTAGGTGTTTCCTCCTGACTGTTCAGTTCACGGATATATTTTTCTTTGAAATCTTTGTAATCCCTGGAGATTGATGAAACACCATGTCCTTAGTTTGCAAATAAAGAGTCTAACAGAAAAATACTTGGTTCTTTTTTAGTTTTTAAGTGATTTATTTTTTCCCTATGCTGCTGGAGTTCGCACATTGTCTCTGCATTGCATTTGGAGGCCGCTACTTCTGGGCATGAAAAAAGCTCTGGAACGTTTTTGGAAGACCAAGCATTGGCTGAAAAGATGCCTTTGTTACATATCCCTTTAAAAAGCAGCACAGGGAGAATTCATTTCAACGTGAATCTCAGATGAAGAAAAAATAACTATATTTTTGGGCATTGTGGAAAACCCTCAAGTCACAATGCACCTCCTTGGGCAACAGGGAGAGCTGGGGCAGCAACGGGGTTCATTCAAAGAGTGGGAACAGACTTCAAAGGCCCTTGCAGCAGGCAGACACCATCACTTTGCTATTCCCATCTTTTCCCGTGGCCTGAATTCCAGGATATTTGCAGAATTGTGGAAGGAGAGTGCAGAGGGAGATCTCCCAGTCCTGCGGAACCTCTGGAGTCACTCAGAGCGTTCATTGCTCGGGCTGTCCCTGCCCCTCAGCATTGGGTTATTTTTACATAACACACATCTTTTTTTTTTTGTGTGGCCCAGCTGTTTCTATGAGGAAACATCCCAGAAAATGCCGCTCCTGCCTCGGTGTGCCCCAGCAGCTGGAGCCCTGCTCCGGGTGCTGTTTGGGGCCGGGCAGGGGCACCGGCGGGTTTGAACATGCCCACATTGTGTCTCTGAAAGGACAAGCTGCTCGTTAACCACGGGCGGTGTTTAAAGACTTTTTTTTTTTTTTTTTTTTTTTTTTTTTTTGGAGAAAATGCCTCGGGAAGAATCTTTTCTGAGCGGTGAATGAGGCCTGAATGGAGCTGGGAGAAGAGAGGTTTCACCCAGGGGCCGGTGCCCTGGCACACGCCAGCCCTCGGTGGTCACGGGGAGAGCTGGGCCCACGGGGAGAGCTGGGCCCGGGTGGCCCCTGGGAAAGCCATTGGAATGCAAACGAACCTTTTTTCTTCTCCTTCTGGCCTCTCCTGGGCCGGTTTTACTCCAGCTGTGATGTAACACAGCGGAGCTGGGATTGGAACCCGCCGAGTGTGGTGGGGATCACGAGGTGCTCCTGGGCTGTCCCCTGTGCCAAGGCTCCAGTGTAAACCAATAACAGCAAAACCACCCCGAGTGCTCCACTGCTGGGATGTAAGTGAGCCCAGAATCATATGATCATCCTGCTTTCCGTGGAGTACAGCCTCAGAATCCCTGCTCTGATGGCTGGGCTTGGCTCTGTGCTCCCATCTGCTGCATAAAAGGGTTGTGGTTGAACCCAAGTGAATTCCCACATCTCCAGGGGGATAAGGGCCAGCTTGGATCTCTTGCCCTTGCTTCTCATGTCCCTCTCAGCCCTATAGATTGTGTAGAATCTGTGGGTTGTGTTCTCCGAGAGCAGGAGCATGGATAAACCTCTGCAAAACCTGGCTTTCATCTTAAAAAGCATTTTGCCTTCCCACAAAAGCAGCTGTCACTAAACAGTTTTACAAGCAATTCCATGGTCTCTTGTACTTTTCCAAACAACAAAATAATGAAAATTGTTAAATTTTCACTTCATTTACTGGAAGCTCAGCGAGCTGTTGTGAAACTGAAGAACTGAGTCAGTTTTGTTCTGCTGCAGCTCAGGGAAAAGTGATGACTATGGAAAGAGGCTGTGCTCCACCCTGGGTCTGTGGAGAAGGACCCAACAGTGAAGGCTGTGTCTGTTCTCTGAAGAACACTGCTTTGGAGTCTCTTCCACCTCAAATCCATTTAGGTCTTGTCTAGGAGCTGTTTTTCCTACCTTTTTGTCCTCACACTGTATGTTCATGTCCCCCTCTTCAAAAAAAAAACAACCCAAACCTTCTGCCCAGTTGCCTGACTTGGTTCATCTGAGCACCCTCCAGACAAACTCCTGCAGTGTGGACACAGAATTTGGGGGTGCAGCCAGCAGGAACTGCTGCCAGGGGACCTTATCTTACCATGGATGGTCTCTCACAGTCTGGAAAAACAACTCTTTCCCTTCTTAGTTAAAAAAAATAACAAACAACCACGTGCTTGGACTTCTACATTCTTTTAAAATAAGGAGAGTTCTCACTGTTTGCTTGGATAGAGCAAAGTTAACAAACTCACTTCTGCCCTACAAATAGCAAACATCCATGTGGGAATGCTGTAGGTGACATCCAGTGGTTGGGAAGCAGGGCTTCTGTTTCTTTAAACACTTGTTCTTTTTCAGTCCAGCTGAAGGACTGACTGCAAAGATCAGTCAAAGATCTCTCAAATTTTGTGTGTGTTTGTTCCAGAATTTCTGTCTCTGGATATTGCACACTGACTCTTTGTTCTCAGAAATTTCACGTTAACCTGTGAAATTCGGAGGGATATGATTACCTGCTGGGTAGATTTTTGTCAGATGTTTCAGGGGTTACTTCTCCTCCTGCAAGTGACATATATTGATGCTGTGTGTAGGATGAACTACTTACATTTGAGCAGCTTCCCTAGAATTTGTGTGTGCTGTATTTCCTGAGCAGGGTGGTTCATCAGAGCACTGTGCAACTGCTGACAGCCAGAGACACCTGGGCTCTGTAAAAAGCCCAAATGCCTCTTCATTGCTTTTTTCCCTCCCTTACTCAAAAAGGCACTTTACAAGCCAGCATTTCTCCTGGAAAAGGTGCGCCTGGACAAGTTGTGTAAGCACTGAGTGGTCACCAAACTGGTTTTGACAGGCAGGAATAGGTTCTGGGGTTTGGGGTCTCTCTCTGGGAGTGCCCCTTATCAGCCCTTGGCTTCTGAAAGCAGCGGCGGCTGCTGCAGGCGGTTCAGCTGCTCCTGAGGCATGGGAAGGCATGTTGCTGATAATTTCTGTGGTTATCTAAACCATAATTTTGCTGGAGGGGGAGGACTTGGGATGGTGTTCCTCCCTGGTAGGAGCAGGCAGTGGCTCTGAAGTTGCAGGAGTGCTGCAGTAGCAGTAACAGGACCTGTGGAGTTCTGGAGCCAGAGCAGCAGCACAGTACACGGTGATTTATTATTGTTATTCTAACCAGCAGCCTAAAAACCAACAGAATCTGCTGTATTTTTTCCTTTCTGGTTATTGCACTGTAGGTGCGATCCAAGCACTTGAAATGACTTGAACTTCTTCCAGTTCACCTCTTGCTCCCATTCCAAAAGTTGTGCTTTACTTTTGTCAAGTTCTCTAGTGCGAATCCCTTCCCTTTTGCACATCCTGCTGTGAATTCCCCACCTCCAGCTCCTGGATCCCGTGTTGTCAGTTAAATCCCATTATCCCACTGATCTGGTGCAGGTGCATGTGCAAAAATAACACTCGTTTAAGGAAACATATCCTGTTGAGGAACTGGAATGCTGCTGGCAGGACAGGCTGTTATGGGCAGGGGAGGGATTTCTGTGGCTGGTAAGAGTGTGTGTTGTGGTCCCAGCTGCTGGCCCTGCCAGCTGCAGGGCTGGCTGTAGCCCTGCTGACCGCCGGCTGGACTCACTCTTACCATGTGCGAGCTCCAGAACGTGCCTGGAATAGCAAGAGGGTGGGAGAAGCCCTCCCTAAGCCCTGGCTGCGTCCTGGGGCCGTCCTGCCTTTGCAGTTTGGCAAAACACGTGATTTGTTGGGGAGTCATCAAGGCTGTGTTGCTGCCAGGGAAATGAGATTAATTTTGTACAGCTTTGGTGACAGCAGTGTCCCCGTTCTCCCCTCTGCTCCTCCAGTTCTCCCCCCTTTCTGGTTGTACGGTTTAAGGTGATTTGGTGTGGTCAAACGAACATTCCATTTTTGTCAGGTAGAAAAACATTGCAGTACTGTTATTTGGGGACTGGGAGAATGTTTGTTAATTTTGAGTGAAGCCCCCAAGGTGTTTGTTATGCTGGACACAGCGCCAGCTCTGGGATCTGCCTGGCCATGGGGGACACGGGAGCACAGCAGCTCCTGGTTTTAAGCTGAAACTTGGAGACAAAGGCAGATTGAACAGCAGAAGCCTTGCAGTCAGCCATCTTCTCCTCCCAGCTCCTGCAGCCTCTGCGGCAGCGTTTCCTTGCAGCCTGTGCTCTGATAAATGATGCTAGAGCAGGAGATGAGGTGCAGTGCCGAGAGTCGCTGTGCAAATGATGTGATTTATGGCTTAATGTTGATAGAAAACACAACAGTATTGATAGAAAGCGTGTCAATATTGAGGGAAAACCTGAAAATATTGAGGGGAAGCCTGTAAGGCAGTGCAGAGTGTGTCAGGAGCCAGCAGCTATGGATCAGCTCCTGGCAGCAGGAGGCTGCTGGGCCAGACCCCGGGTTTAACATCTTGCCTGCTGTTCCCTGTGTTGGCTGCCAGCTCTCCAGGCCCTGGCTGGCACAGGTGGGTAGCACTGGCTTTTCCTGGAAGTCTGGAAGGTTCTCAACTCATTTTCAACTCACACTGTGGCCCAGCTCCTTGCAGGGCTGTGGCCCTCTCTGCTGTGGAGCCTCTTTCGAGGAATCGTGTTCCTTGTGGTGTAGCTGCTCTTGTTTTATTTATGGATGTTGTTTAAATCCACCATAGCATGGAAAAACCTGGGGGTCTCTCCTGCTCTGTTCCACGAATGACAAGTTAATTTTGTGCCTGATCCTGGTTGCTTTGCAGCACCCCATTATTCCTGAAAATAAATTTTAAAAAAAGACAGAAAACCCCCTCCATGTGGATACAGCAGGATTATTGAGCTTGTTTTAAAGTCAGTGTTGTGTATCAGGGATGCCCAAATTTATCCTGGGGACAAAACTCTTTACCCCTTTTCCCATGGAGCTCCTTATTCCATGTGGCTGTCGGGGCAGCCTTAGAAGTCTTGGTGCGTTTCCTGTCTCCTCCAGGCTGGGTTAGCACTGCTCAGGTTTGTTTGGGTTTGTTTGTTGTGTGCAGCTTTGAAGGTTCTTGCCATG
This sequence comes from Sialia sialis, assembly GCA_009812075.1. NCBI lineage: Eukaryota > Metazoa > Chordata > Aves > Passeriformes > Turdidae > Sialia > Sialia sialis. Next base: position 1,213,480 of record VRYO01000254.1, read on the forward strand.
AGGCTCTGCTTCGAGCCCCTGCTGCACACTTGAAACTTGGCTTATTTTTCTAAACTTTCTCTTTTGTGGGGGATTGTGTGGGAGAGTTTCAGCAGGGCCACCACCTCAGAGAGCCTTGTGTTGCTCATTTCCCTGCTTTGAAATGACATAATTGCCTTTGAAATCCTGGAAAACACAACTTGACCATGTGATGTGTTACCTACAGATGCTTTTCCAAAAAGTCTGCAAGACATGGCTCCAAAATCCAGCTCCAAAATCCCTGGCAGACCAAGAGTCTCAAGTAGCCATTTTAAACATAGTTGCCTGGCAAGGATAGAATGGAAATGTCCGACCTTCCTATGTGTTCTAGCCTGATTTAAAAACATAAGTAAATTTTTGTTTATTTTTTTGATGGCTGTTTAGATTAAATTAACTACTTTAGAAAGTATTAAAATAAAAGTTATTTATGTAATAAAGAAGTTAATGAGCTAAAAAGCCAGCTGTACCCTGGGCTGGTCTGCTGGAAGGTGGAAGGGGGTGGAATGAGGTGGGCTTCAAAGTCTCTTCAAACCCAAAGCTTTTTGGGATTCAGATGATAGCAACTTTTCCCTTGATCCCTCTGAATGCATTGCATGTACTGGGATCCAGGACTGGTGTTGGAAGTGTGTTTTTTTTCCCAACCCAGCAATGTCTCCCCCTTGTTTGGAACTCAGCCCCTTTGTCTTGGGAGAGCTCATTGGTAGCAATATCCTGTTTGAAGTTGTTTTAAAAGAATGACCTTGTAGGGCTTGTTTCCTGCGCTCTCTTGATGGGATTTCCTTTTTATTAAACAGGAAATAGTCTGATTACATAAAAGTGTGAGAATGACAGGTTTTTCCTTCCCAGCAAGGGTTGTTCATGTTAATTCTATTCAGAAAACGCTCAACTGCCAGAGCAGCTGAAGTTAATTTACTTTGCCTCAAACCATTGTTTACACCCAGAAGTTCCTCCTGGTGTGTTGCTGAGGCATTGTCTCAGCCTGAGCAGGTTTCCTGGAGCAGTCTGTATCCAGGGTTCCGTAGCAGATCCTTGTTCTCGTGCCTGGAAGGTGGCAGGAGTTCAGGGGTATGAGGTGTGCTGTGCTGAGTTTCAAAGATCTGGTTCTGCAGCCTTTTTTTAGTACTTTTTTGGCTTTTTCCCCCTCCACTTGAGCTGGAGCTCTGAATTGCAATGGGAAGTGGCAGAGCTGGTGGTTCCTTACCTGGCAGCAAAGGTGCACTTGAAATGGCTGTTCCTGCTCTTTCAGCCTTGTCCTCAGAGGAACCAAGTGACCTGCAGTCAGGAATTTGAGTCAAGCTCTCCTGGATGACCAGTGAGGATGGAGTACAAGTCAAGCCCTGTGCTAGGAAAAGACTCAGTGGCAAACTGAGGTGGCTGGGGATGGCCTGGCAGGGACTGGCTGCTGTCCCAAGGGCTCTGAGGATGAATGAAGTTTACATTCCCTATTTAGGCATGGCTTTCTGGTGGCGTTTTACATGGACTGGATGCCTGGGGGAAAGGAATTCTGCCTTCGTCCTGGAGAGGGCCAAACACTTGGGATGCCACTGTAAAACAAACTGTTCTGCACAGCCTGCCCAGAGGATGGGGCAGGCACCATCCCACTTGGAGCTGTGGAAGCTTCATTTGTTTCCTGTATGACTTTGATCAGTTGGCAGATGAGAATTTTCAAGATAAACCAACTGAAAAAACCCTGGAAATCTCGTGCTTGTTTTTGTTTTGGAAGTTTAATTTTGACTTCTGTAGGTAGATTCCTTTGGGTAATTAGTGCAAATCTTTTCATATCCTACTAGCAAATCACTGTTTCCCCAGTAAAGCCTGGGATTTCAGTGTCTCCACAGTGTAACTCCCAAATGTCTGACACTGTTACAGCTGGCCTGGAACCTAATTGGACTGGTATGTTGGAAAGTTTCTGGAGCAAGTCGCTTTGGCTGAGAGCTTTGTGCCAGTGAAATGATGAAGTACAGCAGGATGACTCTAATGAACGAGCTTTGTTTAGAGAGCTGGACAACAGTATTAGTGTTGTTTTAAGTTTCCATCTCTGCTCGTGGATGTATTGCAAGTAGATTTAATAAGCACAGTGTCTCATTGTTCTTTGGGACAGTCTGTAGCCAGTTGAGAGTGTTAGTTAGAGTTTGTCTTGCTGGGAGGTGGCAGATCAGAACCTGAACTTCTCCAGAGCAGAATTATTGTGAAATAAAAAATTCTGTTTCAAGAAAACCTGCCACAAAGCACATGTATGGCAAATCTCTCCTGGGAAGAGGGTTGAACTATTTTTCTTATTCACAAAAGTCTATCCTTCTGTGCAGCCCTTTCCTAGGAGGGGTTTAAGTTTAATGGGTTTAATATCGGCTTTTATTTTGCTTATACCTCATTGAACAACCTCTTCCAAACCAAAAGTAGCCAAGTACTGACTGCAGGGCTGAACTCCTCAGTGCCTACTGCAGAAGGGCAAACAGTGGGGCTGAGAAACTGTGCTCAGACAATTGTGCATAAATAGTGCAGTGGGAGTTCGTGGACACGTATGTGTTGTTAGAACTGCAGGGACAGGCAAGGCCAGAGGCAGCAGGATAACTCAGCTGAGGTACTTCTGCAAAGGATGGAGGTGCTGAGCAGTGTGGATGATACAATTCCTACACAGACATCTTCCCCTGGCTTCTGGAACTTACTATAATAGACAAGGTCTCCTAGATACCAATGCAGAGCTAAATTCCTTAAGAATTTGGTCACTTTTCTAACACCTTGGGAGATAATTGGTTAGAAATTAGTTTGTGTAATTGGTCAGTTCACCTTTAGAACTTTTGATTTAGTTTGGATGCTGTTCTTTGTGTAAACTTTTTATTGGCTGTAGTTTGAATCCCCCTTGAACCCATAAATGTGACTGTGTCCCCTTTGTCTCTGAGAATCCCTGCTTGACTCCCTTTGCATGAAATAAAGATTCTTGTGGAGCACATCAAGTAAGGCCTCTGGTCTTTCTCTGCTGGCTGATGTGAGCTGCTGAGAGTGAGCTGATGGACACAGCACTCTCATGTCCTGGTAAAACACCCACCAGAGACAAAAAGCAAGTTTGCAGAGCAGCATCTGTGCATTTCTGCTGTTGCCCAAGGTGTATCCTGAGCTGTGTGCACTCTGCAGTGAGCTCATACTGTGAGTGATGCTGTGCTAATGAGTGTTTTGGTGTGCAAGGACAGTTTTTCCTACAATGCATCAGAGCAGGGAGAGGCAGTGGCTGAAGTAACAGGGAGTGTGGGAATGCCTCGGGGTCGCTGCTCCTGGAATCCCCACGTCTGTGCATGGGGCTGAGGGAAAAGCCAGCAGTGGCAAAACCTTGCCTTGGGTGTGTGAGGCACAGAGACAATCTCTGCCCTGCAGCTGGGCCCTGAAGGGGAGCCCCATCAGCTGTGCTCTGCTCTCCACAGGTGCTGCTGGTGAGCAGTAGTCGCCATCCAGACCGATGGATTGTCCCCGGGGGTGGCATGGAGCCCGAGGAGGAGCCCAGCGTGGCCGCCGTGCGCGAGGTCTGTGAAGAGGTGAGTGCCTGCACCCTGCCCTGTCAGCTCTGGGAGTTTGTTTTCATCACTTCCTTCTTCTCCTTGAGGTGGAGGGGGAGACAGGGTCATTGGTGATAGCCCCATCCCACGTGGGAGAAAAGCAGAGTCCAAAATAAAGAGAGCATGGGAATGCAATTAAACATCTCTGTTGGAGTGAACTTGTCCTTGCCTGATACCTTTAACTGAAAATAAAGTTCGGCTCTAGTCACTTCAATGTATATATAGTCTGTGCTTCATTTTCTCTGTAGGAGAACTTCAAAATTCAGCTGTGCCTTTGTGGACCTGTCTAAGTAGAAATAAACCCTTAGGAGCCATTAAAAGCACTCCAAATATAAGGACCTAAGTATGTTTTGGTTTAAAATACATAGTGAGGTTTGTGTGAATAAATGAAATTGGCCATAAGCTACCAGCAGCAATTTCTAAACTGTGCATGGGTTGGTTGGTTTGTCCTCTCTTTTTAGCTTGAAGCTGTTTTAGGAAGGGGATCAAACAGCAGATGAAACACAGATCAATGGGCTGTAGGGAGGAGGCACATTTTTCTCTTAAAGCTGGAAGAACAATTTTTTTCTTCAAAAGAAGTATAAAGGCAGCAAATGGCAGTAGACTGTGGTGTATGTAAAACATGTTTTTAGAATTTGCTTCTGAATATTAACCAGTTGGAGAGATGCTTGGGTTCAGAAATGTGTGCATGATTATAGATGGAATGGCCAAGTAGGTTCACAGTTACATAAGGCAGGATTAAAAATGCTTTTGAGAGGGTTATAAATCTTTGGGCTCTGTGCAGAACAGAAAGCAAGAGCTAATTGATGAGACTTGGGAGGAAGCTTCTCCTGTAGCTGCTTTATTGAATTGTCTGGTATATGCAGGTTTCTTTCTGAATTGTTTGGAAGTACCTGCTGCTGTCTAACAAAACCCTGAATATTCAGACTGCTGGACTAACCATATGTGGCAGATCTCAAGTCGTGAGTTTCTCTTTGGATGTTTTTTATAATCTAGCAGTTTATCAGAAAGAGATTATGCAGTCAGAGTTTATTTTTAAAGTGTCTTTAGGTCTCTCTAATACTGGGAATTGCTGCTTGCAAATTTTATTTCCAGCTTGTAACCCAGCTCCTGCTTTTCCAGTAACTCGGCAACCTTTCAACTACTTCACAAGCCAAAGTGAGTGTAACCAGAACAATGGAAATATTTTTAGCTGCAGACTCCTGCTTTTCAGCCCAAGCATTATTAATAATGAAGTGATTTGATACAGAAGTCCAGGGTTCATTCAGGAGGTGCAGAGCTTCTCCTCTCAACCCTTAAAATAAATGTGCAGGGGCACTCCCTGCTCGGGCAGCAGCGCCCTGGGAGAGCCGCACTCTTTCCATGACAGAGCTGCCTGGAAGGGAGCCCTGGCAGGGCTCTGACTGTGCAGGAACTGGTTTGGGCTGGCTGAGATAATCCTGCTCCTCAGCTGGTGTTCCCTGCTCACGTGGAGTGGTGCCCGCTGCCAGTGTAACTCAAGCCCTGGCAGCTTGGCAAGGGTGAGCTCTGCCCAGAGAGGCACCTCTGCCTGGCTGCTCCCGTCACAGAACAGCGGCAGCTCGGAGCAACAGGAGCACCCCAGAATCACCTGGGCACCCCCTGCTCACCTGGGCATCCCCGGCTCACCTGGGCACTCATGGCTCTCCTGGGCACCCCCAGCTCACCTGGGCATTCATGGCTCACCTGGACACCCCAGCTCACCTGGGCACCTCCAGTCATTTGGGCACTCCCAGCTCACCTGGGCACTGCAGCTCACCTGAGCACCCCCTGCTCATCTGGGCACTCCTGGGCACTTATGGCTCACCTGGGCACCCCAGCTCATTTGGACAGTCCCAGCTCATCTGGGCACCCCAGCTCACCTGAGCATCCCTGCTCACCTGAGCACCCCCAGCTCACTGGCACAGCTGACACGGAGCTGTCTGACATGAGCTCCCTGCAGCTGCCAGTGGTGCTGGCAGAGCTTTAGGGGTGCCAGGCCTTCCCCAGATGGGCTGTGCTCATGTGCTGTTGCTGAGGCTCTGCACACTGAACTGTGCCCACATACCTCAATTTCCAGGAGCTGTTTGCTCCCTGCAGGGGATGCTGGAGCACAGCAGGAGTGTTGGGAGAGCCAGGAGCACCCACCTTCCCAGTTCATGCTGTTGGCTTGGCAGGAAGGGTTTCAGGAGCTCCTGGGCTGATTTCTGAGTAGGTCTGAAGTCTTTGCTTCTCTCCTGGGACAGCCACTCATGGGGACACAGGTTAGCTGAGCAATTCCAGTCTATTGCTTGAGGTGGCAGAAGGAATATCCAGTTTCCCCCATGTCAATAAGCAATGCTGCTCAAAGCTGTGGAAGAAATGTGTGGGGTTTCTTTCCTTGCCTTTGGTATGCCTTTTCCAATTTTTAATAAGAGCCAGCTGGAAGAGCTATAAGAACTTGTGACCCTTCCCGTTGCTTGTGGCTTTTGAGGATGACAATAGGCTGGCTCTTCTCAATTCATTCTCTTTTGCATGGTGTGCATTTTTTTTTCAAAACATGCTTCCCTCAAGGAACATTTTAACTTCTGCATTCACTGTTTTAATTTTACTGTGTATGTGTTTGTGCTTATCCATGTTATTGCTGGAATAATTGCCATCTAAAGTTACCTAAATTTTCCCCTCTTTCTGATCCAAAAATGAAATTATTCTGAGTGAAGGCTGTGATCCCTCTGTCCCAATTTGAGTTCAAGTCCTTGTCCTAGTTTGAGGTAGTCCTTATCTGTATTAGTCTGTAGCAGCACAAGTATTAAAGCAGACAGGTACCAACACTTGTCATGCTTGCTGTTGTCTGCATGAAATTGGAAGTGACTGGCGTTGTTGGGCATTGTTTGTGCAGAGTGACAGCAGACACACAGCAGCTCTGGGTCAGAGCAACCTCTTCAGAATAAACCCTCTTATTTTTGACAGGTTGCTGAGAAGTGCTGTATTCAGTCTTACAGAGCTGTGTGTGTTTCATGTGTGTTCCAAAGTTCACTTTGTGGAAGGTGTGTGCCCTTTTCAACCAGGTCTTGGTGCTCTTGGAGTTCAGGAATAATTTTTATGGGTGTGAGCAACTGGTGAACATCATGGTTTAGAAATAGATGCTTTAAACTTACTATAGAGTGACTTTGAAAAAAGTGTCCACACTTATCTGTGAAGCTCAGCACCAGTTCATTTTTCACTTAGAGAATTCTTCACATCCTGACCTTTAAATACTTAGTAAATGTCAGATTTTATAACACTGCAGGAGTGTTGGTTGTGCTTTCTTCATGAGAGTCAAAAGCCAGATAATCTGTGCTTGATCTGTGATCAAACAGGCAATTGGTGCCAATATCAAGAATAGTCCATCATGGCAGTACTTTGATCTGGTTGCTGAAATGTCTTTTTTCCCTCTTCTAAACATGCTTTATAGATAATCTTTCCTGTTCCATGTATTTTGTTAGTGATTTAGAACACAGATACTGATATCTTTCAGCGCTAAAATAGAAAGATTTTTTTAAAAGTACATCACTGTCTAGAGATAAATGAGAGATGATGGCCTTGAACTCCTCCTAGTTGGTCATACCCAGTGCAAGTGGTGGCTCAGAGTCATTGTCCCTTACCCTGTGTACTCAGACTTCACAAAAACGAGGGCAGTGTCTGAAAGTTCTTCATTCTGACATGGAATTTCATTTATATTTCACAAGTGTAGAAGCAAATAAAGGTGCCATGCAGCACAGAATTAGTCTGACCCTCTCAGAGATGGCAGAGTCTGGAATCAGCATCCTTCAAACCTGTCCACAGCCCTCCTGGGTGGGATTTGCACCTTCAGTAGGGCAGGTCTTAGAGCAAAGATTCGGGTGTTCCACCACACTCCTCTTGCCCAGCAGTAATCTGTAGTAGATGCAGGCTTTGAGCCTAATAGAGCAAAGTAAAATAGCTGAAATTCCAACCCACATTTTCCTTAGCTCAGATGGAAGGAAATAAAAGCTGTCCCGAGGAACAGATGGTGTTGCTGCAGGCTGCTTTTTGCATCTGACCCCAACTTATTTTCAGCTTTGAAACCTGAACCTGCTGTTCTTGGATGTCTTCAGTAATTTTTCTTTATTAAAACAAGTTGTTCCATGAGCAGCAGAACTAGTAAAGCTTCATTTCCTCGGGGCTTTTGTTCCCAGCACACTCCTGTGGGTGCAGTGGGGGTTTGAAGTGTGTGCAGGGCAGGCAGCTGGCTCTGGCACTGTCTGTGGCTGATGTGCTCTTGCCAGAGCTGCCTTTTCTTTCTCCCCTGGACACTGTTTTAGATCAGCAGAGCAGGGAAAAAGCTCATTTTGCCAGCTCTGTGTGTCCTCTTGCACCTGAGTGTGCCTCTCCTGTTGTGTGATTGCCTTGCTTTGTTTCCACACCTGCAGCTGGAACAGTTGGTGCTGGTGCTGTCCTACCCCTGCTGAGGGGTTCAGGAGCATCCTCCTGGGATCCTCTTGGATTCTCCATGTACTTTGAGGATTGCAGCATTTCCAGTGCTTAGAGTGGCACAAAATCAATTGTGCTGCCTCTGCCTCACTCACTGTTCAGGCCCAGGAGGGCACAGCATTCTCAATTCATTTACTATCAAAGAGAAAATTCCTGAGTCATCTGCTCCAAATTAAGATTTAGAGCCTGCTGCAGTCCTGTGTGAGCCTGGGACTGTGCTTTAACTCTCCAAGAAATGCTCATGGCCCATATGAAAGGAGATGGGAGCTTGTCCAGAGAAGAGCCTGGCAGTTCTTTTGCTGCTTACAAGCTTTACTTATTAGTGGTAGCAGCTGTAGGTGATTTTCTCAGGTGTCTTGGGCAAGTTCTACATTAGAAATTTGTGTGAGAATGTGAATTCCACTTGCATACTTGTTTGTTCCATTGTACAGAGAGCATCTCTCCTGTTGGTGTGGGAATTTAGTGCTCTATCAAAAACAGGTGTATGACAATCCTGTTGGTGTTGAGTGTCCTGTATGTTGTCTTTAAAATCCACTGTACCAGGAAAATGGGCTGAGAGAGTCATTCACCCCCAGGAGCAGTGGTTGATGTGTTTTGCAGGCTCTGGTAAGAACCTGCTTTATAAAATCAGCCCAATGTTGTTTTTTTTAACCAAACCATTCTTTTATGTCGCCATTTACAACTGCACATGAGAAGTTCGTGCGTGAAGCAAAGCTTAGAGCTTTCTCCAGCTGTCTGATGATAATTCAACATGATTTTTCTACAAGACGTTTGTCTTGGCATCGTTTTTGTGCCTTTTTGGGCAAATAAGACCAGGCAAGACAGAGCAGGAGGATCCTGGTTTGCAGACAGTGTTATTTCCATCGTCTCTCTTTACCAGCCCAGAAGGAAGAGCTCCTCACCTCCCCCTGCAACTTCCAGCACAGTTCTAGAGCTGGGATAAACTGCCTGGGAGGCTGCTTGAGCAGAATTCATCCTTCGTCTCCAGGTTGGCCAGTTGCCTGGAGATAAATTTATTTCTAGTCAGACTTGAGAGTTCACTAAACCATCACAACAAAATCCCTGGCTTCTGATTCAGTGCCTACAGGTAGGGAGAGCAGAAATTCAAAAACCTTGTCCAGGAGCCAGTGAAGTATTGGCTTAAGACAGTTATTTTCCAGAAGTATTTGATTTTACTGCATTCATGGCCGTATGTTGTGAAGGTGGGAGCCTCCAGTTCCTCCCTGTGTTACTGCTGCCTGTTGAACAAGGCTCAGCTAAAAATAAACCTCAGTGCTGAAGGAGTTCCTTGAGGGAAATGCATTTGAAGCATTTGCATTCCAGATGCCTCGAGAAGGCAGAACCCAGGTCAGCAGGGTTGGCACAAGAGGTGGAATTGCTCATCTGCAAAGGTCAGGCAGGCTCTGCCCAGCCTGCCCTGGGCACGTGGGCACCGACCTCCATGGAATTGCTGCTCCTCCATGGAATTGCTGCTCCTCCATGGAGCTGCTGCT
>VRYO01000254.1:1223015-1241839 GCA_009812075.1 Sialia sialis
TTTTTTTTTTTTTTTTTTTTTTTTTTTTTTTGGAGAAAATGCCTCGGGAAGAATCTTTTCTGAGCGGTGAATGAGGCCTGAATGGAGCTGGGAGAAGAGAGGTTTCACCCAGGGGCCGGTGCCCTGGCACACGCCAGCCCTCGGTGGTCACGGGGAGAGCTGGGCCCACGGGGAGAGCTGGGCCCGGGTGGCCCCTGGGAAAGCCATTGGAATGCAAACGAACCTTTTTTCTTCTCCTTCTGGCCTCTCCTGGGCCGGTTTTACTCCAGCTGTGATGTAACACAGCGGAGCTGGGATTGGAACCCGCCGAGTGTGGTGGGGATCACGAGGTGCTCCTGGGCTGTCCCCTGTGCCAAGGCTCCAGTGTAAACCAATAACAGCAAAACCACCCCGAGTGCTCCACTGCTGGGATGTAAGTGAGCCCAGAATCATATGATCATCCTGCTTTCCGTGGAGTACAGCCTCAGAATCCCTGCTCTGATGGCTGGGCTTGGCTCTGTGCTCCCATCTGCTGCATAAAAGGGTTGTGGTTGAACCCAAGTGAATTCCCACATCTCCAGGGGGATAAGGGCCAGCTTGGATCTCTTGCCCTTGCTTCTCATGTCCCTCTCAGCCCTATAGATTGTGTAGAATCTGTGGGTTGTGTTCTCCGAGAGCAGGAGCATGGATAAACCTCTGCAAAACCTGGCTTTCATCTTAAAAAGCATTTTGCCTTCCCACAAAAGCAGCTGTCACTAAACAGTTTTACAAGCAATTCCATGGTCTCTTGTACTTTTCCAAACAACAAAATAATGAAAATTGTTAAATTTTCACTTCATTTACTGGAAGCTCAGCGAGCTGTTGTGAAACTGAAGAACTGAGTCAGTTTTGTTCTGCTGCAGCTCAGGGAAAAGTGATGACTATGGAAAGAGGCTGTGCTCCACCCTGGGTCTGTGGAGAAGGACCCAACAGTGAAGGCTGTGTCTGTTCTCTGAAGAACACTGCTTTGGAGTCTCTTCCACCTCAAATCCATTTAGGTCTTGTCTAGGAGCTGTTTTTCCTACCTTTTTGTCCTCACACTGTATGTTCATGTCCCCCTCTTCAAAAAAAAAACAACCCAAACCTTCTGCCCAGTTGCCTGACTTGGTTCATCTGAGCACCCTCCAGACAAACTCCTGCAGTGTGGACACAGAATTTGGGGGTGCAGCCAGCAGGAACTGCTGCCAGGGGACCTTATCTTACCATGGATGGTCTCTCACAGTCTGGAAAAACAACTCTTTCCCTTCTTAGTTAAAAAAAATAACAAACAACCACGTGCTTGGACTTCTACATTCTTTTAAAATAAGGAGAGTTCTCACTGTTTGCTTGGATAGAGCAAAGTTAACAAACTCACTTCTGCCCTACAAATAGCAAACATCCATGTGGGAATGCTGTAGGTGACATCCAGTGGTTGGGAAGCAGGGCTTCTGTTTCTTTAAACACTTGTTCTTTTTCAGTCCAGCTGAAGGACTGACTGCAAAGATCAGTCAAAGATCTCTCAAATTTTGTGTGTGTTTGTTCCAGAATTTCTGTCTCTGGATATTGCACACTGACTCTTTGTTCTCAGAAATTTCACGTTAACCTGTGAAATTCGGAGGGATATGATTACCTGCTGGGTAGATTTTTGTCAGATGTTTCAGGGGTTACTTCTCCTCCTGCAAGTGACATATATTGATGCTGTGTGTAGGATGAACTACTTACATTTGAGCAGCTTCCCTAGAATTTGTGTGTGCTGTATTTCCTGAGCAGGGTGGTTCATCAGAGCACTGTGCAACTGCTGACAGCCAGAGACACCTGGGCTCTGTAAAAAGCCCAAATGCCTCTTCATTGCTTTTTTCCCTCCCTTACTCAAAAAGGCACTTTACAAGCCAGCATTTCTCCTGGAAAAGGTGCGCCTGGACAAGTTGTGTAAGCACTGAGTGGTCACCAAACTGGTTTTGACAGGCAGGAATAGGTTCTGGGGTTTGGGGTCTCTCTCTGGGAGTGCCCCTTATCAGCCCTTGGCTTCTGAAAGCAGCGGCGGCTGCTGCAGGCGGTTCAGCTGCTCCTGAGGCATGGGAAGGCATGTTGCTGATAATTTCTGTGGTTATCTAAACCATAATTTTGCTGGAGGGGGAGGACTTGGGATGGTGTTCCTCCCTGGTAGGAGCAGGCAGTGGCTCTGAAGTTGCAGGAGTGCTGCAGTAGCAGTAACAGGACCTGTGGAGTTCTGGAGCCAGAGCAGCAGCACAGTACACGGTGATTTATTATTGTTATTCTAACCAGCAGCCTAAAAACCAACAGAATCTGCTGTATTTTTTCCTTTCTGGTTATTGCACTGTAGGTGCGATCCAAGCACTTGAAATGACTTGAACTTCTTCCAGTTCACCTCTTGCTCCCATTCCAAAAGTTGTGCTTTACTTTTGTCAAGTTCTCTAGTGCGAATCCCTTCCCTTTTGCACATCCTGCTGTGAATTCCCCACCTCCAGCTCCTGGATCCCGTGTTGTCAGTTAAATCCCATTATCCCACTGATCTGGTGCAGGTGCATGTGCAAAAATAACACTCGTTTAAGGAAACATATCCTGTTGAGGAACTGGAATGCTGCTGGCAGGACAGGCTGTTATGGGCAGGGGAGGGATTTCTGTGGCTGGTAAGAGTGTGTGTTGTGGTCCCAGCTGCTGGCCCTGCCAGCTGCAGGGCTGGCTGTAGCCCTGCTGACCGCCGGCTGGACTCACTCTTACCATGTGCGAGCTCCAGAACGTGCCTGGAATAGCAAGAGGGTGGGAGAAGCCCTCCCTAAGCCCTGGCTGCGTCCTGGGGCCGTCCTGCCTTTGCAGTTTGGCAAAACACGTGATTTGTTGGGGAGTCATCAAGGCTGTGTTGCTGCCAGGGAAATGAGATTAATTTTGTACAGCTTTGGTGACAGCAGTGTCCCCGTTCTCCCCTCTGCTCCTCCAGTTCTCCCCCCTTTCTGGTTGTACGGTTTAAGGTGATTTGGTGTGGTCAAACGAACATTCCATTTTTGTCAGGTAGAAAAACATTGCAGTACTGTTATTTGGGGACTGGGAGAATGTTTGTTAATTTTGAGTGAAGCCCCCAAGGTGTTTGTTATGCTGGACACAGCGCCAGCTCTGGGATCTGCCTGGCCATGGGGGACACGGGAGCACAGCAGCTCCTGGTTTTAAGCTGAAACTTGGAGACAAAGGCAGATTGAACAGCAGAAGCCTTGCAGTCAGCCATCTTCTCCTCCCAGCTCCTGCAGCCTCTGCGGCAGCGTTTCCTTGCAGCCTGTGCTCTGATAAATGATGCTAGAGCAGGAGATGAGGTGCAGTGCCGAGAGTCGCTGTGCAAATGATGTGATTTATGGCTTAATGTTGATAGAAAACACAACAGTATTGATAGAAAGCGTGTCAATATTGAGGGAAAACCTGAAAATATTGAGGGGAAGCCTGTAAGGCAGTGCAGAGTGTGTCAGGAGCCAGCAGCTATGGATCAGCTCCTGGCAGCAGGAGGCTGCTGGGCCAGACCCCGGGTTTAACATCTTGCCTGCTGTTCCCTGTGTTGGCTGCCAGCTCTCCAGGCCCTGGCTGGCACAGGTGGGTAGCACTGGCTTTTCCTGGAAGTCTGGAAGGTTCTCAACTCATTTTCAACTCACACTGTGGCCCAGCTCCTTGCAGGGCTGTGGCCCTCTCTGCTGTGGAGCCTCTTTCGAGGAATCGTGTTCCTTGTGGTGTAGCTGCTCTTGTTTTATTTATGGATGTTGTTTAAATCCACCATAGCATGGAAAAACCTGGGGGTCTCTCCTGCTCTGTTCCACGAATGACAAGTTAATTTTGTGCCTGATCCTGGTTGCTTTGCAGCACCCCATTATTCCTGAAAATAAATTTTAAAAAAAGACAGAAAACCCCCTCCATGTGGATACAGCAGGATTATTGAGCTTGTTTTAAAGTCAGTGTTGTGTATCAGGGATGCCCAAATTTATCCTGGGGACAAAACTCTTTACCCCTTTTCCCATGGAGCTCCTTATTCCATGTGGCTGTCGGGGCAGCCTTAGAAGTCTTGGTGCGTTTCCTGTCTCCTCCAGGCTGGGTTAGCACTGCTCAGGTTTGTTTGGGTTTGTTTGTTGTGTGCAGCTTTGAAGGTTCTTGCCATGAGGCTCTGCTTCGAGCCCCTGCTGCACACTTGAAACTTGGCTTATTTTTCTAAACTTTCTCTTTTGTGGGGGATTGTGTGGGAGAGTTTCAGCAGGGCCACCACCTCAGAGAGCCTTGTGTTGCTCATTTCCCTGCTTTGAAATGACATAATTGCCTTTGAAATCCTGGAAAACACAACTTGACCATGTGATGTGTTACCTACAGATGCTTTTCCAAAAAGTCTGCAAGACATGGCTCCAAAATCCAGCTCCAAAATCCCTGGCAGACCAAGAGTCTCAAGTAGCCATTTTAAACATAGTTGCCTGGCAAGGATAGAATGGAAATGTCCGACCTTCCTATGTGTTCTAGCCTGATTTAAAAACATAAGTAAATTTTTGTTTATTTTTTTGATGGCTGTTTAGATTAAATTAACTACTTTAGAAAGTATTAAAATAAAAGTTATTTATGTAATAAAGAAGTTAATGAGCTAAAAAGCCAGCTGTACCCTGGGCTGGTCTGCTGGAAGGTGGAAGGGGGTGGAATGAGGTGGGCTTCAAAGTCTCTTCAAACCCAAAGCTTTTTGGGATTCAGATGATAGCAACTTTTCCCTTGATCCCTCTGAATGCATTGCATGTACTGGGATCCAGGACTGGTGTTGGAAGTGTGTTTTTTTTCCCAACCCAGCAATGTCTCCCCCTTGTTTGGAACTCAGCCCCTTTGTCTTGGGAGAGCTCATTGGTAGCAATATCCTGTTTGAAGTTGTTTTAAAAGAATGACCTTGTAGGGCTTGTTTCCTGCGCTCTCTTGATGGGATTTCCTTTTTATTAAACAGGAAATAGTCTGATTACATAAAAGTGTGAGAATGACAGGTTTTTCCTTCCCAGCAAGGGTTGTTCATGTTAATTCTATTCAGAAAACGCTCAACTGCCAGAGCAGCTGAAGTTAATTTACTTTGCCTCAAACCATTGTTTACACCCAGAAGTTCCTCCTGGTGTGTTGCTGAGGCATTGTCTCAGCCTGAGCAGGTTTCCTGGAGCAGTCTGTATCCAGGGTTCCGTAGCAGATCCTTGTTCTCGTGCCTGGAAGGTGGCAGGAGTTCAGGGGTATGAGGTGTGCTGTGCTGAGTTTCAAAGATCTGGTTCTGCAGCCTTTTTTTAGTACTTTTTTGGCTTTTTCCCCCTCCACTTGAGCTGGAGCTCTGAATTGCAATGGGAAGTGGCAGAGCTGGTGGTTCCTTACCTGGCAGCAAAGGTGCACTTGAAATGGCTGTTCCTGCTCTTTCAGCCTTGTCCTCAGAGGAACCAAGTGACCTGCAGTCAGGAATTTGAGTCAAGCTCTCCTGGATGACCAGTGAGGATGGAGTACAAGTCAAGCCCTGTGCTAGGAAAAGACTCAGTGGCAAACTGAGGTGGCTGGGGATGGCCTGGCAGGGACTGGCTGCTGTCCCAAGGGCTCTGAGGATGAATGAAGTTTACATTCCCTATTTAGGCATGGCTTTCTGGTGGCGTTTTACATGGACTGGATGCCTGGGGGAAAGGAATTCTGCCTTCGTCCTGGAGAGGGCCAAACACTTGGGATGCCACTGTAAAACAAACTGTTCTGCACAGCCTGCCCAGAGGATGGGGCAGGCACCATCCCACTTGGAGCTGTGGAAGCTTCATTTGTTTCCTGTATGACTTTGATCAGTTGGCAGATGAGAATTTTCAAGATAAACCAACTGAAAAAACCCTGGAAATCTCGTGCTTGTTTTTGTTTTGGAAGTTTAATTTTGACTTCTGTAGGTAGATTCCTTTGGGTAATTAGTGCAAATCTTTTCATATCCTACTAGCAAATCACTGTTTCCCCAGTAAAGCCTGGGATTTCAGTGTCTCCACAGTGTAACTCCCAAATGTCTGACACTGTTACAGCTGGCCTGGAACCTAATTGGACTGGTATGTTGGAAAGTTTCTGGAGCAAGTCGCTTTGGCTGAGAGCTTTGTGCCAGTGAAATGATGAAGTACAGCAGGATGACTCTAATGAACGAGCTTTGTTTAGAGAGCTGGACAACAGTATTAGTGTTGTTTTAAGTTTCCATCTCTGCTCGTGGATGTATTGCAAGTAGATTTAATAAGCACAGTGTCTCATTGTTCTTTGGGACAGTCTGTAGCCAGTTGAGAGTGTTAGTTAGAGTTTGTCTTGCTGGGAGGTGGCAGATCAGAACCTGAACTTCTCCAGAGCAGAATTATTGTGAAATAAAAAATTCTGTTTCAAGAAAACCTGCCACAAAGCACATGTATGGCAAATCTCTCCTGGGAAGAGGGTTGAACTATTTTTCTTATTCACAAAAGTCTATCCTTCTGTGCAGCCCTTTCCTAGGAGGGGTTTAAGTTTAATGGGTTTAATATCGGCTTTTATTTTGCTTATACCTCATTGAACAACCTCTTCCAAACCAAAAGTAGCCAAGTACTGACTGCAGGGCTGAACTCCTCAGTGCCTACTGCAGAAGGGCAAACAGTGGGGCTGAGAAACTGTGCTCAGACAATTGTGCATAAATAGTGCAGTGGGAGTTCGTGGACACGTATGTGTTGTTAGAACTGCAGGGACAGGCAAGGCCAGAGGCAGCAGGATAACTCAGCTGAGGTACTTCTGCAAAGGATGGAGGTGCTGAGCAGTGTGGATGATACAATTCCTACACAGACATCTTCCCCTGGCTTCTGGAACTTACTATAATAGACAAGGTCTCCTAGATACCAATGCAGAGCTAAATTCCTTAAGAATTTGGTCACTTTTCTAACACCTTGGGAGATAATTGGTTAGAAATTAGTTTGTGTAATTGGTCAGTTCACCTTTAGAACTTTTGATTTAGTTTGGATGCTGTTCTTTGTGTAAACTTTTTATTGGCTGTAGTTTGAATCCCCCTTGAACCCATAAATGTGACTGTGTCCCCTTTGTCTCTGAGAATCCCTGCTTGACTCCCTTTGCATGAAATAAAGATTCTTGTGGAGCACATCAAGTAAGGCCTCTGGTCTTTCTCTGCTGGCTGATGTGAGCTGCTGAGAGTGAGCTGATGGACACAGCACTCTCATGTCCTGGTAAAACACCCACCAGAGACAAAAAGCAAGTTTGCAGAGCAGCATCTGTGCATTTCTGCTGTTGCCCAAGGTGTATCCTGAGCTGTGTGCACTCTGCAGTGAGCTCATACTGTGAGTGATGCTGTGCTAATGAGTGTTTTGGTGTGCAAGGACAGTTTTTCCTACAATGCATCAGAGCAGGGAGAGGCAGTGGCTGAAGTAACAGGGAGTGTGGGAATGCCTCGGGGTCGCTGCTCCTGGAATCCCCACGTCTGTGCATGGGGCTGAGGGAAAAGCCAGCAGTGGCAAAACCTTGCCTTGGGTGTGTGAGGCACAGAGACAATCTCTGCCCTGCAGCTGGGCCCTGAAGGGGAGCCCCATCAGCTGTGCTCTGCTCTCCACAGGTGCTGCTGGTGAGCAGTAGTCGCCATCCAGACCGATGGATTGTCCCCGGGGGTGGCATGGAGCCCGAGGAGGAGCCCAGCGTGGCCGCCGTGCGCGAGGTCTGTGAAGAGGTGAGTGCCTGCACCCTGCCCTGTCAGCTCTGGGAGTTTGTTTTCATCACTTCCTTCTTCTCCTTGAGGTGGAGGGGGAGACAGGGTCATTGGTGATAGCCCCATCCCACGTGGGAGAAAAGCAGAGTCCAAAATAAAGAGAGCATGGGAATGCAATTAAACATCTCTGTTGGAGTGAACTTGTCCTTGCCTGATACCTTTAACTGAAAATAAAGTTCGGCTCTAGTCACTTCAATGTATATATAGTCTGTGCTTCATTTTCTCTGTAGGAGAACTTCAAAATTCAGCTGTGCCTTTGTGGACCTGTCTAAGTAGAAATAAACCCTTAGGAGCCATTAAAAGCACTCCAAATATAAGGACCTAAGTATGTTTTGGTTTAAAATACATAGTGAGGTTTGTGTGAATAAATGAAATTGGCCATAAGCTACCAGCAGCAATTTCTAAACTGTGCATGGGTTGGTTGGTTTGTCCTCTCTTTTTAGCTTGAAGCTGTTTTAGGAAGGGGATCAAACAGCAGATGAAACACAGATCAATGGGCTGTAGGGAGGAGGCACATTTTTCTCTTAAAGCTGGAAGAACAATTTTTTTCTTCAAAAGAAGTATAAAGGCAGCAAATGGCAGTAGACTGTGGTGTATGTAAAACATGTTTTTAGAATTTGCTTCTGAATATTAACCAGTTGGAGAGATGCTTGGGTTCAGAAATGTGTGCATGATTATAGATGGAATGGCCAAGTAGGTTCACAGTTACATAAGGCAGGATTAAAAATGCTTTTGAGAGGGTTATAAATCTTTGGGCTCTGTGCAGAACAGAAAGCAAGAGCTAATTGATGAGACTTGGGAGGAAGCTTCTCCTGTAGCTGCTTTATTGAATTGTCTGGTATATGCAGGTTTCTTTCTGAATTGTTTGGAAGTACCTGCTGCTGTCTAACAAAACCCTGAATATTCAGACTGCTGGACTAACCATATGTGGCAGATCTCAAGTCGTGAGTTTCTCTTTGGATGTTTTTTATAATCTAGCAGTTTATCAGAAAGAGATTATGCAGTCAGAGTTTATTTTTAAAGTGTCTTTAGGTCTCTCTAATACTGGGAATTGCTGCTTGCAAATTTTATTTCCAGCTTGTAACCCAGCTCCTGCTTTTCCAGTAACTCGGCAACCTTTCAACTACTTCACAAGCCAAAGTGAGTGTAACCAGAACAATGGAAATATTTTTAGCTGCAGACTCCTGCTTTTCAGCCCAAGCATTATTAATAATGAAGTGATTTGATACAGAAGTCCAGGGTTCATTCAGGAGGTGCAGAGCTTCTCCTCTCAACCCTTAAAATAAATGTGCAGGGGCACTCCCTGCTCGGGCAGCAGCGCCCTGGGAGAGCCGCACTCTTTCCATGACAGAGCTGCCTGGAAGGGAGCCCTGGCAGGGCTCTGACTGTGCAGGAACTGGTTTGGGCTGGCTGAGATAATCCTGCTCCTCAGCTGGTGTTCCCTGCTCACGTGGAGTGGTGCCCGCTGCCAGTGTAACTCAAGCCCTGGCAGCTTGGCAAGGGTGAGCTCTGCCCAGAGAGGCACCTCTGCCTGGCTGCTCCCGTCACAGAACAGCGGCAGCTCGGAGCAACAGGAGCACCCCAGAATCACCTGGGCACCCCCTGCTCACCTGGGCATCCCCGGCTCACCTGGGCACTCATGGCTCTCCTGGGCACCCCCAGCTCACCTGGGCATTCATGGCTCACCTGGACACCCCAGCTCACCTGGGCACCTCCAGTCATTTGGGCACTCCCAGCTCACCTGGGCACTGCAGCTCACCTGAGCACCCCCTGCTCATCTGGGCACTCCTGGGCACTTATGGCTCACCTGGGCACCCCAGCTCATTTGGACAGTCCCAGCTCATCTGGGCACCCCAGCTCACCTGAGCATCCCTGCTCACCTGAGCACCCCCAGCTCACTGGCACAGCTGACACGGAGCTGTCTGACATGAGCTCCCTGCAGCTGCCAGTGGTGCTGGCAGAGCTTTAGGGGTGCCAGGCCTTCCCCAGATGGGCTGTGCTCATGTGCTGTTGCTGAGGCTCTGCACACTGAACTGTGCCCACATACCTCAATTTCCAGGAGCTGTTTGCTCCCTGCAGGGGATGCTGGAGCACAGCAGGAGTGTTGGGAGAGCCAGGAGCACCCACCTTCCCAGTTCATGCTGTTGGCTTGGCAGGAAGGGTTTCAGGAGCTCCTGGGCTGATTTCTGAGTAGGTCTGAAGTCTTTGCTTCTCTCCTGGGACAGCCACTCATGGGGACACAGGTTAGCTGAGCAATTCCAGTCTATTGCTTGAGGTGGCAGAAGGAATATCCAGTTTCCCCCATGTCAATAAGCAATGCTGCTCAAAGCTGTGGAAGAAATGTGTGGGGTTTCTTTCCTTGCCTTTGGTATGCCTTTTCCAATTTTTAATAAGAGCCAGCTGGAAGAGCTATAAGAACTTGTGACCCTTCCCGTTGCTTGTGGCTTTTGAGGATGACAATAGGCTGGCTCTTCTCAATTCATTCTCTTTTGCATGGTGTGCATTTTTTTTTCAAAACATGCTTCCCTCAAGGAACATTTTAACTTCTGCATTCACTGTTTTAATTTTACTGTGTATGTGTTTGTGCTTATCCATGTTATTGCTGGAATAATTGCCATCTAAAGTTACCTAAATTTTCCCCTCTTTCTGATCCAAAAATGAAATTATTCTGAGTGAAGGCTGTGATCCCTCTGTCCCAATTTGAGTTCAAGTCCTTGTCCTAGTTTGAGGTAGTCCTTATCTGTATTAGTCTGTAGCAGCACAAGTATTAAAGCAGACAGGTACCAACACTTGTCATGCTTGCTGTTGTCTGCATGAAATTGGAAGTGACTGGCGTTGTTGGGCATTGTTTGTGCAGAGTGACAGCAGACACACAGCAGCTCTGGGTCAGAGCAACCTCTTCAGAATAAACCCTCTTATTTTTGACAGGTTGCTGAGAAGTGCTGTATTCAGTCTTACAGAGCTGTGTGTGTTTCATGTGTGTTCCAAAGTTCACTTTGTGGAAGGTGTGTGCCCTTTTCAACCAGGTCTTGGTGCTCTTGGAGTTCAGGAATAATTTTTATGGGTGTGAGCAACTGGTGAACATCATGGTTTAGAAATAGATGCTTTAAACTTACTATAGAGTGACTTTGAAAAAAGTGTCCACACTTATCTGTGAAGCTCAGCACCAGTTCATTTTTCACTTAGAGAATTCTTCACATCCTGACCTTTAAATACTTAGTAAATGTCAGATTTTATAACACTGCAGGAGTGTTGGTTGTGCTTTCTTCATGAGAGTCAAAAGCCAGATAATCTGTGCTTGATCTGTGATCAAACAGGCAATTGGTGCCAATATCAAGAATAGTCCATCATGGCAGTACTTTGATCTGGTTGCTGAAATGTCTTTTTTCCCTCTTCTAAACATGCTTTATAGATAATCTTTCCTGTTCCATGTATTTTGTTAGTGATTTAGAACACAGATACTGATATCTTTCAGCGCTAAAATAGAAAGATTTTTTTAAAAGTACATCACTGTCTAGAGATAAATGAGAGATGATGGCCTTGAACTCCTCCTAGTTGGTCATACCCAGTGCAAGTGGTGGCTCAGAGTCATTGTCCCTTACCCTGTGTACTCAGACTTCACAAAAACGAGGGCAGTGTCTGAAAGTTCTTCATTCTGACATGGAATTTCATTTATATTTCACAAGTGTAGAAGCAAATAAAGGTGCCATGCAGCACAGAATTAGTCTGACCCTCTCAGAGATGGCAGAGTCTGGAATCAGCATCCTTCAAACCTGTCCACAGCCCTCCTGGGTGGGATTTGCACCTTCAGTAGGGCAGGTCTTAGAGCAAAGATTCGGGTGTTCCACCACACTCCTCTTGCCCAGCAGTAATCTGTAGTAGATGCAGGCTTTGAGCCTAATAGAGCAAAGTAAAATAGCTGAAATTCCAACCCACATTTTCCTTAGCTCAGATGGAAGGAAATAAAAGCTGTCCCGAGGAACAGATGGTGTTGCTGCAGGCTGCTTTTTGCATCTGACCCCAACTTATTTTCAGCTTTGAAACCTGAACCTGCTGTTCTTGGATGTCTTCAGTAATTTTTCTTTATTAAAACAAGTTGTTCCATGAGCAGCAGAACTAGTAAAGCTTCATTTCCTCGGGGCTTTTGTTCCCAGCACACTCCTGTGGGTGCAGTGGGGGTTTGAAGTGTGTGCAGGGCAGGCAGCTGGCTCTGGCACTGTCTGTGGCTGATGTGCTCTTGCCAGAGCTGCCTTTTCTTTCTCCCCTGGACACTGTTTTAGATCAGCAGAGCAGGGAAAAAGCTCATTTTGCCAGCTCTGTGTGTCCTCTTGCACCTGAGTGTGCCTCTCCTGTTGTGTGATTGCCTTGCTTTGTTTCCACACCTGCAGCTGGAACAGTTGGTGCTGGTGCTGTCCTACCCCTGCTGAGGGGTTCAGGAGCATCCTCCTGGGATCCTCTTGGATTCTCCATGTACTTTGAGGATTGCAGCATTTCCAGTGCTTAGAGTGGCACAAAATCAATTGTGCTGCCTCTGCCTCACTCACTGTTCAGGCCCAGGAGGGCACAGCATTCTCAATTCATTTACTATCAAAGAGAAAATTCCTGAGTCATCTGCTCCAAATTAAGATTTAGAGCCTGCTGCAGTCCTGTGTGAGCCTGGGACTGTGCTTTAACTCTCCAAGAAATGCTCATGGCCCATATGAAAGGAGATGGGAGCTTGTCCAGAGAAGAGCCTGGCAGTTCTTTTGCTGCTTACAAGC
This sequence comes from Sialia sialis, assembly GCA_009812075.1. Lineage (NCBI taxonomy): Eukaryota > Metazoa > Chordata > Aves > Passeriformes > Turdidae > Sialia > Sialia sialis. The sequence goes on from VRYO01000254.1 coordinate 1,235,511, forward strand.
TTTACTTATTAGTGGTAGCAGCTGTAGGTGATTTTCTCAGGTGTCTTGGGCAAGTTCTACATTAGAAATTTGTGTGAGAATGTGAATTCCACTTGCATACTTGTTTGTTCCATTGTACAGAGAGCATCTCTCCTGTTGGTGTGGGAATTTAGTGCTCTATCAAAAACAGGTGTATGACAATCCTGTTGGTGTTGAGTGTCCTGTATGTTGTCTTTAAAATCCACTGTACCAGGAAAATGGGCTGAGAGAGTCATTCACCCCCAGGAGCAGTGGTTGATGTGTTTTGCAGGCTCTGGTAAGAACCTGCTTTATAAAATCAGCCCAATGTTGTTTTTTTTAACCAAACCATTCTTTTATGTCGCCATTTACAACTGCACATGAGAAGTTCGTGCGTGAAGCAAAGCTTAGAGCTTTCTCCAGCTGTCTGATGATAATTCAACATGATTTTTCTACAAGACGTTTGTCTTGGCATCGTTTTTGTGCCTTTTTGGGCAAATAAGACCAGGCAAGACAGAGCAGGAGGATCCTGGTTTGCAGACAGTGTTATTTCCATCGTCTCTCTTTACCAGCCCAGAAGGAAGAGCTCCTCACCTCCCCCTGCAACTTCCAGCACAGTTCTAGAGCTGGGATAAACTGCCTGGGAGGCTGCTTGAGCAGAATTCATCCTTCGTCTCCAGGTTGGCCAGTTGCCTGGAGATAAATTTATTTCTAGTCAGACTTGAGAGTTCACTAAACCATCACAACAAAATCCCTGGCTTCTGATTCAGTGCCTACAGGTAGGGAGAGCAGAAATTCAAAAACCTTGTCCAGGAGCCAGTGAAGTATTGGCTTAAGACAGTTATTTTCCAGAAGTATTTGATTTTACTGCATTCATGGCCGTATGTTGTGAAGGTGGGAGCCTCCAGTTCCTCCCTGTGTTACTGCTGCCTGTTGAACAAGGCTCAGCTAAAAATAAACCTCAGTGCTGAAGGAGTTCCTTGAGGGAAATGCATTTGAAGCATTTGCATTCCAGATGCCTCGAGAAGGCAGAACCCAGGTCAGCAGGGTTGGCACAAGAGGTGGAATTGCTCATCTGCAAAGGTCAGGCAGGCTCTGCCCAGCCTGCCCTGGGCACGTGGGCACCGACCTCCATGGAATTGCTGCTCCTCCATGGAATTGCTGCTCCTCCATGGAGCTGCTGCTCCTCTGTGAAATTGCTGCTCCTTCATGGAGCTGCTGCTCCTTCATGGAGCTGCTGCTCCTTCATGGAATTGCTGCTCCTCCATGGAATTGCTGCTCCTCCATGGAGCTGCTGCTTTTCCTCCATGGAGCTTCTGCTCCTCCATGGAATTGTTGTTCCTGCATGGAGCTTCTGCTTGTCCATGGAGCTGCTGCTCCTGAATGGCATTGCTGCTCCTGCATGGAATTGCTGCTCCTCCAGGGAGCTCCTGCTCCTTCATGGGGCTTCTGCTCACTCCAGAAATAGCCCCTGGAGCCACTGTCAGTGAGGCACCTCTGGGCTGAGCAAGATGTCACAAGTACTGGTGAGACAATAGAGCTTGTGTCCAAAAGTGAAGTAGAAGATTCAGTTGATTCACTTCCTAGAAGTGGAGCTCAGTGAGTGCATTCCCAAAAGGATTTATAGATTTCTGTGACTGCTTGTAGTGAGGGAGCTCCAAACAAACCCTTTACTCCTGGGCCAGTTCCACATGAGCACCCTTTGGAAGCAGAGTGAGTTGTGCTCTGGCTGTCTTGTTTGGTACCTGTTCATGCACTAGACTGGAGCTTAACCAGGAAAATCATCTCATTAAAGAAAATTCATTCTTTCTGACAGCACAAGACTGTGCAGCATTTGGTCAGTAGGACAGAGAATTTGTCTTATCACTAATGTGACTCAAACATCTTTTTTTTTTTTTTTTTTTTTTTTAAGAGAAGCCTGGCATAATCAGATGTCTGTATCTCATCTGCAAGAGGCACAGTTTCCCTGGGCTGTTCATGGGATGTGTTCCAGCTGCTGGAGACAGTGCTGACTCTGCCTCCCAGTTGTGGCTGGGTCGTGTGCCAGGCTGTGTGGGTTGGTTCAGACCTGTTAAATCATGGAGCACGATCTCATCTTGTCTGTAGCACTTGAGTTCCAACCATTTACAGTCATAAAACAGAGGAAATATAAAGCAAGGGCAGGAGAGTGGGCTGGGATTTTGCACAGAGAGCTGAGGAGGGGCAGGGAGGGAGCCAGCAGAGAGGTACCCAAAGGACACCAAATGTGATGGAGTGGTACATCCTCAGTAGTATTCAAACAGACAAAACTGGTGCTTAAATCTCTTGATTATTTTTTTTTTCTCTTCTTGATTCAAGAGCTTTATTTAGCATTAATCTCCCCTTTGTGTTATATCCAAAGCCCTCTTGTTCCTGCTGCCAGGGCCACATCACAGCATTCTGTGTTTATATTGGCTGGTTTCAGGTGTGTGCAGGACACCCCTGAAATTCCTGGGAACTGTCACGTCACTTGGGGTGTAAGTGAATGTCCTACACATACTTCATTTCCTTCAGTTCTGATTTTGAAGGGGTAAAAATGCCAAACCCCAAATCCAATGCTCCTCGTGCTCAGGCTGTAATAACCTGCAGAGGAGATTCTGGTCACGAGGAATGTATTGGTATGCAAGGAGTAACTCCTCAAATATTTCTTCTTCCTCCAGATTGAATTCAAAATTGTTTGAATGCAGGAAAACAAGAAAAAAATAACCCTGGGAAAGCTTGGATGTTGAGTGCTTGGGATAAATTTCTGTCTTTTGCCTTGTGACTGTGTTGGTTTAAGACAAGCAGAATTTTAGAGCGTTTGCTTCCTGTCCTAAAGGAGCTGGTCCTGCACACCAAGTAGGAATCTCGTACTGAGCTGCTGTTAAAGCATGTTTCTTTTCTCTTTGAACTTCCCTAGGCTGGAGTGAAAGGGACGTTAGGAAGATTAGTGGGAATTTTTGAGGTAAGTTTCAGACCTGGGCGCTGTGAAATTTTGTTGCAAAAACTCCTCTTGGAGTATCAGTGGCTCTGCAGGGTTGTGGAGTGAGTGGATGCTGGATTGGTGCAAATTTTGGAGTCCCTGGTAAATAAAAACACACCCACTCAGCAATTCTGATCTTTGCAATGGGCACCTCAGTGAAATCACTGGTGATAACTGGTGTGGCTGAATATTCTTGGTGCTGCCAAAAGCTGGGGAGTGGGGTCCCCCTTTCATTTTTTAGCATTTACAGCCACACCTGGCACAGTCAGCAGGAACCATACACAGCTCTTCTTGCTATTGTCCTCTCACTGACTCCTTCAAACTCACGTGAGGTAGGTTAGAGCCTTCCCAGCTAAAGAACTAATTTGTAATCACATCCCCAAACCACTGCTCCACAGATCAGGAACTACACTTCTGGGTGTCCCTGTTAACACTTTCAGACCTCTCTGATTTAAAACACAAACCAATTTTTAGTAGCTAAGGACGAGTTGTGCTGTGGGAGGAGCTGCACCCTAAGTGGGCAGTTTGCATCTTGCCTAGAAATGCCCTCCTGCCTAAAAATGTTTGTTGTTGCTGTTGGTTGGTTGTTATTCTGTCCCCTTTGCCTTCCAGAACCGGGACAGGAAGCACAGGACTTATGTTTACGTACTCATCGTCACCGAAGTGTTGGAGGACTGGGAGGACTCTGTCAATATTGGTAAGCTTGGTGCATGCTGCATTAACTGAGGGGAACAAACCACAAGTCAGCTCAGCATCCCTCTGGCACCTGGGGTCTGTGTGAGTGTCACTGGGAAAAGCTGCAGTGGTGTGTCCTTTGGTTGCTTGGGGAAAAAATTGTGGTGGAATTGATGTTTTTGTCACCTCTGTGGCCCGGGAGAAGCCAAGTAAGTGTCCAGCTGCCTCTGCAGCAATTTTGTGTTTAGTTTTTGCACTGGAAGGTACCAAGCAAAGAGCATGAAGAAGTGTCCTGTCTGAGACTAGAGGAAATACACGTGGGCAGTGTGGTTTAATCATTCCCATGAAATCTTTGTGTTTGAATTGGATTCCTAAGCAGAAATGAACCTGTTGTTGCCACAAGGTTTGTAACTGCACTGCAGCAAATTAAACATGACTCCACTCAGGCTCTTTATGGAAAGAGTATGAACTGAGAGCTGAAAAGAAAGGAAACTGAAAGCCCACTTGCAAATGGATGGAAATTGGGTGGTGCTTGATGTGTGTGTTGTGAGTTGTTGTAAAATGAGCATCTCTCTTGAATAGAAATTGCAGAAATAGCAAAATAATTATTTTTTTTCTTTAATTGAGAAATGCAAGACAGGAGATGTAGTGCCCTAAAGAAACACCTGTCCCTGGGGATGGGGAGCTGTCAGTGTGGGATTGGAGGGGAGGCCCTTGAGATCAGAGAACATCCTTCTGTTGCACCTACTGATTTCTCTCTTTGCCCCCAGGAAGGAAAAGGGAATGGTTTAAGATAGAGGATGCCATAAAAGTTCTGCAGTATCATAAACCAGTGCAGGCCTCATATTTTGAGACCTTGAGGCAAGGCTGCCTGGCCAACAACGGCACCCCGGTCATGACCACGCCGTACTCCGAGAGCTCCGTGTCTGACATCAGATGACTGACGAGGTCCCTGCGAGAGCAATTCCCATAAGCAGACTGAGACCTGGATTTCCCTCCCCTCCCTGTTTCCATGCCTCCTCCCTCACACCAGGCATGGGCAGCCACCTGGGGCAGAGCAAGTGTTCAGAGTGCTGCGATTTAGTGCAAGGTGGGATGATTTTATTTTTTTTTCTGTTGGCTTTTTTTGCTTTTTTTTTTTTTTTTTCCTTGATCTGTATTTTGTAAAATACATTTTGTGCATGAAGTGCCCCTTTCCTGGTACCTGGAGGCTGCCAGCCCTGCCTCTGCCTTGTGCTCTGAAGTGTCCCAAGTGTCCCCTTTGTGTCACCCCAGCCAGAGCCACTTTTTTCTTTTTTTTAAATTGAAAGACTTCCAATGTGAGATCAGCTTTTCAAGTCTTAGTCTGTACTGTAAGGTGCTGCTCAGACCCGTGTGGGGATCACTCGCAGCACATCTGTATAAACTTTTTTTTTTAGATGGAGGATCTAACATTTTAATTTTCCGGGAATGTTTTTTTTTTTTTAATCCTGGTCTGCTTCTGAAGAGAAGGGTTCATAATTAATCTATTTGCCTTTTGTTCTGTTTTTTTAAAAACACACACATTCTGTGTGACAGCGCTAGTGGCTGGGCCAGTTTACTCCCCAATCCAGTATCTCCTGATTTAGTGCAGTGACACTTGAAGTTGAGGGCAGAGTTTGGATCACCTGCAGACATCCCTGCGGCTTCTCCGACAGCTCCCGCCAACGTTTCTGCCTTTCCACCCGAGCGAAACCGCACGGAGCTGGTCTGGAAACGCTGGCCAAAACCAACCAGCCCGAGCAGCTGCCACAGCGCCCGATGGCGCTGGCTGCAGCGGGAACCAGGGCTGCAGGGGGGTCGGACAGACAGACAGACAGACTGCAGTGTGGCTCACCAACGCTGTCCCTGCTCCCTGCTCGCGTCTCTCTTGTCCACATGCCTTATGCCGTGCTGAGCTGGACACTTGGGCTTTGTGCTGAAGCATCGGATCGTGCTCACTGGAGAACCACACGTCCCTGAAGAGAAAAGGGGGGGGGAAATTCAGGTGTTCAGTCTCTTGTCCTGTGGTTCTGCAGCACTTAGGGTGGCAGCGTGGAGCATGCTCGAGGTGTGGCCTCCGTGAAAGGTACAGCTGCCTCCTGCAGGCAGCATTCCCGGGGGAGCAGCACAGGAGAGCTCCCCGATGCGTTGGCACACTTCACACGGGGGTTTGTTGTTTTATTGCTGTAAGTTTCATGCTGTCTTGATTTGCCAACAGTGTTGTCTAGTTGGGAAATAAAATGGGAAGGGTTGGGGTTGGGGGTGGGTGGGTTGGGACAGGTACAAGTTTTGGGAGGGGCATTAATTAATCCCTGGCTTGGGACAAGAAGTGGTTGCTGAGTTCAGTAACTTCTCCTTTGTCAGAGCAGAGCCAAGATGTGAAATTAAATCTGCAGTACTTTTTTTTTTTCTTTTTTTTTTTTTCCTGCTCTTTATTTAACAAAAAATATTCTAATAAACACTCACTGTTCTGGAGTTTTCTCTCTTCCTGAGAAGCGCTTACAATATGAAAATCTGATAGAAATATCCATGGAGCCTGGGACAAGGGGGAATGGTATCCTTGCTGGTTTGGCAGGAAGCTGTTCATTTTAAGATCCTCTTCTGTTCCCTTCCTTGTTCTCCCTGCTTTCATCGGTGTGGAGTAGCAAGGCCAAAAGCAGTGCCAGTGATCGCTGAC
>VRYO01000254.1:1251713-1286499 GCA_009812075.1 Sialia sialis
TGTGGAAGAGGTTGGGGGTGCATCGGGTGGAGCAGGGGTCTGCCCTGGAGGTTTGGGAAGGTCCTGGGGAGGTTGTGGGGGTGTAACCTGTGTTTCACCTGCTGCACGAGGTGATGGCAGGCCGATGCGCAGGAGCTGCTTGCTCAGGCTGTGCCACACCTTTGCCAGTGGGGCAGGAGGGGACAGTCCCCACCGCAGCCGTGTGTGTGGATTTAGGACAAGGATTGCCCCAGACACCTTTTCCCCGTTCCCCGTGCCGCTGCCCGGCTGCAGTGAGCGCGGCTTCCACGGGAAGGCACTGCTGGCCTTCTCTGGAGCTGCTGAGCCCGGCTCTGGGACCCGAGCGCCGGAGCGTGGGCTGGGGTCTGCGGCAGCCGGGGGTCCCCGGGGCTGGCAGATCCTGCGGGGACCTCGCCTGGCCAAGGCTGGCTCCGATCCTGGCAGCACAGGTTGCTCTAGATTGTGTTTCACCAGCAGCCCGTGCTGAGTCCCCCTCCACTCAAACATCATCTCCCAAAGCTCTGCTGGGGTGCTCTGTGCCCCTGGGACCCTCAGCCCCCTCCTCTCTTTCCCCACCGATGAGCCCCCTGGAAGGTGAGTGATGCATTCACCTCCATCTCCCCCTTATCCCAAGGGACAGGAAGGAGAATCTCTGGAACCCTTTCCCTGGGGCTTGGGGAGCTGTGGGAGAGAGAAAAAGCAAGAAAAAAAAATATAATAATGAAGGTTTTGATTATTGTGCAGTGAAATGGGGCTGGAGCCTCTGCAAAAGCAGGGAAACGGGAATGAGCTCTGAATGGACTGACAGCATCCAAACTGGGAGCAGAAAGGAGCTGGGGGGACTGGAGGGGTTTGGGGGGTGGCTGCTGGCAGGTGCTGGCAGCCTGTGGTGTGTGAGGGGTGCTGGATGTGACCAGGATGGATCTGGATGGGATCCAGGTGCTGCTGGGGGAGCTGCTCCCTCCTGGGACGACTTTGCTGGCGTGAAGATGCAGCCACGAGGATGGGGAACCTCTTGGGATGCTGCTGCTGCTGCTGCACAGTGTGGGATCCTTCCTCCCTCTCCCCAAACCCTTCTGTGACTTTTCCAAAAGCCATTTTCTGGCACGGGGAGTGGGGTCACACCGGCACTGAGTGTGGGGCCCCTCCCAGAACAGGCCCTCACTGCGGCACCCGATCAATGACCAACATAATTACTCCTGCAAAGGCAAATCTGTGCTGGCCTCGGCTGCTTGGTTGCACTCCAAGGAAGACAGTGTTTCCTTGCAAGGATGAGGCCATGAATATTTTATGTCCGAGGAGGATATTTCTTTCAGGAGGTTGTTGCATGAATTATGGAAAAGTTGGGAGGAGAAGAACGGGTGCTGCTCGCTGGGGTCGGCTCCGAGCTGGAGGCTGCACTGTGGGGTTTTACCTCGAGCTCCTTTCCCTGGGTGCTGGGCAAGGTGTGCCCCTCCCTGCCCACCACAGCAGCAATCAGGGCATGCTGGAGGAGCCTCTGGTGCAAATCCATCCCAGTTTGGGGCACTCTGTGTTCTCCGGCAGAGCAGGTTGGTGCACGGTGGACGGGGCAGTTTTGGCACGGGGTTGGATGTGGGATGGGTGCTCAGCTGCCAGTCTGGAGGTGTGTGAGGGGGGCACAGCAGTTTCCCTGGGCACCTGGAGGGGACAAGCAAGGAATGGAGCCCTCCCCTGCCTTCCCCCATCTCCTTATGCCAGGATGGGTGTTTGAGATGCTCAGTGCTTGGCTCACCCAGCCAAGCTTTCCAGTGCCATCCCTCACCAGAGCTGGTGCTCTCCTGTCCATCCTGCCCATGTCCTGCATCCCAGGTGCTGCTGTCACCTTGCCCCAGCACAGCTGGTTGGGAAAAACGAGGGGGTTGTCTACTATACCATCCCTGCCTTCCGTGTTAGTTAATGTGTAAAGATTTTTCTCTAATTGTCCTGTGGGTGCAGAGGGAGTGTGTGCTGCCTGGCCGTCACAGTTAATTTTACCACCAAATGTTCTCTCTCCTTCCCTATTCTTTTTTTTTTTTTTTTTTTTTTTTTTTTTTTTTTTTTTTCTTGGAGATTTAAAAAAAACCATTTCCAGCTGCTCATGATCCCTGTGGGTGGATAAAAAACCCCTCCTGCACCCAAATGGAAACGCAGACAGAGCTGTCTGTCCCCTTTCCCTTCCCAGTGCTGGGTTTGAGGGACAGGGTTGTGCCTTTGGGATGTTGCACTGGGGACAGGGGGACATCTGCGGCTTTTTGGTGGGAGAATAGGAAGGTTGGTCCATGGGAGCAGGGTGGCATCACTGGGAGCCTGATGCCTCTGAGGGTGCTGGTTTGGGACAGGTCCTGCTCTCTCTGAAGCATCAGCACAAAAAGCTGCTGATGGTGCAGGATGAGACATTTCCAGGAGAACATTGTGCCTCAGCTTTTCACGTTTCTGTATTGTTTAAACCCTAAATCTGGAGTAATCACTGCCTGAAATAACCTCTGGCCACTCAGCACGTGCTTGGGCCTGAGCCCTTTCCTCCTCTCCATAAAGCAGCAGCTTCTAACTGGGATGGCACCAGCTCACCAGCTGCACTGAGCGGATCAGACTGGATCTAACTGCATCAAACTGGAATGTTTTCCTGTGAGCAGCAGAGTAGGGTGCAGGGCTGGGCTCCCAAATCCTCTGCTCCTTCCCAGCACTGTCCTGCTGGAGCAGCAGCTGCAGGAGGGAGGCAGGACATGAGCACTGAGCTGACACAACTCCCGGGTTCTGGAGATGCTGGAACCACCTTAGGGCTTGGTGCAGGGGCAAACGAATCTTCTTTCCTGGGGGATGAGGCTGGCAGGGTCCATCTCTGTGCTGAGCTGTGCTGGCCTCTGCTCTGCCCTGCTCCTGGGGTGTCCCCAGTCCCCTGCCCTGCGCTGCTGCCTCCCCAGCGGCTCTCTCGCCATTAGGTGGAAGTGTTGTAGAGGAGAAGAGCGACAGACTTCGGGCTCCACGAGTGGCAATAGCCGGGCACGGGTCCTTTGTCCTCGTGTCACGGCGGCAGTGAGGCGCTGAGGGGGATTTTTAGGCTGGATGCACCCAAGAGAGAGGAATAACCCCCCGAGAAAGGCTCTGAGGCTGCAGCAAGGTTTGGCAGGAGAGAGGCGTTGCCTCCATGGCAGCTCCCCAGTGTGTCCATCCCCTCGTTCTGCCCTGAAAAGCCCAGGCACCCAGGAAATGTCCCCCTTGGTGGCCTCTGGTCTCACCTGGGGTTTCTCTGGGGGTCCCACGTTAGCTGGGGGATGTGGGTGCCTGGCAGGACCCTGGGCTGCAGGAAAGCCTCTGGTGGGAGCTTGGCAGTCCCCAAAGTGTGTGAAGGGCTGTCAGGGAGCTGGCACAGCTGCAGGAGCCTTCCTCACCAGGAGGAGGAGGAGTTGTTGTCAGCACTCCCAGCCTGCAGCCGAATCATCCCTCGTTCATTGCTGATTCCTCCTCGCAAGCCCGGATGGGCTTTTTTTTTTTTTCCTTTTTTTTTCCCCCAGTCTTTCTTTAAAATGCAACTTTTCCCATCGAGATCTGTTAGTCATGAGGCGTATAATGAGTTTTATATATATTTAAGTGGTCTGACATTCGGCATCCCATTATCCCCACTCCTCGAGAGAGGCACGGACCCGATGTGTGAATGTCAAGCCCGTGTGAGCACAGACAGTGCCGCTCCTGCTCTCCAAAGATCCACATCTATTACCCACGTTCATGTGCTGGGGTGTGTGGGAGTCTCTTTCTTTGGGAAAGAAATCCAAGGCTGCATTTTTTTTTTAATTTATTTTTTTTTACCTCCTTGGCCTATTGCTTAGGTGTTTTGGAGGGGCTGAGCTGAATTATTCTGTCGGTTTCGTTGTGCAGTTTTGTTTGTCCCTTTGGTAACTGCCCAGCTCAGGGGGAGCTGATGGCTTTTTGCAAGCAGCTCGTGCAATTCCTGCAGGAAGATATCTGTGGGGGCTGAGCCAGGGTCACCCAGCTCATTCCCTGCCAACTTCCACAGAGACTTTTCCCATCCCCGTCCTCTTGCTACGGCTCTGCCTGACGTCAGTGAAAATCTTCCCTTTGCTGCACAATCCCTGAGGAGCAGGACAAAAGTGTCGTCATTCTTCCTTTCTTTTTCTCCTCAAATCCTTCTTCTGCTCTTTTCTTTTCTTCTGACCTGTGCTTTTATTTCTTCCTGCTCCAGCAGCCCTGCAGGGCCCGTGTCCCTGTGCTGCTGCTCCTCCCGGCCACGTTTCTCCCTCAGACAATTGGGACACCGGAAAAGCGTCCCCAGCCACCCCTTCCCCTTACCCTGCAAACTTGTTTTTCTTTAAATACACATGAAAATAGCTCTTGCCAGGCCTGCTTTTTAATTGTGTAGATATTACAGCTAATTACGGTTCTATTAATATTTCACTTTGAATTAAAGATTTATTTTCCGCACCCTTCAATCCAGAAGGGAATTGAATCCACACCCAAGGCAATTGCGGCCCCCAGATGAAAAGGGCCGGGTGTGATTCCTGAGCCTCCATCTCTCTGACAGGAGTGACCCATGAGGAGGAAGGAGGAGGTGATGGCTCGGCCATAAATTATTCAAAACCCTTTTGCAGAGCTGAGCCGGAATGTCCAGTCCATAAGATGCGGTTTCAAGTTTTCCTATATTAAAAAAAAAAAAAAAAAAAAAAAAAAATCAAATTGCAAGCAGTTGTGTCTCCTGGGTGGCGCTGGGTGGCCTCAACAGTGGACACGGTGACCTTCCCAGCTGGCCAGGGGCCAGGGCAGCGGGAGGCTGGAGCTGCCAGCCCGGAGCTGTGCCTGCCTGGGGACAGCTGTGGGGATGAGCGGGCTCGGGGCACCCAGAGCCTCCTGCATGGATGCTGTGAGCCCAGGAGTTCAGGGAAAATCTCCTGGAGGTGCTGGGGCACCCTGGGGGAACACAGACACAGAGCTGGGAGCCAGCTCGGGGCTGTGGCCCCAGCGCTGCCCTCGGGACAGGAGAGGCAGCGACTCGACTCGCTCAGTTCCTGTGGCTCTGTGCCTGCCCAGGGGATATCGATCCTGGCAGCCTTCTCCGTGCCCATTTGCTGATGGCATCGAACTCTCCTGGAGGATTTGATCAGCTCTGACCCAAGCACCGAGCAGGAGCCTTCGTGGTGACCTTTGTGGGGTTTGCAGAGCTGCTCTGGGGGTGACCCCACACACTGGGGCACCCCTGAAGCGTCTCCCATCTGTCCACCATCCTCTCACCACGCTGTGGCCTTTCCCGTGGTGCCTCAGCTGGATTTCCAAATGTTAATTGGGCTCTGCCATTCCCCGTGGTGACAGGAGCCCTGTGCTGGTATTTTGGGTTCTGGCTGACAGCTGGCAGAGGGGTGTGAGAAGGGGAGACATGCAGGCCCTGAGGCTCGGAGAGGAGAAGAGAGGCACTGCCAGCTCAGCCAGGATGAGAAGAGCATCCTGCAGTCCCTGGGATTCAGGTTCCCAAGACTTTGGGATGATGATTTTCCACTGGAGCCAGGGCAGCAGTGAGGCACCTCTGAATGAGCTGGCTGCTGGAGCAGCTCAGGTGGTGCTTTAGCCAAAATTCTCCATAATTTATCCCAAACACCTTCCCCAGTGATTCTTCAGGACCTGGGCTCCAGGCTGTGAGCAGAGCACCCTTGTTTCTCCTTGAAGGCAAACAAATCTTAGAATGTCTTAGAAATCCCCAGGAGCTGAGGGCTTCACCCGATTTGGAGCAGGGACCTTGACCTTAGGGTGCCTCTAAAAGCTATTTTTGGCAAGGATTTGTGCCTGGCTTATCCTGTGGTGTCTGGAGTCCCCTCAGCCCTGGCTTGGGGCAGGCAGAGGTTCCTGTCCTCCCAGGGGCTTGGTCTTTATGTTCCTCCCCATCGAGCCCAGTGCAGATTTTCTTTTGTTTTAACTCCTGGCATCAGCACTGCCAAGGCTCACACGGGGGGTGGTGGGGCTGTGCCCCCCTGCTCTGTCCCACCACAGCAGAGGAACGACAAACACCACAACCACTCTTGTTCTTGCTGTAAACAAAATCCCTGCAACAGCCTGGTCGCTCTGCAGGAGCTGTACTCTGGGCAGCATCCCGTGAGCACCTGGATCCACGGGAATATTCCATGGCAGGAGGGTGGCGGCAGCTTTTCAGGACCTGCATCTCACTGGGGAGGCCGCAGCTCTCTCAGAGGCCCAGCCGGGGCATCGTGCTGGAGCTGGGCAGTCCCCAATGCTTCTGCAAAACCTGTTCCTCTCCAGCCTCCTAACCTGGATTTGGGGTGGAAAGGAATCTTTTCCAAAGGCAACCAGCCCACCAGGGCCCCGGCTGACCCTCACCTGGGCTGGGATTTCGCTGTGACAAACAAGCAACACTAGTCACCCCTTAGGGAAGGTAAGGCTGGAATTGCGTGTTTGTGGTCCGCGCTTGGTTCTTTGGTGCTGGGAGGGGGCAGAGAGCCCTCCCCGCAGTCAGACCCCGCTTCGTTTGCGTGGATTGGTCCCCCCGGAGGGGCTGGGAGCCCCGGCGTGCCCGCAGGTGAGCGCCACGGTGTGCCCTAATTGCTCCGGTGACCGAGCAATCGCCACCGTGTCATTACCGTGATGGATCGCAGCAGTTAATGTGTCAATGGCCATTACCAGGGGGTTGTGTTTTCTCTGGATTAATGAATCGACACAGCACGACGGGCTCCTCGGAGCCCGGCGGGGGGGATTGATGGGGAAAGCAGGCGAGGCAGGAGCCGAGCTCCGCGGGGCGGGGGGTTGGCAGCGCCTTGTGGGAGGGAGAAGAGAAGGGCAACGGCTTGGGGTGACGAGCATCCTCCCTCATCGCTGCGTGCGGGAGCTGCTCCCACCTGGGAAAGGGAATTTGAGGATGGCTAGCACTGCAGGGAGCCGGAGACCCTCAGCAGCCTGGCGGGGAGACCCTTCCGCCAGGAGCCGGGGGTCCGCCGGGGCGGGGGTCCCCGCGCTGCGCTAGTGCTTTAAGAGGCTGGCAAAGCCGGCGGCGGGCTTCCCAGCTCCTCTTCATGCAAAACTTCCCCGGCCCCGGCTCTCCTCCTCCTCCTTTTCCCCCCTCCTCCTCCCCCTTCTCCACCTCTTCCTCCTCCTCCTCCTCCTCGCCGCGGCTGCGGTGCGCGGAGCGCGGCGGGTCCCGCCCGGCTGCGGCTCGCTCGGCTCCCGGGCCGGGCCGGGGCTGGGGGGGCCGGGGCGCCCCCGCCGCACGCCGCAGGGCCCCCCCGGGCTGCCCCCGGGCCGGGGCAGGATCGCGGCACCGGGCGGAGACGGGGGCCAGCGGCGCCGCCAACTTGGCACTGCCCGCGGGTAAGTGCGGGCGGCGCGGGGGGAGCATCCCCGGGACGCCCGGTGTCCCCGCACCTTCCCCCGGGGCCGGAGTGCCCCCCGCTCCCCCTCCCTGCAGCCTCGCCGCTTCTCTCCCCTCCACAACGTTCCGGCGAATTTTCTGCCTTTCCTTCTTTTTTTTGGGTTGGGGGGGGCTGCGACAGCGGGGGCTGCAGCCCGGAACCCCCAGCGCTCCCCCCTCTCGCAATCATCGCATTATTCATTGTTGGGGACTGCGGAGCGCTGCCCCCTCCTCGCCCCGCTGCTCCCCTCCGCGAGGGGCACGGAGGGCACCTCTTGCCCCGGTCCCCAACCTGCCGCCTTTGTCCCCAGAGGTGCCCACTACGCGGCGAGGGCTCCGGGAGGGGACCTGGGGGGCTCGTCGGGCCGGAGGGGGCTGGCAGGGGTCGGGCGGGTGGCCGTGACCGTGGCCGAGCCGCCGGCGGGGGCTGCCCTCGCCTCGCCGCAGCGGGCAGCGCCCGCAGAGCCGCCGCAGGGCAGGGCAGGGGAGACACGAGAGCGGGGAAGGGCTGAAGGAGATTCCCCTGCCAGCTCGGAGGGGCTGTGGGGGGGCACGACCCTTCCCCGGTGCCGGAGCGACCCCCCGGAGGCAGCCCTGGCCGGGCAGAGCCCCGCTCCGGCACGGGGTCCGTTCCCTCTCCGGAGCGATCTCCCGCTCCTTAGCGCTCTCGGGCGAGCGGATCCGAGGTAACGGGAGCCGCTGGGGAAGTTGGCAGCCGTGAGAAAAAACCGGAGAACTCTCCCACAGCCTGTCGGGGTGCAGCCCCGCCAGCCCTCCTTCTCCTCCTCCTCCTCCTTCCCCCCGCCTCGGTGTGATGAGTTTGCCGTGCTCTGCCAGCCGGGTGATTTTCCGTGGGCTGCTCCGGCGCTGGGGGATGCCCGCTGCCTTCGGCGGCGGCTGCGACGGAGAGGCTGCGGGTGAGTCACTGCCTTTGCCATCGCCATCGCCATCGCCATCGCGCTGCAGGTGACCTGTGGCTCGGGGCTCGGCGGGGGTGGCACGAGGCAGGGCTGGCGGTCACCGCAGCAGCAGTGGCCCTGTGCCCCCGGGCAGGGCTCGGGGAGGGACGGGAGGATGGAGGGAAGGAGCAGAGCTGATCTGTTGAATGCAGTGAGGCGCTCGGGAAAACACCACGAGAACTGCCAAAAGATAAAGCTCCTTTCCTTGCTTGCCTTGGCGCCCTGTGAGCAGCGTTTATCCGCGCCAGGCAGCGGGGGAAGCGCTGCGGGGTGTGCTGGGCAGGGCTGTGGCGGGGGACAGCTGGGACAAGACCCTTTTCCCTGTGACCTGCCACCTCTGCGCCGGCAGGCTCGCTCCGGTGGGATGTGCAGAGATCCCGCTTGATTTTGGCCAGCCTGGCCGAGCTGGACGGGCAGAGCTGGGGGCCCTGGTGAGGAAGGTTCCTCTCGGAGATGGCAGAGGGTCCCCAGGGCAGTGGTGGCAGCAGCTGCCCCATGCTGGGGGGGGCTACAGGCAAAGCCCTTCTGAGTTCAGCACCAGGCACTGGGTTAGGGGTGCTGAGCTGCACCCCGGCGTGTTGGAGCAGCGTCAAGGGGATTTTCCTGTGGGAATCCACGCTCGAGTGGAGCCGTGGCCTGGCCCCACATGCCAGGGGCCAGCATCGCCCTGCGAAGGAGCCTAACGACTCCCCAAAAAAGAGCATCACGTGCTTCAACTTTGGCATCAGGCAGGAGGAGGATGGATTTGTCAGCTCAGCCACCCCCTTCCAGCTCTTCCCAGAAAGGCAACGGCTTGAAGAAGTGGCAGGTCCTAATTATAACATCCGTGAACCCGCGCCCGCCGCCCTCCCCGGCTTTGTGCCCGCTGCGGGCACCGGCTCTTCCTCCCAGGCGCTGCGTCTCAGGGAGGCTTTTCCTCCCTGCAGTTCCCTGGACGGCCCCGCACCGAGCCTGGCTCAGGATGGGGGTCTCTAGAGTCACCGCCGAGGGGGTGTGGGCAGGGGCTGGCAGTGCCAGACCGCAGTGTCGGGGTGTAGGTGTGATGGGGAGTGGGGACACCGCGTGCTGCCGGGCACGGGCAGTCAGGCCGCGCTCTCGCTCGGAGCCAGCTCCGTCCCAAATTGCAGATGGCGATAAAAAATTAATCGCGGGATTCTGCTGCACGTGGCAGGAGCGGGGACGAGCGACGGCTCCTTCCCTCCTTTCCAGCCGCTCCCTCTGGAGCTCTGCGCCGGCTGCCAGCGGGGACCCCGCGCCGCCTGCCCGCAAGGTGAGCCGCTCTTCTCTCTCTGCTTGCTCCGGGGCTGGATCCTGCTCTCCTTCCCCCCCCTGCCGCGCCATCCCATCCTTCAAAGTGAGGGATTAGCCCTGACCTGCTTGGCAGCGGGAGGGAGGCGGAAGGAGAGGGCTTGCTGCAGTTAAGGACATATATAAATACGGTGTGATAAATATTCCCTGGATCTCATCTGCGCCCTACGGGAGCGCTTCTGTTTGGACTCCTGCATCCTTCAGGAGATGCTCTGGGGAGCTGAGGTGGGTGGTTGTACCCGGCTTTTCCCCACCGAGGGGCTCTGAGCTGGGTGCTGGCAGGACCTGGTGATGGAGAGGACACTTCAGTGCTGGGCTCAGGTTTGTGTGAGTGTTGTGGTATTGGTTCATGCATCGATTGAGGGGTTGCTGGGGCATTTTGGAGCTCACTGCCGGGGTTTGGATGGCACAATCCGGGGTCTCTGCTCACTCTGCCTGCTGAGCCGTGGCCTTGCTTCTCTGAGTGAACACTGGAGTACTGGACCTGAATACTTAAGGTTTTTCCTGTCGGGAGAAAACTTAACCTGGCGTCCCCTCCTTCTGTCCACGTCTCCATTCTGCTCTACTTCATGGAGCTTTTGCAATTAAAAAGAGCAGGAGCCAAGCAAAGTACCCTGTAGCTGCTTGCAAGCGGGAAGAGTGAGTGTACACTAATTGGGATATTGTGCTGCCTGCTGGCTGGCCCTGCTTGCTGGAGGAAGAGCAGGTGGGGAAAGAAATAGCCTTGATTTTCAAAAAGATGCTGTGGAGCTGGTAGGAGCCGGTGTGGCTTAAGCTGGCACAGCCCTCCCAGTGCCACGGCTAGGCTGGAGTCTCTGGTGCTGGTGGAGCTTTCTGTGGCAGCTGGGGTTGTGCAGGTGAGTGCTGGGTGCTCTTGGCTGATTCTTGCTGCATCTGCTGGGCTGTGTAACCAGCTCAGCTTCTGCTGGGTTTAACAAGCCCCAGAGCTGTGGCTCTGAGCTGGGAGATGATGGATCTGCTGCAGGCAGAGCTCTGGGGAGTGGAGTCTGCTCAGAGAAGGGTCTGTCTGGAGTGTCCACCACAGTCCAGCCTGGGCAGTGCTCGTGGGGATGTGCAGGAGGAGCCGTGGGAAGGAAACACAGAGGTGATGCCTGGGTGGCCAGTTTCTCCTCCAGGCACTGGAGAGGGTTTTGCAGCAGATCTCTGTGATGTGGGGGAATTTTTAATCAGTTTGATTTCATGGAATTACAGAATGGTTCAGGTTGGAAGGAACCTGAACGCTGCTGCAGTTCCAGCCCTTGAAATGGGCAGGAACACCTTCCACTAGACCAGGTCGCCCCAAGGGGTCTCGCCAGCCCAGCTGAGCCCTTTCCTGTTCCTTCCAGGCTGGCGATGCCGATGGCCCTGTGGCCACCACTAGAGGGGGGCAGGATGCCACCGTGCTACCCGGCCCCGTGTCCGGAGTGCCGGGACCCGCAGGGCTCTGCCTGTCCCGGGGCAGCAGCACCCGGCACCGGCTCCCTCTGCCCTGGCGCTGCTCAGCCCAGCCTGGCTCGGCCCCTGCCCGGCTCTGGAGATCTCGCTTTGGTTGGTGCCACCTCCCAGATCCGGATCGGGCTGCGGCATAGCCGGGGTGAGGGTGATGGAAGGCTCCGTCCTCACTGTGCTGGTGCAAGTAGGAGAAAGCAGAATTGCTCCTTTTTTCGAGGCTGGGGTAAGCACCATGGTCAGTGATGATCCCACCATGTTATTCCCACCCTCGGGGTGCTCCTGTGGAGCTGTGCAGGTGGGGCAGGAGCTGTACAGGTGAGGCGGGGGCCGTGCAGGTGAGGCAGGAGCTGTGTGCAGGTGGGACAGGGGCCATGCAGGTGGGGCAGGACCTGTATACAAGTGGGATAGGAGCCCATGCAGGTGAGACAGGAGCTGTACAGGTGGGGCGGGGGCCGTGCAGGTGGAGCAGGAGTGTGCAGATGGAGCAGGAGCTGTACAGGTGGGAAAGGGGCCATGCAGGTGAGGTAGGAGGGTGGCTGTGGCCTCTTGCTGCCCAGAGCATGTGGATAAGGGAGCTCCCTGCTCCACGAGCACCTGCTGTAGGCAGGTGTCTTCCAGATGTGCATCTCCCTCCAGATGTGCCCCTGGTGGAGCAGCTGCTTTGGGGAGGCTGAGGCATGGTGGAACCAAGGTCTGGGCTGTGTGGAAGCAGTGACTTGTGTGAGGCTGAGGGGCTGCTGGGGGCACGTGGAGGAGACAGGGGTGATCATCTGTCACCCCTTCTGGGCTGTTGGCAGCAGGGGCTCATTGGGTGACTCTGACTCTGTCTCCCCTGATGATTCTGTGAGGGTTCCGAACCCGTTCCCTCCTCCTCTCCCCATGATTTGTGCTTTCTTCTTGCCTGCCGTGATATTTTTACCTTCAGTTCGTTCAGATTATATGATCAAAGGAGCCACAAAGGGGAGAGAACAGAGAGGGAAAGAGCTTAAAAGAAGAAAGGGAAAGGCAGTGGGCTCTGGGGGCACTGCCAGCTCAGCGGGAGCTGCCGTGGGCTCTGAGGGTTTTCCTGGGAGCGGGTCCGTGGTGTGAGCATCCCACCTTTGATGGGCAGGAATGTTGCAGCTCCAGGGATGAGGGTGGGAGAGGTGACCTGCTTTTGGCTGGTGCGGGGCTGTGGAGGCAGCTGTGGTGTCTGAGCATCCCTTCATCTCCCCATCCTCCTCCTCCCCAGCACGCGCAGAGCCTGACCCGTTCCCAGGCCGTGCCAGGAGCCGCATCTCCCTGCCCCGTGCCCACTGGTGATGCGTGGGGCGGTCCTTGCAGAGGGGACAGGACCGTGCAGAGGGCTGATCCCTGTCCTTGATCCCCATGCGAGCAGGGCCGCACTCCCAGGGGCTCTCCCCGCAGCCTGGGGCGGGGGTTTTGCTGCAGCATTCCCAACCTCCTGCCTTTGGAAGCACAGACACCGGGTAATTCTGGTTCCTTAAAAGCCCCGGCTGTCAGAATCGCTTTGGAGATGGGCCTTCAAGCGCTGCGGCGGGCGGGAAGGTGCATAATTTATGGAGGTGAGTTGAAGCCAGGGTCCTCCTGGCTGGGATGGCAGCAGAGCCGGGAGCACCCTCGGGGCCGGCGAGGCTCTGTCCGGCAGCCGTGGGCTTGGGTGCCGGCTCTGGGCTTGAGCTGAGATGAATTTAAGCTGTTTCC
Organism: Sialia sialis; assembly: GCA_009812075.1. Taxonomy (NCBI): domain Eukaryota; kingdom Metazoa; phylum Chordata; class Aves; order Passeriformes; family Turdidae; genus Sialia; species Sialia sialis. Next base: position 1,264,497 of record VRYO01000254.1, read on the forward strand.
TCGATCTCACTGTTGCTGTCCGTCCTGCCTGGGGAATGCATTTGCCTGCTCGGCTCCGCGCTGCTGTTGGTGCTTGCATTAATCATGCGCTGTCCTCAGCATCCATCAGCGCTGCTGGGAGACGGCGGGGATGGGCAGGAGGGGGAACCTGCCTGCGGGGGAAACTGAGGCAGGGGCTGTGTGCTGGGCCGGGGGCAGCTCAGGTGCTGTCGATACCTGCTGCTGGAAGCTGTCGATAACGGAAGCTGCTGCTGGTTCAGGAATCGGTGGCCTGAAGGGAGAGCGGCAGGAGCGCAGGGCTTTGGGTTGTCACTCGGGTTTTGGCAGTGCCTGGCTCTAGCTGAGGATGCAGACTTCAGTTTGTGGAGCTCAAGACAAGTGGGGAAGGTGACTGAAAAAACCCGTTGGGGTGTTTTAGGATAGTCAGGGACCAGGGCTGGGGGTGTGTGTGGGGTTTGCCTCGCTCTGAGCAATGTCTTGGGACTTGTCCCACCCTTGCAGTTCCCTTAAGGGACAGGTTGGGACTGGGTCTTAGGGCCCGCTCTGAGCTGGTCACTGTCTTGTCCTGCACAGTGTCCCCAAGGCCCTGACCAGCCCATCTACCCAGATGCAATTTGGGCTAAGCCAAAACCCCTGGTGTGAATCAAAGACCCAGTGAATCCCAAATCTACTTTTTGCAATAATCCCCAGTGCTAATACCTCCCAGCTCCCTGATGAAAGCCGGAATAGCCGATGTCCTCTTCCTGCTTCTGCCTAATTTTCTCTCTCCCCTTTCCCCCTGTCTCTCCAAGGTCTCCGGAGGAAGGACCCGAAGCTTTTTGCGGGCTCGTGTCTCTGCTGCTGTCTCTCCTCCCTGGTGTAGCCATGCAGAGCCCGGCACCCTCCTGCATCCTAACCTCCCGCTGCTCCCCCGGGGCCGGCAGCACCGTCGGGAGCCGCTGATGGTGCCGGAGCAGGATCCCTGCGGAACCATGCCACCCTCCCGGCCCAGCCCGGCCCCCTGAGCGCCGCCTTCCCGGCCCGAGCTCTGCCCCAGCACGGCCTTGGCGATGAGCGGGGGTCACTTTTGCATGGAGCGTTTGTCCTTCTGCCTCCTCCTGAGTGCCTGGAGCTGGGGGTGGGCGCCCGGCGGTGCTGCCAAGCCCAAAGGCCAGGGCTACCCGCACATGAACTCCATCCGCATCGACGGGGACATCACGCTCGGGGGGCTCTTCCCCGTGCACGGCCGCGGCGCCGAGGGCAAAGCCTGCGGCGAGCTGAAGAAGGAGAAGGGCATCCATCGGCTGGAGGCCATGCTCTTCGCCCTGGACCGCATCAACAACGACCCCGAGCTGCTGCCCAACATCACGCTGGGCGCCCGCATCCTGGACACATGCTCGCGGGACACGCACGCCCTGGAGCAGTCACTGACCTTTGTGCAGGCCCTCATCGAGAAGGACAGCACTGAGGTGCGCTGCGTCAGCGGCGGGCCCCCCATCATCACCAAGCCCGAGCGGGTGGTCGGCGTCATCGGCGCCTCGGGCAGCTCTGTGTCCATCATGGTGGCCAACATCCTGCGGCTCTTCAAGGTAGGGCTGGGCCAGGTGGAGAGAGCCCCTCGGTGAAACCCCTGCAGGTGCTTTGGTGGCGTTTCTCCACAAGTGCCTCTTCCTCCGAAGCTGGGGGGAGGCAGAGCTGGTGTTGTTAAAATGCTGCTCCTGCCTCCCCCAGCTCCCTGGGGATTCCTTCCTCCATCCCCCTGCAGTGACGATGCTCAGAGCAGGGTTTTTGTCTCCTCTCCCCCGTGGTGGGGGCTGAGGGAGTGGGTTTGGTGCTGGTTCTGGGGGATGCTCTGTCAGGGGGGTGGTTATACCCCAAAATGTAAATCCCACCTGAGCCAGGGTGGCCACAGGGCTGGAGGCTGTGATGGCCAATGGCAGGGACAGCTCTGCTCCAGCCTGGGGACATCAGCCAGGCTGGGGACACTTGTCCTGCGCCACCAGCCCCAGGGATGCTCAGGTTCTGTGCCAGCTGTGGGAATGCTGAGGAGTTGATAATTCCTCTCTTCCTTGCTGTAGGTTTATTTATCCACAACCACGTCCCTGGGCTGCAGAGTGTGTGAACAAGGGTTCCTCTGCAGAAATGAGGGAGAAATGTAAATATTCCGCACCTCCAGTGGCCATGGGGGCTCCATCCCACCTTGGCCTTGTCTCAGCACCCTGAAACCTCTGTGCTCTGCAGGATTGGTGCTGTTTCCCCTTCTCTCTTCCCCCTCCTCTTCCTCTGCCAGCCCAGCGTGCTGAGAGCTGGGTCCCCTCCTGGGAGGGCTGGGAGCTGTTAGTGAAGACAGAAAAACCAGATTGCTGATGGAGTTTGATTTTTCTGGGTCTCTTTTTTTTTTTAAATGTGTTAATGTTCCAAGCAACGAGTGAGAGGGCTATTCAATAATTAAAATAATATAAATTAGAGGGAGTGGGAGGAACTTAAAAGCTATTTGCCAAGACAAAAAAGATTGAATACTTGCTCTGGAGAGGAGGAGGGATGCTGGCAGTGTGGAAGGAGGCAGGAGAGTGACAGTCAGAATAGTCGGGGGCAAGTGAAGTTTTTCTAGGTTCTTTTATTTTTGTCTCCTCACCCTTCTCCTCCAGTTTTACTCCTTGGGCAGCCCTGCCCCAGCGTAGCAGCCAGGCTGGTTTAATCCAGAGCTGATCCCAGCCCAATGGGGCAGGGAAGAAATGCAAATGACAGGGGTGAGCAGGTAGAAGATGGAGACCTCAAAACCCCTTGGGAGAGGAGAATAAGGAAAATCTCAGCATTTCCTAGGCAGTAGTGAGTCCCAGTGTGGGGTTGGTTCCCTCCTCAGTGTCCCCAGCACAGGGACACCATTCCCATCTGGGCACAGCCATTCCTGCAGCAGGCAGGACTGGGGGTTTGGAGGTTCTGGAGACTCTTCCCCCCGCCACGACCCGAGTGCTGCTGCTGCTCTTGGTTATTCAAACACTGCTTTTATGGCAGGGATATGCTTAAAATGAGAATAAGGCGACTTCCATTTCGCGCCGCCGCTGACCTTTAAGCGTGGGTGACTCTGCTGCGAGGTTCAGCAAAGCGTTGGCTGCCTCGGGCACAGGCAGCTGCCTCTGCCCATGCCCTGGGGCAGGCACTGCCTGGAGCTCTGCTCCCACTTGGCCCCGTGTTGCTGTGTCACTCCTGTCCCACTCGGTGCTCCCCCAGCACAGGGACAGTGGCAGAAAGTGCTGGGAGCTGGAACAGGGGACCGTCCTTGTGCGGTGTTCCAAGTGCCCTCTGGTTTGTGAAGTGCTCAAGTGGTTCTCAGGGAGGGCTCCAGCACATCTGGAAGGGTTCCAGAACATCTGGGAGGGCTTCAGCATATGCAGTGAGCAGCATGGAATGAATCCAAGTGCACCAGGGCGAGGAGTCTGCACAAGTCCTGCAGAGCCCTGGCTGGGAGCAGGGCACAGCAGCCCCTCTGGTTTCCCCCTTCTCTCTTGTGACCATGAGCACACTGCAGGTGGCTGCTCCTGCCTCAAAATGATGCTCTCCCTGCTGTGGTCCCCTTGTACCATCCCTGCACAGTCCCCAGCCCTCCCCGCTAGGCTGGCCTTGCTCCTCCCTGCCAGGGCTTTTGTTGCTCCTGCACTACATAAATAAGTAACGGGTCCTTCGTTAGCTGCCGCCTCCTAATTAAAGCTGTACATCAGTGGAACAACTTGCAGATGCGGCATCCTCTGTCCAAGCTGGTTTCATCACTCCTCGTCGCTCTGCCTGCAGAAAATCCTTTCCCCAAATCCGTGTGATAGCATCTCTGTGGCGTCACTGCCAGAGCGCTCTGGCACGTTCCAGCTCCTTCCCACCCCTTGCTGCTGCCTCTCCAGCTCCAGCTCTCCCCACCACAGCAGTGAGGGTGTCAAGGGAACCAGGATCCCTCCTGCAAATGGGATCCCCTAAAAGCTGCTTTGGGGTCTGAGGTGCGTTTTTTGTCCCCACCCAGAAGGAGCTGTGCCAAGGTGGGGTGCTCAGCAGCCAGAGGCTGGGTTTGACACGTGCCAGGCACTTTGAGGCGATTGTTTCCTCCGAGTGCAGCCGCTCTCTGCAGCGCAGGGCTGTTGTACAACATGAATAATTCACCTGGGGACGGCGCTGGCTGCGCTGCAGCCGGGCATTCCACACCTGCAGCCCCACGAGGCTGCACTGCCTGGGGCTGGCAGGGGCAGAGCTGGGGTAGCCCCTGGTGCTGAGCCCTCCCTGGCAGTTCTGAGCCTCCCCTGACAGTGCTGAGCATCTCCTGGTTCTGAACTGCCCCCAGCAGTGCTGAGCCCCCCTGGCAGTGCTGACCCCCCTGGTTCTGAGTCTTCCCTGGCAGTGCTGAGCACCCTCTGGTTCTGAGCATCCCCTGGTTCTGAGCCCTCCTTGGCAGTGCTGAGCCTTCCCCCTGGCAGTTCTGAGCCTCCCCTGACAGTGCTGAGCATCCCCTGGTTCTGAGACTCCCCCAGTCAGTGCTGATCCCTCCCTGGTTTGAGTCCCCCTGGCAGCGCTGAGCCCCCTCTGGTTCTAAGCCTTCCCTGGCAGTGCTGAGCCCTCCCTGGTTTGAGCCAACCCTCCTGGCAGTGCTGAGCACCCCTGGCAGTGCTGAGCCCCCTGGCTCGTGCTGGGGCACCCCAAGGCTGTGGGGATAGTGGGGTGGAGCGATTCAGGACACCCTTCCCCACCCAGCAGGTAAATCACCTTCACTGGGGGACGCTCTGATTAATCACCCCCTGCTGCCACTTCATTTCCTTGCTCTTCACTTACTGAAATAAACTGGGGCTGTCTGGCTCTCCTGGGCTGTCCCCGGCCCTGAGGGGCACCTGGGGATGGCTCGTTGAGGAGGAGTGGGATGGGATGTGTGGTGAAGGTCTGGCAGGGATCAGTGACACCATCCTCCTGCACCTGCTGTGCTTCCTGGAGATTTATTCCTGCTTTTCCCCTCTCCAGGGACATGCTGCATCCTGGGCCTGACCCCGTGCCCAGGGAAGGGGCAGCAGGATGGGGCTGCAGCTCCTTCCATCCCAACACTGAGTTCCGAGCAGCCCCGGTCAGCCCCTGGCTGCTCCAGCCCCTGCGGTGCTTAACGCTCTCCCTAATTAAAAGCTGCCATCCAAATGGCTCGATGATGGAAATTCTAATTAAATCAATTCCATCTTGTCGGCGAACCAGGGGTTTGCATAAGATATGTATGAAATTAATAATTATGGGGAGGGAATTAACTGCTCCTGACCCTGTTTCTGGCATGGGGGGGTTGGTGCAGGAGCCCCTGTTCATGGGGTGCTCCTGAGCAGTGTGCCCAGCTCTGGCTCTGCAGTGGTTTTTGGTGTTTTTGGTTGGTTTTTGGTTGGTTTTTGGTTCTTCCTTCCTGCCTGCTCAGGCTGATATTGACATCAGTGGTGTAAGCCTGAGCTGGGATGTGCTGAAATCACCACTCTTGCCTATTTCTCCCCAGTCTGGGGGGATTCTGTCTCTTGGTGGTGAAGAAAACACCCCAGCAGCTCCTGAGGCACGTTAGTGGTGGGTGGTGATGGAGGGTACCCAGTGCAGCTTTCCCAGAGCATTTGCAGTCAGCCACACCAGCCCATTGACCCAGGGGGAGCAGGATGACACCCCCAACCCCACCTCGCACCTCTCTTACCCCAAGGGATGTTTCTCCAGGCTCAGGGTGCTTCTGGGTGATGAGTTTTGATTCAAAACAAGACAAGGATGGTTTTACTCTCTGCCCTGCGATCACTCCCCACTCTTGGTGAGGCAAGGAACTCTTGGGGTGCAGGAGAGCTACTCATTTCCTCAACACAGTGTTTGTCCCAGGCTGGAGATGAGCCAGACAAGAGACCACCAGTCCCCAGCTTTGCAGCTGAGAGATGTTTCCAGCTCCCTCTTCCCACTGCATCCTTCTTTCTAAGAACCTTGAATTCCCTGCATGCATTTTGCTTTTATGTACCTAAAAGGACTTTTGTCTTTTATCTGAGAAAATAGCTGGTGCCAGGAGTTGGGCTATCAAAAAGGCAGAGGGGGGAAAAGGCAGAAGAAATCTATGAAATGGTCATTTGGGAACTGGTATTTTATTTTCACTTTCATCCGAGGCAGAGGAGCGAGAGAAAAAAGCCCTTTCCTTTTATTTATTAAAATACAGCTTCCAGTCCGTAGCCTGAGGATCAACAGGTATTTTCTGGGTTTTGTTTTCCAGCTGAGGCTGGAGCAGGATGGGCAGGCCAGGGTTTAATCCCAGCCTTGGGTGGGATGGAGGTGGCATGGGGAACAGCTCCATCACCAGTGCCCTGCGGAAGAGGTTGAACCAAAACTTTCGGCAGGGGGAAAATCATTTTGGGATCATTTTGGGAGCATCCCTGCTCTCAAATCGCCTTTGACATGGGCACTGCTGCCCATCTGCCTCCATCCCCAGCCGTGGCCATCCTGCAGCTGGGCAGGGAAGAGGAGGGACTGTGCTGGGAGCAGCCCCCCTGCTCCCCCCGGGATGAGCGATTGCCAGGCGAGCGCCTCACCTGCTGAGCAGAATTTTAATGGAGTCTCATGCACCAGGCTCCAGTCAGAGATCCCCAACGAGCAGATCAGAGCCCCTCGGAACGGAGCACAAAGCAGATTGTCACGGGGAGTAATCCTATTTGTGCCTTGATAAAGATTCCTTCCTCTCCCTCTCCCACTCCTGCTCCATCTCTCCCTTTTTTCATCTCCTGTTTCGCAGGCAGGTGGAAGGGTGGCTGCTCCTTTCCAAGGGCCTTTTAGCATTCAGGTGCAGTCGTGGGTTTATAACACCAGAATCGCATTTAATAGAGAGAGGCAGGAGTGGGAGAGGGGAAATCACAGAGAAACAAAGGAGGAGCTGGGAGATGCGGGATGGAGGAGGATGGAGTGGGGCCAGGAGGGTTGGGACACCCGGGAGGGTCTGTGGGGTGGCCCTGGTGCACATCTGATCCCTGGGATGCAGCTCCCAGCTGGGCTCCCAGCACGCTGTCTGGGGCTTATTACACCAGCTCGGATTCCCACAGCTGGTGGGGAGAACCTGGGCTTGATAATTTAATAAGGCTTTTCCATCTTTAAGATAAATGAGAATGTGTGGTGCGTTTTGGAGATGGAAAGTGCTGTGTAAGTGTTAAACATTGCCTGATCCTGTGGTGCTAAATCATTCCAGTGTGCTGGGAGAGGCGCAGGGCTCTGGTTAATTTAAGGGGCTTATTTAGGGCTGGTGGGGGGGCAGGATGGGTTGGATTTGTCCTTCCTGGGGAGGAAGCCAAAGGAAGACCCTGGCAGCGCTGGCTAGGACAGAATTATGTTTTTTTCTTTGGTCTGTCCTGCACTGGATGCTGCAGAAATCCTTTTGGGGTCCTGCTGGGTGTTCCTGAGCTGCAGGTGGTCCCCAAGCCCTGAGTCCCCTGCAGCACCTGATGGTGGCACGTGTCCCACCAGCCCCGTGTCATCCTCACTTCCCACCTCCCTGTGCCCCAGGCTGTGGCTTTGGGGTGGAGATCATCCCCTCCTTGCCCTCATTCTGTGCCTTTCCCTGCTCCATGCCAGATCCCCCAGATCAGCTACGCCTCCACGGCGCCGGACCTGAGCGACAACAGCCGCTACGACTTCTTCTCGCGCGTCGTCCCCTCGGACACCTACCAGGCCCAGGCCATGGTGGACATTGTCAAAGCCCTCAAGTGGAATTATGTCTCCACCTTGGCCTCCGAGGGCAGCTACGGTGAAAGCGGGGTGGAGGCCTTCATCCAGAAGTCCAGGGAGGATGGTGAGTGGATCTCTCCTGGGATGGGAGCAGCTGAGACAGGAGGAGGAAGGGATGGGATGGAGGGAGGTGTCTGGTTGGACTGGATGAGCTGGGATGAGGATGAGGTGATGGGTTGGTGTGGTTTGGGGGATGGCCCCGGAGCAGAGTGGGTTTTGGGGCTGCCCAAACAAAGATGCAGGTTTTCCAGCAAGGTTGGGGATGAGCAATCCTGGTCTCCAGTCTAAAACTCTGCAGGGCAGGCTGCTTTTGGGAAGCATCTCAAGATCCCATTCCCTGTTCCCCAGCTCCACCAGTCTGGTCTCACCCCTCCCTCCGTGCCTGAGCTGTGGTGCTGGGCGCCTTCCAGGAGACAAGAATTGTACAAATACTCCCAGGTTTTAATAGAAAATCAAGTTGGCACTGCCACGAGCTGCACCCAATTTTAGTGGAATTATCCCCCAGGGCAGGTGCTTTAATTTGTCTACGAGCTTTGGACAGGCAGAAAGTCCGTGCTCAGCAAAACTCTTTGGGAGGATTTGTCTGGAGGCAGAAAGCGTTTTGCTGACGGGAGCTCTGGGATGCTTAGGGGGAATTAGCAGCCTCGGGAGCAGCACAGGGACCAGAAATCAACCCCAGGATGGGCGAGGAGCCCTGAGAATCGCTGCTGTGGGTGCTGCTGCCACAAACTCAGAGCTGCTCCAGGACCCCATGGAGGGGCTGGCACAGCACTGGGGTCTCTCCTGGCTCTGGCATCACCTCAGCCCCTCAGCATGGGGTGGGACAGGAGCTCAAGGCTGTTATTGGAGACAGTTAAACCCCTGCAGGGCGCAGGCTGCTGCTTATTACAGGCTTCAGTGTGTCTGAATGGCACATTAGGTTCTGGCAAAGTCGGTGGGACACCGGCCTATGTGGAGCCAGTCAAACTGCGTTATGGCCTTATAAATGGATAAAGAGAATAAAAACTTGGAGGTGATGAGCTCCTAATCAAAGCCCTATAAATAGGAGCAGTCTTAATTCCGTCTCTCGCGCGCGCGCCCCGGCACCGAAGCTGGCTGTGCTTTTAGTATGCACAGAAACCCATCTGGGCATCCAGCTTGGGAGCTGCTCTTCAGGATTTTCACTTGAAAAGTGGAATATTTGTCACGGGGCCGTGGCTTTGCAAGGAGCAGCGCGTGGGGATGCTCCGAGCAGTGGCTGCAGGGGGGTGTGGAGCTGCAAAGGGGCTGTGCTGGGTGGGTGTAACAGTGCCTGGCAGGTTTGGGGAGGGGCTGGGGGATGTTTTCTGCTGCCCCATCCTCCTGGGGAATCCATTCATGACAGGCACCATTCAAAGCCACGCTGCTGCTCCACTAAGCACCAGTAAGGAGTGGTGGTTGTGCCTGGAGGTCCTGCTGTGGTGTGAGCTCTTTTCCTCGGAGATACCTGTGCTTACCAGGAGCTCCTCTAACCAGATGTTAGCGGTCTGACAGCGTAATTGCAGAGTAAAGGAGCGCACAGGGAGCAGAGCGGCCCCGTGTTAATCCGGGGCTGCCGCCGTCCTGTAATTTGGGTATCCACGTAACCTGGCGATTACGTGCATTAGTGATAATTTAGTTATCAAAAAGCAGATTTCCACGGTGCCTGCGGTGTGAGGGCAGCCCGTGTGGTGCTGTGCTGTGTCCCTGACACGCTGCAGGATGGGGATTTGTGGGAACTGTCTGTGTGGAGCCCTGGATGGGCTGAGCTGCTCCCTGGAGATCTCCCCTGTGAGCGAGTGTGGCGTGTCAGCCACGCTGCTCTGCCCATGGAAGTAGAGCCACAGTCGTTAATAATGGTGAGGCTGGACCAAAACCACGCTTTTAATTTTTTTGTTGTCCTTTATTTTATGTATTTAAACCCATCTGTGGTGGCAGTGCCAGGCTGGAGGAAGAGCCAGGCTCTCTGTCTTCCCCTGTGCAAAGGCCTCTGCTGGCACCAAACACCTTGACACAAGCACAGATCCATTGGGAAGGAGTGAAGGATCTGTGCCCTCTGTGGGACATTCCTGGCTCTCAGCTGCATTTCTCCAGCAGCCTGAAGGATCCTGCAGATTTGTCGCTGCTTCCAGGAGCCTCCAGCCCATCAGAGGGACAGACAGAGCTGTAGGCTGAGCGAGGATCCAGCCTGTGCCAGGGGCTGCTCAGCTCTTGGTTAAAGTGCTGGACATCCCCTGTGGGAGTTTTTATGGTGGGGGAACAGGCAGGGACAGCCCCAGCCCTATCCCCATCCCCCCACGCTGGCTGTGCCCAAGGGTTCCTCACCCACCCGGCTCAGGGTGAGCAGCTCCCGCTCTCCTCCCCACAGCGCTCTGCTTCATTTCTCATGCCAAGCCTGAGCCTTCAGAGTCGGGTTTTATTTCCATCAGGCAATAATGCTCATTGCTGTCGTTAGCAGCTCGCACTCAAGCTGTTTGCTTTCTGATGCATTATCAACTTGACCTTCAGTTTCAATTTTTAGCAGAGCCTCACGTTGAAGCTTCGCAGCGCAGTGGAAAACGGTTCTGCTTGAGGCACAAAGCGACCTCTGACAGCCATGCAGGGAGGAAACTCGCCCTGGAGATGGGTTATTCTTGCAGCTGGGGCTGGCCCTGGGCTACCACGACAGACTGACCTGGGTGGCTGTTACATCTTTATTCATTTGTCTTTTTATCTCCATCTGTATTTGCAGTCGCTCTGGTGATGATGCTGTTGGCCCCTGGAGGTTGCTGGTGGCTGCACTGGTGGCTGGAGAGTCCTTATTTGCTAGAGTGCTGCTGTTTGGTTTTTAGCATTGCAGAGATGTTCAGGCTGCAAAGGATGTGTTTTCTTCAGCCATTTTTAAGTGTTTTAAGTGTATTCTGCTCCCAATATCCATCCTACTTCCACAAAGCATCCTGCACTGGATTTCAGCTGAATTTCCACTGCACACCGAGGTGTCCCTGCTGTCCCCACCTCCAGCCCCTCTGTCCAGCATTTCCCCACACCCCTGATCTGTGGCATCATTTGGTGGTTGGACAGACCCACCCAGCACCCTCTAGCTCTGTGTTGTTGGGGTCTGTGCTGTCTCCAAGCTCTTGGGGACGAGGCCTGGCATGGATGTTTGTGTGCCACACCTTGGCTCTGTGCAGAGGGGAATATTCCCAGCCCAACACAGCACTCCTGAGTTGTGTACCTGGATCAGTTTCACTGCCGTTTTCGCCCCCTCTGTTGTTTCATCCTTCACTAAGTTTCCCATATTTTTAGTTAGGAGCCTGATGTATATTTGTGATGCGTTTGCTCATCCCCATGTGACATCCCTGGCTGACTCTTTCTGGTTCCAGCCGGGTTCATTACTCGCGGTGGCTGCACCAGGAGGTCGCCCCCAAAAAGCCGCTCCCAAATCTTGAGGCAGGAGGTTTGACTGCAGCGTTTCGCTCTCACCACGCGCAGGAGAGGGCGCAGATCTCTGTCCCTGATGGCTTCTCCTGTTATCAGTTGCATCCTCAAGGCTTTGAAGTCACACAGTGAGTCCCGGGCCAGGGGAGCATCCCACTGCTCCCAGTTAAAGCTCTGGGCTTGGAAATCGGAGTTAGACAGCTGGGAATGGGAATGGCATCTCTGCTGGGCTGTGCAGAGCCCTGGGATGCCCAGGAGTGCCCGGAATGGGGGGAACACACACACTGCTGTGCCCAGCACGGCTGAGCCGGGTCCCTGCTTTATCCCTGCTCGCTTCAATCCTGGCAGGCTCTGCTGGAGCCCTGGCAGAGCCCCTGAGCCACGAGCTAATTAAGCACCGGCAATCAAGAGAAGAAGCCGGAGTGGCTGCGCTCCCACCGAGCCTTAATGGTGCAGATTAAAGCCTGCCCTGTGTTTGACAACAGGCGCTTCCCCGGAGCCCTGGAGATGCTGGGAGAGGCAAGATCCCACCGGGATGGGAGGGCCAGGAGCCTGAGGATGGTGCAGGCAGAGATGGAAGGGGAGCTTTGGAAGGGGGCTCAGGCTGGGTTTTCCAGGCTGTTTTTTGCCGTGGGTGCCCTGTGTCACCAGTGACGAAACGTTTGGGATCTCCTCTGAGCATCCTCCCACTGCCTGGCCCCAAACTGCCTCCAGCAGCTGCCTGTGGGGTGTCCCCCCCATCTCCAATATTCCTGCTTCTCTTTGGTCCCTTCCCAAGCTGAGGGAGGAGGAGAGGGGTCTCCACCCTTCACCTGCTGCCTTCTCCTAGAGTCACACCTTGTCCCAAGTCAGGGAGCAGTGCTGTGCCATCCTACAGGAACAGAGAGAGTGGTCACCTCCTCCCCATCGCTGCCACCGCCTCACTCTGATTTCTGGCTTTAGAGGAGTGTTTTGACTAAATGCATTTTTGTGAGAAGACAGTGGGAGCATCACTTGGCAAATCCCCTTGGCCTGCGGTGCTGGGGTGTGAATGGTGCAGGTGCTAGAGACACGCCTCCCCAAAGCACACTGCCCCTGACACCCTGATTTTCTTGCTGCTGGTGATTATGTTGTCATTAATTAAGAAGATAAAAGCGTTGTCAGCAGTGCTGTGGGAAGCAGGGGCTGCCCAGCCCTTCAGGCTGTCACCTGGAGGATCCGCGTTCCTCGTTAGTTTGATTTAACGAAGCAGCTGAGTAACATCATGGTCGTTTCTGAACTGCCATCGATTTACCCTCTTTTCTCGGTTATTTATGGGCCCATCTCCTCTGCCACTGTGCAGGGAGCTGTTCCCCAGCTCCAGTGCCTGGTGGCACTCAGGTGTGTGCCCGTGCCAGCCCCCAGCTGCCACTCGTGTGTGCGCTCCCACCTGGCCCTGCCTTTAGGAAAGCTCTCGGTGTTTGCAAACTGCTGCTGTTGTTGGATTTTCTCCATTGATTGCCATGGAAACTGTAATTAAGCTGCACGGTGGCCCCTGACAGTGTGCTGTGACACCCTGGCCTGGCCGGGGGCTCGGTGGTGACCAGAGTGAGTGTCCCCAGGCTGGGACATTCCTGTCCTGCTGGCGCTGCCGCCTGCTGCCCGCCTCGCCTGGCTGATCTGTCTGTTTATCCAACTCCCTCCTCTCCATCCATCTGGCTTCCCATATGGGAAACAAACAGCAAACTGGCCCAATTTCTTAACACAGGCAAACAAAACCCCCCCAAAACACCCCTGGAAAGGCCTGGCCAGTGAGTACAGGGTGAGGATGTTGTGCCCCCATCACTGCAGCCCTCCCTGCTTGCTCAGCACCCAGCACATTGCCCTGCTCTTGGGTTTGGGCTGCAAGGGGCCAAAATTTCCCAATTTTCCTGCAGCCCCACATAGGGAGTGAAGTCTCCTGGAGCCTGTCCTGTCCTGGTCCTGTCCAGGGCCGTGCTCTGGGAGTCTTTCCCAGCCCCAGGTGGTAATTATGCTGACCTTTGCTTAAGCTGTGATCTGTTAGTGGCAGGAGGCATCAGCCGTGTCATTTACTATGCAAATTGGGACCATCAATTGCATCCAGAAGGTCCCACAATGTTTAATTTTCTCTCCCATCTCTCTCTTTATTGGCATCTGCAGAAATGCAGGAGCAGGAGGGCTGTGGCATTTTGGAGCTGGAGGTTGGGAGCCCAGCAGTGAAGTGTGGAGGCTCTTCCAATTGATCTTCCAATTGTCTCTTTTAATTTTAATTACCTGCTTTTGGAATGACTCCTTGGAAAGCTGGGCTGGAACTTGGCCAGTGCTATGGGGATGGGAATAAACCCCTCTGCAGGGCTTGTCTGCTGGAATGGTTTTGCCAGAGTTTGACCATTCTGTGTGCAGAACCCTTTGCAAATCCTGAGCTGGGGAGGGGCTGGTGCTTGAACTGGCTGGAAAATCCTCACTGAGCATCTGGGATGGGATGTGTGTCTGTCCTGGGGACATTTGGAGTGTGATGTGGTGGTGGCGGAAGGTGACAGGTACCAGAGGAGTGAGGGGGGGGCAGAGAGGAGCTGCAGAGGTGGGAGAGGGGCCATCCCCAGGGGACAGGGACTTGTGGGGTGTCTCAATGCTGGGGCTCTCTCTGCCACAGGCGGGGTCTGCGTGGCCCAGTCCGTGAAGATCCCGAGGGAGCCCAAGCCGGGGGAGTTTGACAAGATCATCCGGCGGCTGCTGGAGACCTCCCACGCCCGCGCCGTCATCATCTTCGCCAACGAGGACGACATCAGGTGTGGAGGGGCCGGCCTGGCTGGGAGCGGGGTCTGGGCAGGGAGGCACTGGGATGCACCGGGATGCACTGGGATGGACTGGGATGGGCTGGGATGCCGTGGGATGGACAGGGATGGACTGGGATGCAGTGGGATGCACTGGGTTACACTGGGATGCACTGAGATGGACTGGGGTGCACCAGGATGCACTGGGATGCACTGAGATGGACTGGGATGCACTGGGATCCACTGGGTGCACTGGGTTGCACTGGGATTGACTGGGATGCACTGGGATGCACTGGGATGCACTGGGTGCACTGGGTGCACCAGGACGTGTCTGCAGCGGGGAGAGGATGCACTGTGCAGCATGGCAGGGAATGTCTGCAGTGGGGTGCCCACTCAGAGTGGCCACCTGGCAAGTGGCTGCAAGCCACAGCCACTCACAACCCAGCCGAGGAAAATCCCACCTCCCATCGCTTTTGGAAGCCCTGGATATCATGAGCTGCTGCTTCACACCACACAGGGGCTGCTCCGAGCTGGCCAGGGCAGAACCCAGGTGCTGGTTGTGCTCTGCAGAGCCCCAGTGTGACAGAGGAACAATCTTGGGGACATTTCAGGGACCTTGTGGGCACCTCCCCAGCACTCTGTGCCCAGCAGGGCCAGGGCTGTGGCCGCACTTGAGGGTGATGAGCTGCTCTGCAGGCGAAGCGGCGGCTGCAGCTCTGTTGTTTATGGAGCAGAATGATTCACATGGAGCTACCCCTGATTTCCTAAGTGTCTAATTTATTAATCAGCAAACATTATGTAAATGTGGGTAAACTGCAAGTTTAAATCAGTTTACATCAGATGTGCAAACTCTCCCAGTTTCTTTTTTTCCTTCCTTAATAGAAATGTCTGTGGAGCCGACATTGAGTGGGGGTGAGAGGGAAAAGGGATTTACCTTGCAGAATAAGTGACAGGTCCTGTTACCAGGGCTCTGGAAACATTTACCCATCCAAATGGGATTGCAGCCCTGGACAGGGGGGTTCTGCAGCCTCCTTTAGCCCAGGAGTGGGGATCTCCATGACCCTGGATTGTGGAGCCTGGGGGATGGGAAGGACAGACTGGGAAGGTTGGAGCTGGAATTCTTGCCTGGCTCAGTTTGGGTGTAAATCACTGATCCCACAGGAGTGTCCTGGGTTTGCCCTGGAGGGATCCTGCCCTAGACAGAGGCCAGGGGCAGCTGGAGGTGCTGCTGTCACAGAGTGGGACAGGGGCTATGGCTGTCCTAGCGTGGGATGAGCCCAGGGATGAGCATCCCAGTGCCCAGGGATGAGCAGGGAGCAGCCTGCACAGCTCCCACTGCACGCCTGCCTCTTCCCATCTCGTCTGCACTCTCTGCTGGATTTCTGTGGGGTTTTTTTTCCTTTATTTCACATTTCAAACACCATCTGGACTTGAAATGATCAGCTCTGACTCGGGGGGTGAGTCACAACCTGCCTTGGCTCTGCACAGGGAGATGGAGCTGCCCTGGGCCCCACTCCCACGTGGCTGGGGACCCACAGGAGCCTCGAGGGGACAGAGCCTGGAGGGGTCACATCCAGGAACGCTCCATTCCCATCCTCCCACTGACCTGGCTGGCACTGGAGGAGTGCACAGGCATGTCTGAGTGTCTGGCACCAGGAGCGATGCTCAGCAGGAACGATGGCATCTCTGCTCCCAGCTGCTGCTCAGCTGCCCAGTTGAGCCCAGTTGAGCCCAGCTGAGCCCAGTTGAGTCCAGTTTAGCTGTCAGCACTGGCTCCTCTCCTAGGCTGGCCATACTGGGAGCACGTGCTTTTCATGCTGCTGCTTTCCCTGCCTGCTGTAGCATAACCTGATTCTTTTTTTTTTTTTTTTTTTTTTTCTTTCTTAATGTTGGGTAATTAAGGAGAAATTCAATTACCAGTCAGCAAATATGCAAATGAAGCAGGAGAAGCAGCCTGTGTGCCCGGGCTGGGAGGACAGAGGGTGTGGGAGCTGAGTGGCACCGCTGGGTTTTGTGTCCGTGTACACTGGGTTGTGCCTGGAGCAGGAGATGCCACCAGCACTGTGCCAGCATTCCCACTTCCCTGGGATCACACAAGGAGTTGGTGGCCCAGCTTCTGCTGCTTCTTTCTACAGAAGGGTGCTGGAGGCGGCCAAGAGGGCGAATCAGACGGGACACTTCATCTGGATGGGCTCGGACAGCTGGGGCTCCAAAATCGCCCCGGTCCTGCACCTGGAGGAGGTGGCCGAGGGCTCTGTCACCATCCTGCCCAAGAGGGTCTCGGTCAGAGGTATGGGCTGAGCTTGCTCTCCTCAACTGCAGGTTTTGGCTGTGAGACCATTGTGGCATCACAGAATGGTTTGGGTTGGAAGGGGCCTTAAACACCTCCTGATTTCCCCACCCATCACCCCCTTGTTTTCCCTTCTCTCCCTTTATCACCAGAGTACCTAGAGAGGCATTTCCTGTTGCTCTCAAAGTCCCAGGAAGTCTCTGCTGTGCAGAAGATCTTCCTTGAGTGGATTTTCCTCTCACATCTCTGCCCACGTGGCACTTTGGGCACAATCCCACCACACTCCGTGTCCCCATCGCTCACAACAGCTCCCTTCCCCTCTGCCTGGGGAATTTGGGAATGTGTGATGCATCTCTCTGTCATCCTTGGGATTTATCCCCTCCATCCACTTTCTCCCCGGGCAGGTTTCGACCGCTACTTCTCCAGCAGGACCCTGGACAACAACCGGCGGAACATCTGGTTTGCCGAGTTCTGGGAGGAGAATTTCCACTGCAAGCTGAGCCGGCACGCACTGAGGAAGGGCAGCAGCATCAAAAAATGCACCAGTAAGAGCTGGGGGGCTGCTGTGGGAGGGTGGGAGCTCACAGGGGTGCAGTTCTGGTTGTGAGCATGGAGCTCTTTGCCTGGTGGGGATCCTGTCAGAGCTCAATTCCAGCTTCCCAGCTCCTTCCTCAAGCCCCACTGTGCATTTTGAGTCATTTCCAGCCAAAAGAGGCTTTAGGGATGAGTGCAGTAAACAAGGCAGCCGGGGATCTGTCTTGCTGACAGCGCTGCTGTCAGGTGATGGTTGGAGGCTTGGGGAGGTGACATGTTTACTGAGAGATGGGAGAGATTTACTGCCTGCCTGGCACCGGCTGAAGACGGATGACGGCGCCATGGCTCGCGGGCTGCGACGTGGCAGGACTTGGGGACATTGGCACATCCCTTCGTCCCCTTGGGAGGGATGTCTTTTGAAGCCGTCCAGACACAGGGACCTGGCTGTGCCTGAGGAGTTGGATCATAAAGGTTTTGCTTTTCTTCCTGCTTTTATCACTGAGGATGAGTGGGATGGTGTGTCCACATCCCTGTCCTTGCAGGCATTCCCCAGATGTCCAGCTGGTGATTGGGATGGTGTTCCCATATCCCTGTCCTTGCAGGCATTCTCCAGATGTTCAGCTGGTGATTGGGATGGTGTTCCCACATCCCTGCCCTTGCAGGCATTCCCCAGATGTTCAGCGGGTGAATTGGGATGGTGTGTCCATATCCCTGTCTTTGCAGATATTCCCCAGATGTCCAGCTGGTGATCTGGGTGCGTGGGAGCTGGGCAAGCAGCAAGGGCACACAGAAAACTAGCCCACTGCTGCGGTCTCCTCATCCTTCCCCAGAGCATCACGGAACCCTCAGCAGCAGGAGATGCATGAGCAGGCTCTGTGAGCACTGATCTCCTCATCTCCACCGTGATGTAGCTTTTAAACAGGTGATATTTCAGGGCTAAGGTGTCAGTGGAAGCCGCTGACACTACGACATGGCAAATGTCCTAGGAGCTGTCTTTAAATCATCGGAATTTGTCAGCAAATAAACCATCTCCCGAGTGATTGCTTAGCAGATAGAGCAGGGAACTAACGCCTGGTGAAGCAAATCTCCTGGCCCTGCAGATGCATGAGCTCCTGCCTTGCAGGGGTGATGCAAATGCCCAGTTTGGGGCTGTTCTCAGGTTTGGATAGAGCCCAACTTGCCCAAGAAATCCAGTTTGGCTTGTTTTTTCCACCCCAAAAACCAAACCAAAGGATCCCACCCTGAACCAGACAGCTCCTGGCTCCTGTTCCTGGATGGGAGGGCTGGGAGGAAGGTGAGGGCTGAGCTCATGGAATTCCTCATGGTGCTGCCTGTGTTGCCAGCCCTAGCACCCATCAGATGTTTGTGGAGGGACCGTCCCTGCTCCCAGCTGGGCTCACCCAGCCCAAAAACACAGCAAGGTGCTGGGTGCTGCCATAAGATTTGGAGATTCTCCATTCCCAGCTCCCCATGGATATGTTGGGAGTGATTTTGATTAACTCCTGCCAAAAGCCAGGACCAGTGGTGTGCTGGGAATTGATTCTAATCCCGTCTCATCCGCCGCTGGGGAAGAGCTGCGTCCCTCCTCTGAGGGGGCCGCTGAGCCTCGTCACGCTCTTGAAAATTAATTACCAGCCCTGTAGAACGATGCACGACCCTGCTATTATAATCAGCAGGTCACCTCCCTTCCGTGGCCCTCATCTATTGGAGCTTGGCAGAGATTTATTGTCTCCAGGTTGGGAGCAAGCCTTGACTGTCTGCTCCACATTGCCCCTCTGTGCACCCGCCTAATTCCCGTCTGGAAAAAAGCAGCTGGGGCTGGGGCAAGGTGCTGACAGACCGAGGGACAGCCCCAGGGATGGCTCCTTATCTGCACTGCTCAGCCTTGGCACAGGGATGCAAATCCAGCCTCCGCAGCCCGTGTTGTTGCCGTTGGATTTTGGGATGCATATTGGATTTTGGGATGCTGAGGGAAGCTGAGGAACTGTAAGGGAGCAGCCCTGGTCCTGTGTGTCCCCTGGGTGGGACAGTGCTGTGGATGGTGGCAGGGCTGTGACATCCCCATGGGCTCAGCTCCCCTGGACAGTCTATTACAGCTCCTCTTTTAATGGGTAATTATCTTGACAAGACAGAGTGGCCTGTCTGCACCTTCAGAGATGAATATGGGGAAGGGCCTGAAGTTGAGGGGGAAGATTAATGGCTCCTGTCAATAATGTGGAAGGAGGGATCACCTGCAGGGCTTTGCATGAGTAATCTCCACGTTCCAAAAGTGTTTTTATAACTTTGAAGGATGGGCTATGAATTCACCTCCCTGATATCATCTTTTCCTGTCGGTCAGTTCATTATCAATTTGCTTTAGTGTCATGTCAGTGGCACAGGTCCCAGCATGGAGACCTCCAGTGCTGCTTACGGGGCCGTCCCCTCTTACTGGCGCTTCATCCCATCCCCCCCAGCAGGGAAGGAAGGGATCAGCCCCTGCTGCTTGGTCCCCTGCAGTCCCTGTGAAGTGAATCCCACCTCGCAGCAGGGAGCATCCCTGCCTGGTGGAGCTGGAGTTACAGTAGCTTCACAGCTGTAAGGCACACTGGACTATAAGGCGCACTTTTTTTTTTTTTTTTTTTTAGCGAGGATCCATGTGCAACAAAGTAATGAATTAGTAACGGAATTGCACGATCGCGGGGTTTACTGGCAGGTGCTCAATTTGCAAACATTTTTCATGGATCGGCGCAGCTTTTAAACACACCCCCAGGTGCTCTCCCCATGCTGCGGGCCCCGGCACTCCCGCCCGGTGCCGGTTGCCGTGGCTTGGCCACCGGTGCTCGCGGCTTGCACTTCCATGTTGGCAAATTTCCGAACTTTGTCCATATATAAGGCGCACTGGATTATAAGGCGCACTTCGAGGTTTTGATCAAAATTTTAGCTAGTTGTAAAATTACTGTAATTTTGAGCACCCTGCCGTGGCTTTCTAGGATGTGCTGCCTCTCCAGAGGAGGGAGGTGGTGCCCTCGGCTCCCTGACAAACCCTCCTTGCATTGGAGACCTGGCAGGATGCCTGGCCCTGCCTCGGGGTAGGGATGGAGGGGCAGAGGCCGGGGCTCTCCATAGCGGCGCTGCCCCTTGGGAGATGCTCTCTTAGCTGTAATTAACAGCGTGCTGCGTTAATCGGTGTCTTCTGTGAAGAGATAAACATGTTTGCGGTCCCATTAAGGGTGCTTATGACAGGGGGGAAGGCAGCTGTCACTGGTAATTGCCAGATCCTTGCAGGATCCTGCCAGCCGGGGAGGCTGTGGGGTCAGCAAGGCAGGAGGGTGACGAGGGGAGCGGGATGACTGGAGGCTTTGGCAATGAGATGGGGGACAGGCAGGCAGTGATGGATGCTGCCTGGGCGGTCCTTGACACCCCTGGTGGAGCCTGAGCTGGTGGAAACTCCCGGGAGATGAAGGAGGGATGAAACATGCAGAGGTGAGAGTGGGATGTCTTGTCACAGCCCAGCCTGCGTCCTGTGGGAGTTCAGGGATGTCCCTTGGCACAGGGATGTGACATCCCAAGGGCTCTTGGGAGCACAACAGGGTGCCAGCACCACATTTTCAGAACCACTTGATGGGGAGGTTGGCTGGGTGTCCCCAGGGAATGTTCCCTGGCTGTGTGTCCCCTGGATGTGCAGGTTTGGGAAGGAGGTTGGAATTTCCAGCTCCTCCAGCCCAGGGTGGGCTCCTTTGCAAGGGTTTGGGTGCAGCAGACACATCCTGGAGGTGATGGCTGGGACAAAGGAGGTGGAACCCCCTTCACCTGTCCCCACAGACCGGGAGAGGATCGGCCAGGACTCCTCGTACGAGCAGGAGGGGAAGGTGCAGTTCGTCATCGATGCCGTCTACGCCATGGGACACGCCCTGCACAACATGCACAAGAACCTGTGCCCCGGCAAGGTGGGGCTGTGCTCCCGCATGGACCCGGTGGACGGTGTGGAGCTGCTCAAGTACATCCGAAACGTCAACTTCTCAGGTGTGCTGTGAGCTGCTCAGGTGTGCTGTGAGCTGCTCAGGTGTGTTGTCAACTGCTCAGGTGTGCTGTGAGCTGCTCAGGTGTGCTGTGAGCTTTTCAGGTGTGCTGTCAACTTCTCAGGTGTGCTGTGAGCTGCTCAGGTGTGCTGTGAGATGCTCAGGTGTGCTGTGAGCTTCTCAGGTGTGCTGTCAACTTCTCAGGTGTGCTGTGAGCTGCTCAGGTGTGCTGTGAGATGCTCAGGTGTGCTGTCAACTTTTCAGATGTACTGTGAGCATCTCAGTTGTGCTGTCAGCTTCTCAGATGTGCTGTGAGCATCTCAGTTGTGCTGTTAGCTGCTCAGGTGTACCGTGCACCTGGGGTGCAGGAGGAGCAGCCCTGGGGCCTGGGGGTCTCTGGTTGTCCCCAGTGTGGGTCACACAGCAGCACCCACAGTTTAATTGTGGTGCCATTTGGCAGCTGCTGCACTGTGAATGCAGCATGGAGGGAGGGCAGCGGATCAGAGGTCTGAGCTTTCACATCTCCTGAGAGCCTTTGAAGTGTAAATCCGGCTGCAATCCTGCCCTCATCCTCACCCTGCCCTCACCTGCTGTCCTGTCCTCACTCTGCCCTCATCTGCTGCCTTGCCTTCACCCTCACCTTGCCCTCATCCTGCCCTCACCTGCTGTCCTGCCCAGCCTCTCCCTCTTCCAGCTCCTCCATTCCAGCTGGCACAGGTCCCACTGCTTCCTGCTGCTCTGCCCTTGTCTGCCTCAGATCTCCTCTGGAAGCCCATCTTTTCCTCTGCCCCGTCTCCTTAATAAACATTCTCTGTCTGGTCCCCTTATTATTTCTATTTATCTCCACCCTCTGATCTCCTCCACAGTGTCTCTTTTATTTATTTTCCCCTCTTGCTTGATTCTTCTCTCCTCTTCCTTTCATTAGTGTTTATCTCCAGAATTCACTTGATTTAACTTCTAAAGCTGCTTTTGCCCCTTCCTTAAAAGAGGGGGAGCATCAAGCCAGAGCCCCCTTGGAGCCCATGAGCAGGGTGGGGGGTGCTGGGGGTGCTGTGGGTGCTGATCCCCCTTTCCTGCAGGCATTGCTGGGACTCCTGTGACATTCAATGAGAACGGAGATGCTCCAGGCCGTTACGACATCTACCAGTACCAGATTAGGAACTCCACCCCTGAGTACAAAGTCATCGGGCAGTGGACAGACCACCTGCACCTGAAAGTAAGGGCATGGTCCAAGGGGAAAGTCCTGCAGGTTTCTCCCCTTCCCTTCCCTTCCCTTCCCTTCCCTTCCCTTCCCTTCCCTT